>JAWDGP010001181.1:0-65000 GCA_033675545.1 Elysia crispata | reverse complement strand
TATTTAAAGTGAATGCATTAAAAGTAAACCATGCTAGACTGCATATAATGAAAAGTTTTACTTCAACTTCACAAATTACTTTTTTTTCAAACCCATACATTCGCAATGAGAAGTTAATGTCAGATCAATGTTCTCTAAATAGCAAATGATCTGAGCATAAAACTTTAAATTATGAGAACATAGTCAAGTATAGAAAGTCGCCAATTTTAAACTTAAATTGAAATGACGAGCTTTAGGAGTAAAAAACATGTTTGTAACTTAAAATGTTTTGAACTCATCTTTTAGCGCTACGCCGCTATACCCTCAGTTAGACATTTAAATGGGCCTGAGAATAGTTCAGGTGTAGGTACAATGCAATAAACCTAAAATCCTTGGTATTATTGCAGATATCGGCCCAACTCACCCTAAGCTTTAACATTGTATTTTTCTTAATGAATTTCAAATGCTGAACACACAAATGAAGGTTTTACTCTTGGCAAGTAAATTTCTACTTTTCAAGATATAAGCATTTTTGTGTTGCTCTAAAATCCCATTAAACTACAAGTTTTGATTTCGTTCGGAAACATTCAATTACGAAGCCAGACGTGAGTTGGGCGGATATCTGCAATTTTACCAAATCCTTTAAGTTCTATTTCAGAGATTCTGTAAATTTCTGAATTTCTAAAGGGAAGGAAAGAAAATGGTGGCGATTTTATATACCTTATAGTGTAGGTTAGTCAAAAGTTTTATTAATATCTTATTTACATCATTCGTTTGGATTAGTTCTTTACAAGCAGATTCAAGTTTCTTGATATGAATTAAATGTTGAGGGAACTTTAAAGCATATTTGTTAGCAATGAACTGTAAAATATATTATCCACAGTTAATGGGTTTGGGTAAAATTTGTGGAATTTTCCCATGTCACTATTCATTTCATGTGTGGAATATATGCTGTATGTGTTAAATGGCCATGCACATTATTATTATATCAATTCTATTATAATCTTCAAAATTGTAAGACAACTTTGGTATCAATGGGTTCCCCCCCTCCCCAGTACAGTCAATAAAAATGGTGAATTTTTTTTTTACTGCGAAATAAATGATTAGCTGGTAAAAGCCCAAGTATTTTGCTTTGAACTTTTTTTTTGTTGATTTTAAGAGACACAATTTTGCTTCTTCCTTTCCTTGAGACCTAGCCTCTCTGGATCATTGCTTGGGTCAAAAGCCCAAGTGGGAACTTGTACTAGATAAAGTGCCCAAATGGCTTCTCTCAGTAGACCCCTTTATTATAACTTGAACTTTATTTATGATCCATATTAATAAATCTTTAAGCTATTTGCAGCGATAATTTCAGCATACAATTCAGTTTGGGTGCATTGACACTTTGAATTATTCTGTATCCTATCTAGCGAGTAGAAGGATTGATGCTCAGCCCAAAAGGGCAGTTGAAAGTGAAGTGTAACTATGTAGGCTTTTGTAAAAATTCATACACAATTAGCGATAATGCCACCTTTGATTTTGACTAAATTTAAATTGTTTTTATAAGCAATTTCTTAATTATATATTTTGTTTTGGTTTGATCCTTAAAGATTAAGATTTTATAGGTCCATTTTATAGTGTATAATATTACACTATAATATTACAGTGTAATACAATCAAGTATTCAAATATATGCACAGTTGTTAATTTATATTATATCATGAACAGAATTCAGTAAATAAATTTTGAGTACACACATCACTCCACACACACAAGCAAAGAAGAACAGCTTTATAACAGACAGGAAAGTGACAAACTGTGACAATACCAACAAAAAAAAAGATATAATCCATTAAAATAGGATCTTCACAAAGTATGTAATGAATTATTTCAATTTTTTGGTTGAAACGATATCTAATTTTACTTGCAGTGGCACACTTCTCATATTTTCTACAACAATGCATGCATAGTAACTGAGTTTACATGTGTCTCTGCCTTATTTTAGGGGACCGTGTATTCATCTAAATTTTTTTTACTTTGGATCAAAATTATTTCATCACAATAAACAACAGAAACCATCTAGAGATAATATTACCAAAAAATGTTTCAAGAAAAGCAGATTTTTGTATGCATGTAAAGGATAATGGAATATAACAAAGTAGTTTTATACTTTACCCACAACTTCAGATCTTATATTGAAATGAGACAGTATGTAGAATTTGTGCTGGAGCACTCAAAAATTATTTTTATGTGTCTGTGTGTGTAAATGTTAACCTACATTTGTAAGAGGCATTTTAATGGTGTATCTGAGTGTCAAACATGATTAATGTTATTCATTACGAAAAAAATTTGTGTTTTTATTTTTCAAGTAAATATTCACAGAATAGAATGTATTATATTTAATTCTTCTTCATCTATATTGATTGATTAAAAATGAAAAAAAAAAGAAGCTAAGAAAAGTAAATATATTTCACAAATCCTCATGATTGAGAATATGTTACAATTTGTTGTCTGTGTATGTACTTTGATTATTAGTCATAGTGTGCAATTACGGGCGAATCAGAATATATTACTTAAAATTTTTAATTTTATTTTTGACATTTAACTTCTATTTATATTTATTTTCTATTTATCTGTAGAGAGAATGAGTGCAGCACTGCAAGACCCCAATGTGCAGAGATTTGTCAATCAGGAGACTCAGAAGCAGCGTTTTCATGGTCTCATCCATGAGATGACTGGTCGTTGTTGGGATACGTGCATGGGAAATCCAGGAACAAAACTCGACTCCAAAACTGAGAACTGTATCAAGAACTGTGTGGATAGGTTTCTGGACACCTCAAACTTTGTTGTGAACCGCCTGGAGTCAACTCCTATTGCACCTTCAGCCCCATCAAAGCCCAAATCTTCAGGCTCTTTCCTGTTCAACTAAATACAAACTGAAGCAGCAACAATATATATACACATTTTTGATTTTCTAAATCTACCATTGTGCGGGATTTTTTTTCCCTAAATCAAAGTCTTGGCTGCTCCGCTCAACTGTAATAATTGAACTCAAACAATGTCCAGCTTGTCAACCTTCTCATCCAGGTCCAATGCCAAGCCTCCGCAGAAGGGCAGCTTCCCTTTAGACCACGATAACGAGTGTAAAGAGTTCATGATCAAGTACATGCAGTGCTTGCGTGTGAACAAGAAGGATGCACACCTGTGCCGGTTAGAGTCCAAAGATTACCTCAACTGCAGGATGCAGAACAACCTCATGCTGAAGGAGGACTGGAAAAAGCTTGGCTTTACGGACAAAGAATCAGGCAAGAAAGAGAATCCGTGATGCTAGCAGCTCAATTTGAAAGTTTCTTTGTGTGATTTACTTACAGAGATCTTATTTCATTACAAGTTGAGCTTAAGCTGTAGACTCATTTACATTTCAAGGCTTTGTGCCTTTTATAATGTTTGCTTTACTAATTTTCTTGTGTCTACCATTCAATACACCAGATGCAAACAAGGCTATATAATGCAAATGTTCTAATACTGTAAGGGTAATTTCTTTGGTGGTTGAATTTTAAATTGTAGATTGATGTATTATCTTTTTTTTTCTCCATTATATTACTAAAAGTCAGAAACTGTTAATCTTCCGTTAGCATCAATTACATAATTTGTTGCTTTTTTATTTTTGTTTGCTTACTTTTTTTCTCCTTCACATAAAAATCTCACATAACTGTATGCATATCACTCCTTAGTAAATCAATCATGCATTCCCTTTTTAATCTGAGATTGAGAATATGGGTGAATGTAACCTCTCTTTGGAAACATTCTGCAATTGCTAAGTGAACTTTTCTTTTGTGTCTTGTATTCAAGAACTTGTTTCCTTTCTTTAGTAACTTTTAAGTTTTTAAATGTCATACAGCGGAGATGAGAGAGTCTGTTTGTTGACATGGTCCCAACTGTTTCTCTTTCTTCTTTTGCTGATTGGCTTCCTCACCATCAGTGTGAGGTCTCACCTTTTCAGTTGCGCCCAGCTTGATGGAAATACTTTGGGAAAGAGACAAGTCCTAAGACCACCTTGTGAAGGATAGGCTATCAAAACAAATAAGAAAACAATATGATTCTGCAGTAAAGATAGAGCAATCTGTTTGATTTTCAATCAAAGAGGTTTGCCTCTTGTTTTAAAACATTGCACATGGATTACTGAAATAACCCTGATTTGTTTCCTGGGCTTTTGTTTTTTTATTTATTTTTTTTTGTGTGTAGGTGTGTCTCTTTTATTTTTTATTTCTTCGCAATTTGTTATCATACAGCATTTAGTACTAAATGAGCTATTATTTTGAGAATAACGTAATATGAGCAGACTAAAGCAACTTTTTGAGCTGTTTGTGAATGCATCTTTTATTTGTATGGCTTTGTAATGTAAATGTAGTTTTGTTTATTTCTTAATGTTTTCTGAAAGCATAGATCATAGTGTTTTTCTTTTTTTTTTTTTTTTTGGGGAGGGGGATAGTTTGTCTTTAGTTTTTAATATGTAATTGAAAGGTATTGTCTCAAGAATAAATATACGTTTAAGTTGCAAGACACAGGCATTTTGACATGTATTAAGGACAAGTCTTTACAAAATGGATAGAGTTAAACAAGAGCATTTATGTGGCAGGGTTGGTTTTTAAATGCTCATCTTCATATGCATTAAACCAGTAAACTAGCTAATTGATTTCAGTACATAAACAATGCTGTTTCAAAATAATTTATGTGTTGAATGTAGTATGACCAAGAAGTTATACCCTCCTCTACACTGCCCTATTATTGTAGCCCAATTAATGCTTTAGATTGAAGACTTTCTGACATCGAGTAAAAGGGAATTTATAGAACTAATGAAGCATGTGCTGTGGTTTTAGGTGAGGAGAACATATTGTTCAAAAGCAATTTCATAACCCATGGCATTTAAAATCCATGTTTTCCTCTGATATTAAGTAGACTTACTTATTGATCTCGACAATAGTCAGCATGAAATCAGTATAGAGTGTTTTACTAAATAATAATGTTTACAGGGTTGATAAAGATTCTATATATCAAAGTTAATCTATCTGACCCTTGCTCTATGTAGAGAGACTTATGTTTGAAGATCTAGTACAGATTTGATTTAGAGGCACTGGTGAAGGACTTACATTCTTTCCTATAAATTAATGAATTCAAAGAAGTGTTTTTAGGGGCTTTTTTAACAAGAGAGATTTTATTTTAATTGCAAAGGCCATGTTATCTTAAACCAAACTTAAAGACATACAATGTGCAGCCTTTAATTTTGGCTTCTCTAAGTGAAGCTCACACTAAGTAAAAGATGACACTAAAAAATAAACTTTACTGTGTAGTTTAAATGTTCCTAAAAATGCTTATCTTTTCGAGGCTTGACACCATTTTTGTACTGTAGGCCTATTTGTGCTATAGATCTGTGACTATCAGATCATCCTTGAAAATTTTCACCTGTAACTTGTTAGCTTAAAGTACCTGAACTAGTGTGTCTTGGGTGTTTGTCAATATGTTTGTTATTTCCTATAGTTGAATTAATTGCTTTATCTGTGTAAATGTAAATAAGCTAACAGTATGTTAAGTTTTCTTCTCCATAAAACGTACATAAGGAATATTAAACTATTCAGAACTATTGTACACGCATGTATGACTTAAGTTTCACAATGGAAAAATAAAAGAGCCTTCACCCTGTGTCTTGTTGACAATAAAATTTATTCAAATTGTTTGAAGACTGTTTTCTTCTCTTTGTGAATTTTGTGCTGTGATTATTTGCACAACATTGTAGACAGCTTAAAAATTCATTAGATTCGATTCTGTTAAAATCACTAGATTGGAAAGCAATTAATTTGTGTACGCTTATGAACCAAGACGTTGCTTGCGTTAACAAAATGTATAGATCTAAATGTAATTTTTTTTTTAAAAGCCAAACGAGATTATTGTCTTCGATGCTAAAATTTACCATGAACAACCTTTAAGCAAATGGCATCCTCAATTCAATCACGCACTTCTATTATATATATAATTCATATATGAATTGTATCATAATTATTTTTTCTGTCTTTTTACTTTGAATCACAATAAAGGGATATCCGTGCTTAGACTTGAAGATTAGATACAAAAGTACATGACTGTGTCACCTGGAGATGTAGTAAAATGCAGCAAGTAGTATAATGAAGTAGTTTATTTTATATGCAAACTTATTATTATTAGAGATCTGCTTTTCAACCATGAAAATGCATATGCAGCAAATTACCAAGGCTCTACTATCATTCAAATGGTTTTAGTTGAAAGGATTACTTTTGGTGGCTTAAAAATACAAAATAGTGTGACTGGAATTTGTGGAAAGTCATTGAACTCTAGGAAAAATCAGTAAAGTGCCGGGAAAATAGAAAGTGAATTGAGATGATTAAAATATACAGCCACTTTCTCGCAAGGACAGATAATCAAGTTCAGTAAAGAGATTTCAGTTTTCTTTGTTTGAAGATAATCTGCACTTTGACCATCACTTTCTAAACGTGCACTGATATATACCATGCAATTTATATCTGGCTATTTAAAAATGAATCCATATTCAATCTTCTGCTAATAGTGGTTTTCATGTTTTACATCTTTGGAAAATAAAAAAAGTCTTTTTTTTGTGCTAGATGTTAAGAAAGTTTACTCTACACAAAAAGAGATAGAAAGAAAACAATTATAAAAAAAAAAAACCAGAAAAATCTATGTAAAGTCCCTTCAAATTCCATTATCTCCATGCATCATTTTGTGACTTCATTCCATTTATCTTCATTGAACTCACATAAAACACAAGATTTTCGAAATATCAAAATAGACAACACTGAACCACTTTACCATAATATTGTCCATACATTCAGTAACCTTATGCTTAAATTTTTCAATTTCAAGGGGAGTGAAAGGGGAAGTCATGCTGGTGAGCGAGAGAGCATTTAATTGAGTTTGCTCCCCTTAGTTTGAGGAGATCAAAATAAATCCCTGTATCAATAAAAATCTTCTTGCGATGTTTATTCTTCCAGAGTGGAGCTGAGATACCTCAAATTTTGCACCAAATACAAAGCGAAAGGGTATCCTAAAAAAATTTCATTTTTATGAAATAATTTTTCTCACTCCTTGTATTCAAAACTAACTTGACTAAAATTGTTGATCGAAATTAAAACGATGTTAATGTGGGGCTTAATCTAACAAACTTTGGCCAAGAAGTAAGATAATCCAATAACCAAAGAATAAGGGATGGATAGACATTCATTCTCATAAGCTTCTCACACAAAAAATAAGGGTCAATGGTGTCAAATGCGTTGGAGAAGCCACAGAACAAAGATGATTATGTGCCTGAGGTTTGTCTAAGCGGGCATAGATATCATTTGAAACATGTATAATTGCGTCGTCTACACATCTATTTGCTTTACAAGCATATTGGCAGGGATCCAAGAAATTGTCAACGGTTTTGGTGAGTTGGGGTATAATACATTAATTTTTTTCAAAAGCTTTCATAAAGAAAGATTGTAGAGCGGTTAGAGGGTTTTTTTCCGGCCCTGGGCCTTTATATGACTTTTTCTATACTTCTGGTGATGTAATTTCCGTATGAGACATATTAAAAATTGTGTAAGTGACAATTATTCGGCACAACGTTTTAAAACACTTGGTCCTACACCTCTGGCCACGAGGCTTTCTTTGGTTTCATTCGTTTTAATACATAGCAGATCTCATCTTCTTTCAACACGATCTATTCATCAGTTTTTCTTCAAGTTTATTTTCTTTTCTCTCCTATTTCCTTCTCGAAGCCATGAAAATTGCATATCATTATTTTGTTTAAGTCATTACCATACTCAACATTTCTTTCTTTCTTTCTCTTGCACCCACTTATCACATTCATTCCTTCCCAAACTCGGTTCATATTGTTAATTTCAAAATTCTCTAATTTATTTTTTTCAATACTCTTCTTTACCTCTTCTTATAATAGCTCTTAATTGTTTTTGAACTTTTCCTCTTTTGTCCTGAATCTTTATCTTTTAAGCAGTCTTCTTTTTCTTCAATAATTTAATTTCTTTCTTAATATTTCAAGGTATCAAAATGTACTTTTAGAATTAAAATATTTCACCTGGTTTTTATCAAACTAATGACATGGGGTTGGAAGTCTAATACGAGTCTGGTCACTTTGGTGTCCAGCAGTTGATGCCACAGTTACTGGCAATCAGATGGACTGACCATGTCTTTTTTCTTACGGCAGAGATTATAGTTGGTCTCAAGACTCGTTTGTTACGCAAGATAAGCTGGCGGCATTAGTCTCTAAGATGATTAATGTCTACAATTAGCCTCAGTCCATCTGAAACTTCCACGAAGATCCCGGCAATCACCCGTCAACTTTTATCCATAACGGATTTCAGGGTGCATTTTGTAAAGATCATTAACTGCGAACGATATATTATGTTGTTTTTGTGTTGTTAGGTTTGTTTTGTGTTAGTTTTTCTGTTGATTTTTGTTTAGTTTTGTTTTTTGTTTTCTTTTGTTTGTTTTGTTATTGTTGTTGATTTTTTTGTTTGTTTGTTTGTTGTTTTATTTTTTGCTGTTATTTTTTGTTTTGTTTTTTAATTATAGATCCTGACTTTCAAGGGTCCGTGCAAAAGGTCTTTTTTCTGCCGTGCTTTAAGTTTTCAAATTTATCACATCTGTTTACTAGTGATTGAAGAAGGTGTGTCACTTGTTGTCACTTGTTCATCCTTTTTGAAAAATCAGTGTTTACTTGTCTTCGCTAGATAGCCAACTAAGTACCTGACAAAAGAACGTGCACGCAGGAAAACCGCGCAGCCTGGCATACAATGCGCGTGATTGCCTTAAACAGCCTCATTTGCATACATGGACAATCAGAAAAGGACTTAAACGTGAGAGTTGACGCGCCGCCTTTCTGCTGTCAGCTTCCTCCATCTTCGAGCATTTGTGCTTTGGTCATCTCCTGCAGAGGTCTTTTCAACTGCCAGGCCTGTCTGAACAATCTTAGTTGGGTATCGCCTGTCTCACCCGTCCCCACTGGCCTGATGAACATATCTGATCATCCCACGGAAACCGTCAAGAGTCTCCAGAAATCTGTTGCATCCATGAACAGACTTTGATAGCCATCATAGTAGGAGATCTATCTGGATCCACCATGACAGGAACACTTGATTAGGTATTGATACCGATAATTCATGTCTATTGATATGTTAATGGATTCTGTCTCCAAGGAAACAAGTAATACTCATATATATATATATATATATATATATATATATATATATATATATTTATATATATATATATTTCATTAGAGGAGGAGTAGCAGTAGTAGAAGTAGTGCCAAGAGTAGTGACAATAATAATAATAATAATAATAATAATAATAATAATAATAATAATAATAATAATAATAATAATAATAATAATGTTACTTCTACTACTACTACTACTACTACTACTACTACTACTACTACTACTACTACTACTACTACTACTACTACTACTACTACTACTACTACTACTACTACTACTACTACTACTACTACTACTACTACTACTACTACTACTACTACTACTACTACTACTACTACTACTACTACTACCACTACCATCTTTATCCTTTTTTTTCCTCAGTTATATAATCTTGAACTGCCACTTTTCGAGTCGTTTATAATTCTCCTTCCCGTTCATTTAGCTTAAGTAATCCTCAGCTTAAGTTTCTGTCCTCTTAGCCCCCTTTACGTCCCAATAAAATGCAAAACAACACAACGCCTAGTAATGTAGAAGTTTAAAAAGAATAAAAATTCGATGTCTGGTGAGTGAATTAGCTCGTGGTGAGCTCCACAAATCCTTTTCCTGTTTTTGTTTTATAAAATCGCTATCCGCAGAGAACTTTTTTTTTTATTCTAAGTTAGTTCTTCACATAACATTCATGCGTCTGAATAGTGGCATCTGTTTACAAACCTTTGATAACGATGCTGTGTTTCTTGGACTATTTTCATTAGATTCAACAGATTGTATTTCAATGACAAAACGAATAAAACTATCACGACCATCTCTAAATATATTCTGCCCTTGACCTTATATAATTCTTAACATGCCTGTCATGACAAATTCATACAAAGCTGAAATGATTAAAAACCTGGGGCCAGATTGAACTGTCATCAGAATCAGGTTTATAGAAATTTTAACATTTTGTTTTATTCTTAATCATTTGTAAGGAACGAATAAGGAACTTAGAAGAGACAAACACGGAATTGGAACGTTGATAATCTCATTGTTAGACAAATCACGAGTAATTATTGGGTCTGAGACGAGGATTAGACTGCTTAGGTGCGTTTCTGAATGTCTCCAGCCTAGATTAATCGAGATAAATGAAGACTTTGTCGGTGATGAACCTAAAGATATTTCAGTTAGTTCAACGAAGTGCACTTTCTGCTTTTCTGCGGAGTTGCTAAAGAATTCATATTGCGCATTTCTGCATACCTGAACAAATAAGAACAATGATCAAATTTCTATTCTCGGAAATTCAAGTCTAAGCCAGGAAGTTATAAAATGCAACTTAGAATAAAGCACCAGCCCCCTTAGATTATGGCATAAGTCATTTTAAGCCTGTGAAAAATGAAGTACAATGTGGTTTCTTCATTTTCTTAAATTCAAATGTTATGAAATTTGGTAAGTGTGCATGATGCAAAATTCTACTCTTATGTCTTAGGTATAAAAAAAACTTTTCAAAATTATCTGAAACGTTTGGTTTATTCGATTCTGCAGTACCATAAAAAATTTTTGGCTAAATATGTAATAACTAGTTATTCAAATAACTTATGTCATTTTGTGTAACTTTGATTCATATTGAATCTATTAATTTTATAACCAGCTTTTGTCCTGTGTAGGAATAACGAACGGTGTGAACTTTACAAGAACTCCTGTCCTTTGTTTTCTTCCAGTTTTGTTTTGCATGCAAATAATAATTAAAGTCTGCCAGGTTTTATTCCTGTAAAGACTCTGGGATATTCAAAACTTTTTCAATAATTATTTTTAAGAACTAGTAATTTTATGGATGTATTGATAAAAAGACACAGTGAGGCTCTTTTGTTTGCAGGTGGTGTATTCGATTTCTGTTGGGTTTTTTTTTATGATTAATCAAAGACCAGAGCACCCTGCGTATATATCAAGTCAAGGAAGTTTGATAATTGGCGGTGGTAGATGCAGACCAAAGACTTAATAATAATAATAATAATAATAATAATAATAATAATAATAATAATAATAATAATAATAAGAAGAAGAAGAAGAAGAAGAAGAAGAAGAAGAAGAAGAAGAAGAAGAAGAAGAATGATAATGGTAGTAGTAGTAGTAGTAGTAGTAGTAGTAGTAGTAGTAGTAGTAGTAGTAGTAGTAGTAGTAGTAGTAGTAGTAGTAGTAGTAGTAGTAGTAGTAGTAGTAGTAGTAGTAGTAGTAGTAGTAGTAGTAGTAGTAGTAGTAGTAGTAGTAGTAGTAGTAGTAGTAGTAGTAGTAGTAGTAGTAGTAGTAGTAGTAGTAGTAGTAGTAGTAGTAGCAGTAGTAGTAGTAGTAGTAGTAGTAGTAGTAGTAGTAGTAGTAGTAGTAGTAGTAGTAGTAGTAGTAGTAGTAGTAGTAGTAGTAGTAGTAGTAGTAGAAGTAGTAGTAGTACTAGTAGTACAAGAAGAAGTAGTAATAATAGTAGTACTAATGATTTTTCTGATGCTGCTTTGACTATTATTGACACTTTTTCTTATAATTTTTTATTATATCTATTTCTATTACCAAAGGCGCAATATTTCCTGTTTGTACAATTAGGACTAGAGATCTACCCTACCCAGGTCTATAGTATTTTTTTCTATGAAGAACTGTAACCACTCGACCTCAGCTAGATCGATTTCTCCCGTAATGTAGATAGCAGAGGAGTCTTTTAAAGAATGTATAATTACCTTTGCTTTAACAGTAAACATCATAACTCTTGAAACGTCTGTCATTTGCGATTGTTTAACTGGCTTATGTATCTCTCATTTCTCATCTATCACTTATTCACAGATATCTTAAGTATGAGGCCAATTATAAGGTTTAATAGCTGATTTCGTGACACTGAGTCCGTATGCGTGTTAGTAAAATTGCGCAAGAAAAGATTTAAGCGCCATTTTTATAGTTAGTCTATCAGACTCGAGCATATCGTGCTTTTAAAACATTCGAGAAAAGGAAAAAGAAATACACGCCCACAGCTTTTTTGTACTTCTTCGATCTCTCTCTCTCTCTCTCTCTCTCTCTCTCTCTCTCTCTCTCTCTCTCTCTCTCTCTCTCTCTCTCTCTCTCTCTCTCTCTCTCTCTCTCTCTCTCTCTCTCTCTCTCTCTCTCTCTCTCTCTCTCTCTCTCTCTCTCTCTGTCGACGACTTTTTTCTTCCTTTCTCATCTCTCTCTCACTATCTTTCAACTCCTATATTCCTCTACTCGATCTCTCTCTTCTCTCTCTCTCTCTCTCTCTCTCTCTCTCTCTCTCTCTCTCTCTCTCTCTCTCTCTCTCTCTCTCTCTCTCTCTCTCTCTCTCTCTCTCTCTCTCTCTCTCTCAGTCGTCGACTTTTTTCTTCCTTCCTCACCTCTCTCTCACTATCTTTCAACTGCTATGTTCCTCTACTCAATCTCTCTCTCTCTCTCTCTCTCTCTCTCTCTCTCTCTCTCTCTCTCTCTCTCTCTCTCTCTCTCTCTCTCTCTCTATTTATCTCTATCTCTCTCTCTCTCTCTTCATCTCTCACCCTGTCTTTTACTCTGTCTCCGACCTGCTCTCTTTATCTCTCGCTCGTTCAAGCTTCTTCTCCGTCTCTCCTCCCATCTCCTTCTCGCTAGCCATATTTCTTACCTCTGGTCTTCCGCGTCCATTTCCTTAGTCCCTCTCTGCTTTATGATTAATGTTATCACTAATATCCCTCGATTGTTTCTTTCTTTCGTCTTTACTATGCATTTTGTCAGTTTTCCTACACCTCACCTTCTCAAAAACAGTTTTATCTCAGCGCCGATAGTTACATAGCCTGTAGGTCGCGAGAACGTTTTGGCGGCGAAATAAGCGGGCGGTTGGGCTGTGCACTCCACTCACAACACCTGCACGTCAGATCAAGCGGGAGGTGTGGCACATTAGACACGGGAGCCGTCGGCATTTTCTTCCATCCTCAAGGGAGAGGTGTCACACTTTACACAAAAAGTTCCATAGTCCTAGCGCCATCTCTTCCTGCAGGTAAGCAATTGTATTATTTTTTTATTTTATGATTTCTTTTTTTCCTCGTGACAATTTCAGCTCTTTCAATAGAGTTTTCAGTCTCAGCACTTCAAGCTACAGTCAACCGACCATTCTACACTTGAAATGGTAAATGGTAAAAAAAAAAAATATGTTTTCGTAGAAAGTACGCAGGTCAAGACTTATAACAAACAAAATCGTTCTTGCGTTTACAACGAAGAAGAGAGGTTTATAGAATAAATGGAAAATACTTTCAAAACAAATGATTTAAAAATTATTCTCTTTTCTTTTTTAGTTGTAATTTCAAATAAATCTGGTGTTCAAAAAAAAAAAAAAACAAATAAAATTGAATTGAATTTATAAGCAGCGATATCTTTTTACCTAGAAATAAAACTCTTTTCCTGTCATAGACACGTAATTTTTCTCGTCAATAGGAATAAACCAGGTCAGGTAAGCTCGACCTTTTCGTACGGCAAAAAGCCACTGAAGACTTTTTGCTCAGTGGTTACTTTCGCTGGTATAAACGGGTAAAATCTTAGACCTGCTGATGAATATCACACAAAGAGAGACAAAAAAAAAATATCTTCCACACAAACAAGAGCTTTAAGGGTAAGGTTTGAAGATGGAAGTCAACTTTCCCGAGGTAAGTCAGTTTCTCTGTCGCTAAAGAACGAATTCTGAGATTTTGAGTTTTCCGTTGTTTCCTTCCCATCATAATACGCTTATTGAAAGTGCTTATCTTTTATAAGAAATGCTTGGTGATTTTGACGATTGCAATTTCTTCTATTTTCTTTTTGTTCTTGGTGAAATCCAAAATAGATGTACATTGACTCTTCGGCTTAGCTTTAAAAGAAGGAAAATCCAGTTTTCGTTTTTTATCTGTCGTGCGCCATGTTTGTTAGTGTTGTTTCTTGTTCGTTTTTATTTAATTCTTTGTTCTTTATGTTGTTTCTTTTGTTATTGTTGTTGTTGTTGTTGCTGTTGTTGTTGTTGTTGTTGTTGTTGTTAATGTCGATGTTACTGTTGCTGTTGTAGTTCTTTTTGTTGTTGTTGATGGTGGTGGTGGTGGTATTTAAAACGTTGAGTCTTTTGAGACCTATGAATTATCATTTCTTGGTAGAATTTCAGTATTAGTTGCAGTAAACCTTAAGTGTGCACCTCAGAAGAATGTAAATATCGTCTAGATTTTTAAGTGCCTACTCGCTTCTGTAATACTTATGTTAAATACGAGAAGGTATTTGCAGTTTATTTGACTGTTTTCTTGTAAAAAGGTCTGTCATGTTACAAAACCTACGCTGAGAAACCAGTTTTGGTCTCGTCGGATTGTTTCCCAAGACATCTAATTAGGTCTCATCTCTTCGGAACTATTCAGGAGAGAGTTGAAGAAACCTTATACATTAGATCTGATTTGTCTCGTGAAGAACAAAGAAAATGTTTTCAAAGGTATGTCTTGTCCACCGACAAAATTGAATGACCTGAAAAAATAATAACATAATTCGTTGCCATAGCGATAGGTCCTTGATGGTTGATTTTGTTTTGCTTAAGTTTTTTAACCCCTCCATGTCTTTCAATTCTATTGATTTTTTCCCAACAAATCCTGTTTTACGCAGGTTATAAAGGCGTTTCATGAAAGTTCAAGACTATAATTATAGATTGTCACCTAGCGTTACTGGCTGCTTTTGCTTCCTACATCATTTTCTGTTTGAATTGCTCTAAATCTTTCTTAACAGACTTGATTTAAGAATAAATACTTCTTGTAGTGAAAAAGCCGTTATAGTTTGTTTAATTTAAAGGCCTTTCATGTTCTAAGAATCGTGTCGTTTGGGTAAAAGTAGTAGTAGTAGTAGTAGTAGTAGTAGTAGTAGTAGTAGTAGTAGTAGTAGTAGTAGTAGTAGTAGTAGTAGTAGTAGTAGTAGTAGTAGTAGTAGTAGTAGTAGTAGTAGTCGTAGTAGTCGTAGTAGTCGTAGTAGTCGTAGTAGTCGTAGTAGTAGTAGTAGTAGTAGTAGTAGTAGTAGTAGTAGTAGTAGTAGTAGTAGTAGTAGTAGTAGTAGTAGTAGTAGTAGTAGTAGTAGTAGTAGTAGTAGTAGTAGTAGTAGTAGTAGTAGTAGTGGTAGTGGTAGTGGTAGTGGTAGTAGTAGTAGTAGTAGTAGTAGTAGTAGTAGTAGTAGTAGTAGTAGTAGTAGTAGTAGTAGTAGTAGTAGTAGTAGTAGTAGTAGAATTGATTATTGTAATTCTTTGTTAGCAGGCCTGCCCAAACAACAATTTCAAGACTACAAAATCTTCAAAACAATGCTGCTAGATTAATTACCTAAGAGAGATCATGTTACGCCAATGTTGATAGAGCTGCACTGGTTGAACATAAATGATCGTATCTGCTACAAGATCTGTCTTTTTCGTTTTAAGTGCCTGAACAACATGGCGCCAGAATACCTAACTGGCATGTTAAGAGTTTACACACCATCACGGTCATTACGATCTGCTAACGACCGAACAATTCTTGTCAAACCACATAAAAACTATGTTGCCTACGGCAAGCAATCATTTTCTTATGTAGCACCAACCATGTGGAATCGGCTCCCCAGGTATATCAGAGAGTCTGATTCCATAGAGACCTTTAAAAGGCAGCTTAAACACCATTTATTCACCACAACGTATTCACGGCAGTATACGATGTTTTACTTGTATCATATTCTTAAGCAAATGTATGTTATGCATGTTATTTTTTATATAATATGTATGTTATTCTTTATGCTATGTACGTCATTCTGTATGTTATGTATGTATGTTCAGGCCTTCTAGCCTGCTTCTATCTTATTCTTTTTCTTGTAAAGCGCATAGAGCATTTTAATCATTTGGATATGCGCTATATAAATGCACTGTATTAGTAGTAGTAGTAGTAGTAGTAGTAGTAGTAGTAGTAGTAGTAGTAGTAGTAGTAGTAGTAGTAGTAGTAGTAGTAGTAGTAGTAGTAGTTAAGGTAGTAGTAGCAGTAGTAGTAGTAGTTTAGTAGTAGTAGTAGTAGTAGTAGTAGTAGTAGTAGTAGTAGTAGTAGTAGTAGTAGTAGTAGTAGTAGTAGTAGTAGTAGTAGTAGTAGTAGTAGTAGTAGTAGTAGTAGTAGTAGTAGTAGTAGTAGTAGTAGTAGTAGTAGTAGTCGTAGTAGTCGTAGTAGTCGTAGTAGTCGTAGTAGTAGTAGTAGTAGTAGTAGTAGTAGTAGTAGTAGTAGTAGTAGTAGTAGTAGTAGTAGTAGTAGCAGCAGCAGCAGCAGCAGCAGTAGTAGTAGTAGTAGTAGTAGTAGTAGTATATATATATATATATATATATATATATATATATATATATATATATATATAGAATTCTTTTTTTTATAGTTTTCACTTCAAATTTATATATGTGAATATCCTTGTGTGGTTTGTTCTTGTTTTTGTGTCTGACGAAGGCGTAAAGCCGAAAGCTCACTTGTTTTGTATTGTTTTGTACCTTTTGGAGCTGCACTCTACCTGTTTTTGTTTTGGTTTTTTTTACGGTGCTTAACACCTATTCACAAAGCTCCACTGCGACATTCTATCTATCTAAGTAGTAGTAAAAATAGTTGTTGTTTTGTTGTTGTTGTTGTAGTAGTAGTAGTAGTAGTAGTAGTAGTAGTAGTAGTAGTAGTAGTAGTAGTAGTCTCAGCAGCAGCATAAGTAGAACTCTCTCTCTCTCTCTCTCTCTCTCTCTCTCTCTCTCTCTCTCTCTCTCTCTCTCTCTCTCTCTCTCTCTCTCTCTCCCGTTTTCACAATTTCGTTGTCTCTCCCATTTGCAATACATTATTAATTAATAAATGTTCATAACTGAAGATGCAAAGATATTTCTACAGGAAGACTTCACTGCGGTCTTCTAATGTTTTTGGTGCTAACAGCAGTAGTAGTAGGTGTTATTGTTGCTCTTTCTTTTTGTGCTAGTGTGATAGTGAAAGTACTTTTTTGTGTTTGTGTATTTTCATACAAGAGGTGATTTAAATTTAAATAATCTTTTATTATCCTTGATAAAGACTGAAAGAAACTCAACGGAATTGGATGAAATAAAAACTGGCTGATTAGAAATCTTCTCATAAACCAACGTGATAGAAGTATTGATAACACATTTACACATTTAAAATACTAGCTCGCCGAGCAACTTTTTATATTGGTGCGGGAAGAGGGGGGGGGTCGAAGTTTCACTTCGTTTTATGCAAATTTTTATGGCAAGATCAAAGTGAATCGTCTCAATAACTGACAATTAGGGCCAAAATCTTCATGATGGCAGGATAATTTCGTGTCTTTTTCCATCTTTGAACGGAGAATTTGGGTAGTAGGTACAGTGAAACAGTAGCAGCATTGAGAGAGGGGAAGTGGAATACTATCCGTGTCGATAAAAGGTCGCCCCTACCCTGGGCCTGGTTGTCTGATCATAGTCATGACTAATTCTAGAAATTCAGGCAATATAGTAAGAGAAAAAATAATTTCTTGGCTGATTGTTCTCCAACTTTATAAAATTCTGTTTTGTTTTTTTTTTGTTTTTTTTTTTCGAAACTACAAATTGGTCTTAATATATTGTTCGCTTTTACTTATTTATTTATTTTTATTTTTTTTTTTTGTCTTTTTATTGATTTTTTTTTAAACCCAAGGATAGCTTGTTTCTCGCTTGTCTTAGTTTGTAAGTTTTCGTGGATTTTTGTTTGAGCTCCCGCATGCGTTATAATCATACAATTGCGTAGGTTCTTCTTGTAACATTTTGCGCACCGAGTTCAGAGGAGAAATATTCAGGAGTAGACGGTTCTTCTACGCAAATACTTCTGACTGCTCACTGGTGTCTGTACAGAATTAGGTTGGGGTTCTTCTTGTATTGATATCCTTACAAGCCTAATCGGATCTGTGTCAGTGGGTTTCTGGAGTAGGAGAAATCAATGGGACATCACGAGCTTGCCCAATAGGTGCATTCAGTGATTCATGTACCTGCAGGTTGCATAGATCAACATGTGGTCGGTAACCTTCACAAGCAGGCTGCTGTGCTCTCTAGTTTGTAAGCTTGGGCGCTGTTGTTTTATCGTCAGTGCTGTCTTCCTCGCAATGCACTTTTGCTCTATCACCAGAAAATGGTACGGTATGTTCTATACAATCTTTTTACAAGATGTTCTGCTTTCGCGCTCAAACCAAACAATGGCTTCAACCTTACCGTCATTTGTTTTTTGTTTGGTACGAATTTTTATTCTTCGAAGAGAAAAGAAAAATTCTCAGAAGAAAGGCACCTGTCACAAAGAGCCATTTCCAAACAAAAACAAAAAAATACCAAAACAAGAAAAACGAGAGGGACATTTCCAGTTCATCTCTTTTAAATTTGTATGAAAAAGATGTGAAAATAAAACACGTTAAAAAAAAATGAAAATAATAGTTTTTAAACATGGGTGGAAGTTTATTATTTGTATGAAATGATTTAGTAACTGATGCCCAATATTCATTATTTTTTTTTACGAAAAAAAATTTGAATAAGGCAGTGCATATGCAGGTTGTGAACTTCCTAGTGGTGTTGGTTTTCCAAGCATTCTAGTGTTATAGGTTTTTCAAAGCATCCTAGTGGTATAATTTTCCCAAGGATTCTAGTGTTGTAAGTCTCCTATTGATTCTCGTAAGGTAGATTTTTTTTAGTTAGGTTTGTTTCCCTTGTTTCCTAGTGATGAAGGTTTCCCAGGGATCTTAGTGCTCTAGCTTTCATAAGGATTTCTGATCACTAATAAATGTCATCATTCTGCTCTATGTCTGTAAATAGTTTTCAATATATTGACTTTTTCTGTGGCCCATTCTCACGGAAATTAATCTCTCATGTTTTGACCTGTTTTTTAAAACCTGAAATCATTACTTGTCATTACATGTTTTTTTCTCGTCCTCTCCAACCGTCATATACCCCAGTTCCTATGCTACTGTCACAACGGATGGTTGGGACATAGAATTCATCATTCATTTTAAGTTACACTGTACTTAATAATTTTACATGTATTTTTTTTTTTTATTTGCGCATTCTGAAGTCGTGAGATTGTTCATAAATGTTTCACGAAAAGACAACTCTACTCTACAGAAATCCGATACCAGTAGCCGTTGTTCAGCAGCATGACGTCATCAGTGACCCCCTTAAAGCAACTCAAAGCCCAGAGCGACGTATGCCCAGTTACAGGTCTGACTCTCAGGTATGTGTCGTGTCCTTGTGTTTCTTTTTTGCGCTTTCTGAAGTTAATATTTTTCACTATGAAAGATTATGAACATTGAGGAGAATGGAAATTCGTGTCGTATTCCTTTCATAAATTGATCATATTATATACAATAAAAATGCAAAGAAATATATTATTGTATGAAAAGAAAGCGACTTCAAGTACTATGTACTTTACTAAAATTTTCGCCTTTATTCAGTTTGCGCTCCATTTTCTGATCGGGATAAAAATCGAAATGACCAGTCGAGATGTAGCAATGTGAAAGGGGGTGATAGAAATTTTTGATAAGTTGGCTACATTAGAACTAACTAGGCACTAGAAGACTTGCGAAAGATCGGTTTAGTTTTGTCGGAAGCGCCGATGTAATCCGCCGACAAGTTACGAGTCAATATTATTGTTTTTTATTTATTCACATAGTAAAATTTGCCTCCTCTTGTAGCATCAAAGTAGAAGCAGCAGGACTGGTGGGCACGTGCGGCAGTCTATTTAAGTAATTTTATTAAGATGTAGATAAAAACAGTGTTGAGATTAAGCCGAATAGAATCCGAGATGATAGAATGGGAATGTTTTAATTTTATTGATTCAAGTATGTTTGTTTGATTTTGTTTTATTCTGTTTCGTTTGGTTTTATTTTTGTTTTTTGTTTGTTTTTCAGTTTTTTTTTGTTTTTTTTTTTAATTTTATTTTGTTTTTTTTTTTGGGGGGATATGGGGATATCGGTAGTCTTAGGGCATGACAAAGAGGTGTCAGTCATGGGCATGAGATAGAGGTACTACTAGATATGATATAGAAAGGTGTATAACCAAGAGCCTTCCTTATATAATGCGCTAAACCATACACTTGGAGACACTAAAATAAACAAGACTTTTAGATTCTCTGCTGAGTAGACCTGTTAGGAATGATTCTTTTTTTTAAATCGAAAGTAATTGTCTATCATAAGTAGCTATAGATTTTGAATTTCTCGAAAAACAACTTAGGGATAACGTTTAATTTAATTTTTTTAATAATGAGCTTTTTTATTGATTATGATCTGGAACTATTGAGTGCAGTCTTCGTAAGTCCTCTCTAGTTTTTACACAATGATTAGTCCTTTTTTATACTACCAACTGTTATTGAAGCTCTGAAATTTCTTACTTTTGTTAATATCATTGACGTACTCATTTAAAAGATGAAAAGCAAAAATTATAGCTTAGAATTCGATTGTTTACTTTCCACTGACACAAGCATATATGAATAAATTTCAATCGACAGAGAGAGGAATCTGCTTGTGAACTCCTTCAAGGCTTTGGGTAAGGATGGACTGAACACAGTAGCCACATCACTGCTGGCTTGGTAAGGCCCGCCATCGACTCTTGTCTGTTTTCTTAACTTCTTGCCTCTCATTCGCGATTTATTAATAAGACAGATTACCTTTTTCTTGGAAAATTATTTTATAAAAAGAAGAGGTCATGAGTTACATTTTATATAGTTATTATTTCTTAAACGGAACAAAATGGTTAATTTTATCATATTTGAACATAATTTGTTGTTTATAAGAAAATGTCCAAGAGCGTTGAAGGTGTTCTGGGTTTTTTTCTTTAATGCCTTTTTTTTACGTTTCTATCAAACTGTTATAATTCATTTCGTTCTATTTTATTTCTTAAGAAGTTTGTAGTAGCCATTTAAGTCTTCAAGAACAATTCAATAGCAGGTTCAAACTCGGCCCTTAATGAATGAGTTAAACATCTATTTTTTTCTTTTTCTTTTTTTTTTTTTGTTTTGTTTGTTTTTCATCTCTCCTTGCAAGACGAGGGCTAATTTGATAAGATATATATATATATATATATATATATATATATATATATAATTATATATCTTATATCTTATCATTCATATATATATAAATATATATATATATATATATATATATATATATATATATTGCTTATAAAATTGATTGATATATATCATTCACATTCTTGTCCACGGCCTATTTCAGCGATTCACTGCACTAGCACATAATATGTATCTGAAGTCTATTTTTATCTCTCCCTCTCCAGGTCAGTGGAGAACATTGAGGGGATGCGGGACAAGTTCGTCCAGCCTGGCGCTGAGAACAGCTGCTTCTCCAAGCTGCTCCAGGAGGAGAACTTCGCCGCCCACTCTCTGGTGGTTATGCTCAGCCTCGACTCGCTGGTCGGCCTCGTCCACAAGCCGGACAAACTGCTGGCCACCATGGCGGACATCCTCCTCTCGCACGTCCATAGAAACGAGGGAGCGGTACAGGTGGAATATTTCAATGTGAGCACTTTGCACGAATGTTACAGGATTCTAAGAAACGTAACTGTTTGCTCTGAGCCTTTTTCATCTGACTTAATCGACTTAGATTGGACAGATATCGAGATTTTGCGATCTTACTGAGATTCTAAATAAGTCTTAAGTTCTTTTACTTGCCCTATCGTTTGCGACCCTATTGTTTGATTACCTCCATAACAAGGGAGGAAACCCATCATTGATGTATACTCACTCTGAGGTGTTATTTACCAGTGTAGGTAGCCCGACAGCCATTAATGTCAACAGACAAAACCATCACAATCGGCCGAATTCTGATTTTAAACAAAATGCAACGTGATCCTCTCAGTCAGAATAGTTCACATTGTTTAGCGATGCAGTTCAATCCATCTTTACTACGTAGTATGCTGTCTAGAAGTAGACGATGTCCAATCGCAAAATAACTGTAGGGCTTTGTTGAAGAGGTGGCGAAAATGCAATTAAGAGTAGGAAATAGAATACAGCATCCAATTTCTTGGTGATTGGCTTCTAGGTAATTATAATGCTGGTCTATTAGTGAGAGTTCCTCGAGCTTCCTTTGGTTTGGAGGGGAAATGAAACGAACATCCAGATCAACAATTCATTGAGATTGGAGACATCCTGGTACTTAGTTGATGTGCGATGTTACCGAGCAATAAAACAGACTCACAAAGAGGAAGACTGTCACATTTACAATCTGCATTTCATACTTGCTGTCGCTTGGTTAGCGATAACGATAGAAAGTTTTCTATGATAAAGTGCTTTACCCGCTTACACCCAAATCAGCCATCTATGACAAGGCCTTTGTAAGACGTGCTTTTGCTTTAGTGTTAATCTTTGTATATTGTGGAAAACATTAAAACTGACAGTAAAAAAAGGAGGAGAGGGAGAACTGCGAAAAAAAGAGAGCGAGGTAATTTGAGGGGTAAATGAGATTTGGCGGAAGGAGAGAATGAGAGAGAAAAGGGCACAGTCGAATAAATGAAAGGTTATCTCGTGAGAGAGGTTGAGGGCGAGAGAGTGGTGGCGGTGACTGAAGAAGAAGAACGGAAAAACAACAGAGAGGTAAAATTGATGGGTAGTAAACAGAGAGTAGAGGAGAGAGGGACAAAAGAGAAGGGGGAGAGAGAGAGAGAGAGAGAGAGAGAGAGAGAGAGAGAGAGAGAGAGAGAGAGAGAGAGAGAGAGAGAGAGAGTGACACACACACAGACAGACAGACAGAGACAGACAAACAGACAGACAGACGGACAGACAGAGACAGACGGACAGACAGAGACAGACAGACAGACAGACAGACAGACAGAGACAGACAGAGACAGACAAACAAACAGACAGACAGACAGACAGACGGACAGACAGAGACAGACAGACAGACAGACAGACTAAGATATGGCAAGACGGAAAGTTATATGCAGCCGCAATAATGCTCAGCTTAGTAATGTCAAGTTGAATCGCAATCTAAATGTAACAATACATCAAAATGAGACCACATCAAATGTGGCTACCGGCTTACTCCACAGATCCACGACGATGCTCAGGGCCGTTACACCTATAGATACTTCAGAGCCGATAAACATTCACTGATGGGGGAAAGTTATGCTATGAAAGCTACTTCCTGATTAGAATGATTAGAGCTATGTTGGTGGGTATGAAGATAGATGTGTAAATCTAGGGGAATTGTAGGGATTCCCAAATCAGCAACAGGCTACTTACTGGCTGTATGCTCTGGTGTAATCACACTAGAAATAGCCCAATCACGAGCCCCTTGGGTTAATTACTGCCTGATTGGCGTGGGCAGAAGCTTTCACTCAGTATAAGCCTTTGTTAGTTACAGTATAGGCATGACTTTATTCCCTCATTTTGTACCTGGCGTGCTTGTAGCCGACTTTTGTATCAGGTGGATAGGAACCTGGATAATTATATTTGTAGTGTATATAAAAACTGTGATGACCAATAAGTGCTTTAGGGAATCATTGGAACATCACTCTTTAGCTCCGCCCACTCTAATGCGGGACTTGTTATTGGACAAAGATAATCGGAGTTTAGTTTACCGGTACGAGGAATGAGCTGTTTAAATCTTTAAAGCAGAATATCCTTAAAAAACCCTTCAGATAGATTTACTATCTTTTTCCATGAAATAAATAATTATATACATTTATCTTTTTTCTAAACATAGTTCAGGTAAACGCGGATCGAGTTCGAATTAGGCCTTGTGAATTTTGCATACATGTATAAGTTTTGATCTAGAATCTACAGAAACAGGCACTTGAATGTTCTCCTGGTGAACATGGTTTGGTTTTTTGGTTTTTTGTTTGTTGTTTTGTTTTTTATGGGTTATTTAAAATAATTTTTAGAAATTACTTAGTGCCTCAACAAGATAGAGTCGAATTAGTAAGGCTCAAACTTTACTCCTCGACGTCATCGATTGTCAAAATGGTGGTTAAATGTAATTTGCTGAAGACAGATTATTAGAATCCTTACTATTGTGTGGTGTTAGTTTTTTTTAGGTGGGAGAATGGGGAATTTTTAAGGGGTGGGTGGGGGTGCAAAGAAGGCGATTAGTGAGAATTAAGACTAAACAATATGAAACGCAGTTACTATACAGTGTATTTACTATTCAGGACAAAAGTCAGACATGTACAGTATATCTTATTGAGTGAGTGAGAGAGAGAGAGAGAGAGGGGCGAGAGAGGGAGTGAGAGAGTGAGTGAGTGAGAGAGAGAGAGAGAGAGAGAGGGAAGAAGGAGTGAGAGAGTGAGTGAGTGAAATAGAGAGAGACAGACAGACAGAGAGAGAGTGTGTGTCTGAGAGAAAGAGAGAGAGAGGGGGGAGGGGTGGGGAGGAAGTAATGCATCCAAAAAAAGAACATTAGATGAAAATCATGATTCCAAATGAAACATAATTTATTAAAGTTAAACCAAAAATACAGCCTAAATCAAACATTCCTGTCTATTATTAAACTAAGGGTAGAACTAACATGAAATTGTTGCTGTGACAAAGACCTCTTACAAGATAGCAACTAATTTTGTGATCGATAGATGTGTGAAAAACGGTGGCATGGAGAATGTCACGAGGGCTTGGTTCTCCGGCAATGTCATGGGAAAAAACGAGAATGAAAAAGACACTTATACTTTGTCACAAAATATGAGTAAATCGGTTAGAGTATTCGAGTATCCGGGTGAAAATATAAATAGATGGGGTGATGGGATAAGGGAAGCAGAGAAACAGACAGGCAGAGAATAAGAGAGGATGAACACAGTGGGAGATACTTAGAACGCTGAGCGAAAAAGACAGGAATGTTGCTGAGCGAGACACACAGGCAGATAGACAGACAGTCAGGGAGAGGGAGAGAGAGAGAGAGAGAGAGAGAGAGAGAGAGAGAGAGAGAGAGAGAGCAGACAGATGCCCAGGCCTGATAGTCAAAGTAAGAGGAGGGTTGGTTAGAGAGCTGTGGGAAGGAACAGAGAGACAGAGAGGCAAACCGTGAATGGGGGAGGTATATATATAGGAGAGAGGAGAGAATTGAGTGAGAAAGGGAAGAAAGAGTTAGAGAACCAGAGACAGAGTGCTATGTGGGAGGAGAAGCGAGAGGGAAGGAGAGAATGAGCACAAAATCCTCGCCGAGTTGAACGCCCGAAGGTAGATGATTATCATCGATCGGGACTTAAAGTACAATGAATACGATAATATGTAATGAAGGTAATTCATCCCAATGGTAAATAGAACTCCGAGTCGAAATAATTAAAGCCACTAGTGACGGTGAAGTCAGCGTTTTGACCTTTTGTTTCACAATCGATGACATCCTTTTGTCGTATTACATGAACATGTTTATCTGAAAGAGACGCAGTATACTTGCATCTAAGCTTCGAAGTCAATTCGAATTCGTATTTTAGTCTAATTTTTGCCAAGCTACAAGAAAAAAATCGTCGAATTTCTAGACCTATTTTATTACCTTATATAAGTACAGAACATATAACGGCAAATGCATTGCATAATTACAGGTGAAAGTTAAAGAGAGGTGGATTTTTGTGCATCACTATTAACGTTGTAAAATATTTATTTTATGGAAGGACAGTGTATAAAATTGGTTTATTTTGTAAAATGCTAAATTCTGTATTGATCTTTTCTTACGCCCATTATCATTCAGGATTAAAATAAGTGGGCAGCTATGATTTTTCGCAAAGCAGTGCACCTTTATGCAATTTTTGCAGGATTTCATAGCTTTTAAAACGAGCATTCATAAGAGTCTTAAAATGTTGGATGAAAATAAAAAAAATAGAATTAGCTAATACCAATTTACAAAATTGAAAAAAAACTTTGACTCAAATAACATGAAATGTGTTTGTGAGGGTATGAACTTGATGGGAGTTTGTAAAAAGAAAGAAAACTTTAGCTTGGAAGGGGATAAAAAGTTTGATTTGAACGACTTTTACGCTAGATTTGATAGTCATGGCTGAAAGTGAAATCAATGACAGATTTAATTTCCTATCTGAAGAAATATGGAGAGAAGAAGAGGCTGAAAAAAATACAATTAACAGAGAACGAGGTACTTTGTAATCTAAAGAAAATGAAAGTAGGGAAAGCCTGTGGACCTGATACTGTACTTCCCGGTGTGTAAGATCTGCGCGAACCAGTTATGTAAAATCTTTCGTGACATTTTTACAGCGGGTGGGGTTGTTGGCAAAAACCAAGAGGATATCATGAACGGCGCATTTTAAACAAAATGAAATTAATTCTTAAAGACAAGACACACCCACTCAATATGACATATGGAAAACATCTGTCTGAACGTATTGATTGGTACAGAGTCCCAACGACACGGACACATATTGGACATATAAACTCATTCTTTTCCAAAATCTATCATCTTATACATGTATACTGAGGAGATTAAAAGAATAAATAAACCATAATTATATGTAAGCATTTACCTTTGTTGTAATTCTAGAAATACCAAAATGATACGCTCACCTTTTCTTTTCTCACAAGTTTTTTACCACAGTCTTTTTTAATACATATTTATATAAATTCTTATCTCCATAAATGTATCTCACCTGTATATTGTGATATTAGATAATTTATGCAATTATTGTCCTGAGAGCATGTCATTTTTAATTTCCCTTTGTGGGATTAATAAAGTTATCTTATCTTATCTTATCTTCTCATATGGCAGTAAATAGGCGCAATAGTCAGGTATCAGTTAACTCAGGAGTTGGTTAGATCAGCCGTAATCAAAATCTTTAAAAAAAATTCAATGCCTACAGAATTTCATAAATCTAGATCTCGCTACTACCTCACTCTAGATTCAATCCGATTTTTGTTATTTTAAACCATCTACAGGTTTCAGTCTAAATCCATTATATTTGCTATTACTATGAGCATCTCTCTCTCTCTCTCTCTCTCTTTCTATGTCTGTCTGTCTGTCTGTCTGTCTGTCTCTCTCTCTCTCTCTCTCTCTGCCTGTCTGTCTGTCTCTGTATCTGTCTGTCTGTATCTCTCTCTCTCTCTCTCTCTCTCTCTCTCTCTCTCTGTCTCTGTCTGTCTCTGTCTCTGTCTCTCTGTCTCTGTCTCTCTGTCTCTCTCTCTCTCTCTCTCTCTCTCTCTCTCTCTCTCTCTCTCTCTCTCTCTCTCTCTCTCTCTCTCTCTCTCTCTCTCTCTCTCTCTCTCTCTCTCTCTCTCTCTCTCTCTCGGAGCTCAGTTTTCGATTCTTCAAAGAATTAGGCCAGTAAAAAGAGTCGAAACAAAGATGAGATTTAATCTTATAAAAAAAACAATACGTACGCCAGCCCGTGAATATCTTTACTCTAGACGTTGGTGCTCCGGTGTTCTCTTGCTCGACTTCGTGTCTTTGAATAATTAAAGTTACATGCAGTTTGTTTTTTTTTTAAATAGTCATCCATATAGAGATCTTAACTTTGCCAGTTTAAAAGCATTCGCAGAGCATCTTGCGGCCCTTTTTGACCTATCTTTTTAGCTTTTTGAAGCTTTTTAAAAGGATCATAATTATAAAATAGATAAGGAAAGAACAGAATCAGCCGATTTCTCATACTGGTGATGTATAATATGCGCCCATCGCAAAATCCAGGCCCTATCGACACAATTAGGTTCAGCTGCGTTAGAATCACTGTGTTTTGGCATATTCCAAAGACTATAAGCTCTCCTTGGCATTATATTTATGTAACAAAAGAATTGAAATCAAGGCCTCTTTTTTGTTTCCGTTCCAGCTCGCTTGTTGTGAGCTGCTTTGATTTGTTCAATAGGTACATATGGTGAGGGGGTGAGGGCTGCAAGTCTATGAACCAAATCAAATCGAGTTAAATGTAAATAAACGTCCAGAGAGCTTGTGCATTACTATAAACAGACAGATTGTATCTTTCTCATCCCATTCACCCCCCCGTTTCTTTCCCCCCCCCCTCTCTCTCTCTCTCTCTCTCTCTCTCTCTCTCTCTCTCTCTCTCTCTCTCTCTCCTAGCGGTTCGCTCACAAATTTTCCAAGTATATCCAGCAGCAGCGCCATCTGGATGCGGACGACGAAGAGGTCCTGGTGTGGGACAAATTTATGACGTCTCTAGTCAAGGCCGCGGACCGTGTGATAACCAAGAAGTCCCCAGCACATCTGGAGCTGCGAGTGGTGGGACCGCGGTCTTGCTGCACTCTCATGTGAGAGACTCGATCTCAATAGAGATAAGCATTGACATTGGTCAAAATCAAGTTCTCGAAAAAAAAAAAGAAGCGAATTTTTGCTGTAAAACGGATTGAGCCTAGGGTATTGAGTTCAGAATTTAAAGGTACTCACATTGTACTATTCCTTACCCTAGAGTTCTTGCATATAGTAGACGGAGTTAATTATTGGAATGAAACCTTTCCATTTCTGCTATACTTCCCAAGAAACAAGATTTCCCATTTCCGGTACATGTATATTCAAAGAAGAACAAAGCAGACGCTTGCTAGAGTGGGCGGCCCGACATATTCCACTGTAATAACTGTTATGACGGTGGGGCGACTACACTGTACCAAGCAGTGCAAAGTTTCAGTTGATTGAGCGTCACTTACACAATGCTCTCGTGATGATTTGACATTATCATCACTAATGAATTCGAGGAAACGAACTTCTAGAGGGACGGGCGGAACAGCCGGGACAGGGGACAGGAGGCCCCCAAACAGCCCAACAGCAAAGTTGTGGTTCAAAGTTCAACTGGCATGGCAGCGATGGGCTTTTGGACTTGGAGGCTTCAAAGACAAACATCGGGAGTGATAGAGGTTTGAAAGCATGCGAGCATGAGGAGAGCACATTCTTCGAAACGACGTTGGTGACATCCGACTCGGCCTTCAGGGGATGACCAAAAAAGCACAGATACAATGCACATGACTATGATGTTCATTGGGTCATTATACAACTGAGAAAAGAGAAAAATCGGCTATTATTGCATTGCTGGTCCTTTGGCTAGCAGCAGAGCAGCGTGACAAAAGTTGGCGGGGAAACTGATCATCAGCTAACTAGCTAAGTGTACTGGAGGAGTCTCCTGTTTGAATAGTGCATCCGATTAAATTTTATTTCCCCACCATCATCAAGAAATACAATTTAAAGTAGATACTTTCTGTTTGTTGGCAATATTTGTTGAGGCTCATCACCGCTATTCACTAGTGCTCGCTAAGGATCGCGTTCCGTAGTTCTTATTTTTCCATGATGGAACAAAGGGAATTGGCCATTTTTAATACTTCTGGGGCTTAGAGAAAAGGTATAGCAACATTCAAAACACGCTGCGGAAGTCACAAATCCATGCAAGTGCATGTAGGTCTGTCTTCCTTATACACAAAACGCACGTTACACAGAAAGTCAAGTTGCTGCCACATTAATTTACGTAGAGCTATAATACACACGATAAAGGACCTGCACGCAATGCATTCTAATCATTGAGACCCATGCATTTTTAAAGGCCGAGCCGCTTCCTAAATATTCAGTGCGCTACATCCAGCGAATAAAATGTTCTATATTGAAATCTCAAATGAATATAAAAACTATATACCATCTCATATGTGAAGTAAATTATGCCAACATGTAGCCCATGTAACAAAGTGTATATTATCCAACCTATAAACTGCGGTACAAATCGAACCTTGTTCTCACCCAAACATCTATCTTCTCTAACAATGATATGCACAAGGCTTAATTGTGTGAGACAGAGAGTCGGTAAAGTTTGGTTTCATAAAGAAAATGTACACTCACACACACACACATATATATATATAAATATACACACACACACACACAAATACTGCTATAATGTGCCTCATCTACATCTCGTATAGCATGCAGGGTTTTTTTTTTTTTTTTTGTTTGTTGTTTTTTTTTAATCTCAATTTTTGCTTCTTAGTCACCAATTCCATTGAATTTTTTTTCCTATTCACAATCATGTTTTAACGGGGCACAAAGCTGAGGTTTGTTCATTTGCTTGTCGTCTGATATTGATGAGTGATGTAGTCCATGCAAAACACGATGATTATCAACTTAAGCCCTTGTCAGACAGGGTGGAATGGAAAAGATGAGACTCTTATGGAGTGTGGATATCACTATTAATATCATCATTGAGGGCGGATGTTCAAACTTCACGGCAACGGAGCTCCTAGATGGGAAAGGATGATTGTAATTTACATACATTCCACGTCTAATAGGCCTTAAAAATTACATTTTTTTGAATTTGCATTCTTTTTCCAAATATGCTAGTTGGTCATTCATTCTTTGTAACATTTAACTATTGCTTTTTTATGTCATTTAGGCAGCTAAATTTTTTTAAACATGACATTATGTGTTCACTCAGAATTTCATGTCATTTGTCCCAAACTAATGTGCAACTATATGTTACTGTGTGCTATGTTCTTTGTTTATAATTTGTAATGCATTAGTTTTAAATCCATTCGAGCTAAAACAATAACATTAGATGCAACAAATATGTAGGCCTGCACTGTTGAATATATTCATGTACTTCAAACTGCTTCTGAATTTCTTGTATGAAAGTGGAATTTTCCATGTTAAAAATGCCTTAAATATAAATTAAATGTGTACAAATTCAAACATATTTTTGGCTCATTCTTTACAGTTTTACTCAATTTGTAGGGTGCTTTTTTTCTCCTTGGGTGCCTGTTTTTGTTATTGTTTCCTATCCTTTTTTTCATTTGTTTCAGTTTTTTTTTTTTGTAAGGTGACTATCAGAGATTTCTAAGGAACAAATCAATATACCAATGAAATTGGTCTGGATTGCTCCAAGTAATAAAATTTTTTGTCAAGGCTTAACGTGTGGAAATAACAAATACAGCCAGTTTGTAGGCCACACTCATAGAAAAAAATGTACTGTGTGTATTTCAAAGTTGTCCCACTTTCAGTTTCACAGCACTTAATTTGTTATCAAGACATCTCTCCCATCCAAATGCTAAAAAGTACGCTCAAGAACTTGACCCTGACAGCTGAATTTATCAGGGCAAGTATTTACAAAATTTATTAATGTGACACTGGCTGCTAGAATAGCTAAATATAGAAAAAGAAGAGGTAAAATCTATGTGGTCCAAGAAATTCAAACAGGGACTTAAAAATATTTTGTTAATATGTGAGATCTTATGCATGAAAGGTTTCCCAAAAAACTCTTAAATTTCTTAAATTTTGATTCTAAAAAGCTACTTTTTTTTTCTCCTGTGGGCCTTGCATTTATAAATATCACAATCACAAAGGCATGTGTAAAGTATAGAAAAAAAAAGCTTTTTTTTTGTCTTTGGTTATCATGTACGTGCTTCGCAAATAAATGTAATTCTTTGTTGTTTTACATCGTTTGTTCATTATGCATATGATGTATATATATATTGCATCAAATCTCTCCCTCTCTCTCACATTCATAACCAAGCCTAACTTCCTTTCAAAAAACATGTAAATCAATTTATTCATTTCATAGAGCATAGAAATCTGACAGAAAAACTAAGTTAAAGAAAAATTTTAGTCATAATACATTGACTTAGAAGATTTGCAAACCCCTCCTTATCTTACAATAATTTTATGAAGTTACAAAATAGAAATGTAAACCTTCAAGAAAGCAACAAAAGGTATATCTATTACAATGTCAACAAAAAAAAATGTGCAGAATAGTAACACAACAATTACAGAAGAATCCCTCAAAGAAGACCACCCATATGTGAATTTACTTACAAATACATTTGAGTATCATCTCATTTCAATAAACACTGAAGAAATACATGTACCACCCCTCTAATGAGACCCTTCATTTTTTTTTAAACATTTATGGTCTTAACTGAGGGATTCCACTGTAGTACAATCAGAATGCTGTCATCAAATACATCTTGGAAGCAGTTAAACGTTTTACAGTCTCACTGTCTAAAGCCACAAATAAGGTCTTAACATTTAATGTAAAACAAAATTCAGCAGATACTCCATCCGATATATTTTGGTAACAAGTCTGAAGTGGTGTCATAAACATTAGCTTTCACAGTCTTCTCTCCAAGACGTTTCTGAATATCAAGTAAGACAGGCTTATTGCAATATATCCTTTCATGTGAGTTTTCAACAAAGACATTTCCATTAAAAGTCATGTTTTGCAAACAAAATCTATGAGCTAGAAGTAAAAAAACAACCTATAAAACGTTTAAAATAAATATGTATCGATAATGCTTCTTAATCTTATATATGCAACATTTCCATAAGGCATGCATCTTAATTGTATGGTTTTGACTTTAACGTAAGTTTAATAAAGCCCTTCCACAAGATGATTCCTTCCATTTTTTTTTGTTTTTTTTTTTGTTTTTCAAAATGTACAAGGACTCTACCGGAGACCTCAATCTCATCTTCTACTGGCCAAGTGGTTCAAACCAATGACAGATAGCACATGGACTTGATGTAGATCTCAAACCACTCAAGTTCTTGACTCATACACAATAAAATCTATAATTATGTAATCTGCTGATCAAAACGAAATTCTAAAATTTAGGGCTAAAGGCAAGCAGTCTTGAAACCTATTCTGGGTATTTTTTTTTATTGGAAGCAATGAACTAGCTCCTATTAGTACTATCAATTACAGGTTTCTTCTTTGCACCATCTTCATTGTTGTACAAATATTTTAAAGAACATGAAATATAACGAAAAAATAACATACAAGAAGAAGTTAAACCTTTAACTTACCTGCATCAATAGGTCTTTCAATCAGCCTTAACAAGTTGGATGTCAAAAATTAGAGTTAGCAGGGAAAAAAACTGATCTTTTTTTTTTTTTTGCTTTGCTGATAAAACTATTTTTCTTCGTAAATTTTTTAAAACAGTTAAAAGTTTCAGGCATTCCACATTAATGAGAATTTAAGGAAAATGTATCATTCTTTAAGTGATCTAACCATCACCACTTATTAATACAGTATAAGTGACATGCAACTATTTGAGACTGGTGACAGACATAAGCCATTATTTTGGTCATTTCAGGGTTAGGTTGTTTTTTTTTTTTAATTTAAAAATTTTCAGAAAAAGATATTTTTTGTCCAGTGCAGACTGTCTTTAAACAAGTTTACCTGTTCATATAATTAGATTGAAAAAATTTACAGCAATCCCTAGATTCCCTATACTTTTTGATAAGAAATTGAAGGCAAAACATTGTACAGTTTGCAATCTCCTTCCTCTCCCATCTTTCTATGTTTCTTTTCCACTCCAAGACAATGTTATTTCATGAACATTCCCTCAAGTTACTTTTTAGTTTTAGGCTTTATTGCAAAAAGGAAAATATAGGAAAAAAAATTCATAAAATTGCAGTTTACAAGAAACTACTCCTCATAACTAGAAAAAAATGATGTCATCCTAAAAAAAATGTATAGCATATTATAAACGACTGAGAGCTATTTTGCCATCTTAAATGTATCCGACCGGTACAGCAGTTTCCAAATATGAGGTAGTTTTGAAATTTTACAAAACCTTCTATGAGCATCTCTCAAGAACCTATAGGTTTGCGCTGTCCTGATCACATTTTTTTTTTCCAAGGGTGATCTTTTTGTGAAACAATTAAAATTTTTAATTGATCTCATATTCGTCTAATAGGCCTTACAAGTTAAATCCTAAACAGTTCAGCCATTTTTGTTTTTTCTTCATAAAGGTGTGTAGATAAAAATTAATAATAACTCAAAGTGATATATATTAAAATCTCGAATTAAGTGCATTCAAATACTGAAACACTAAAGTTCAAGGTAAATGAACTCTTTCAATCAAAGAAAAAAAATTTTTTTTTCACGCTATGAACCATTATGGATGCTGTCACGATTTCATATCATGACAGATCAATAACTATTCAGTTTATCCCAACATGATAATAGATTCTATACCTGTTTCACAGATATCCTAATTTCATCTATTTTTCTGTTTATGATGATATTTTACAGCTGCCTTAATTTGGTTATCAGCGGTGAACATCATGTCAAGAATCAGACGACATCACTAAAACAGTTAAAACACAGTGGTTCCCCCAGCTGCAACTTAAAGTCAAATGAATAAATATCTATGCTGATGAGAAAAGAGCCCAGATTATAATGTGACAAAATCAGTGATGTAAAAAAGATAGTAAACTATTTATCAAAAGCTTTCAGTAAATTTAATAAAATAATATGATCTAATGTAACAAAAATTGTTCATGGGACAGCATATTTGATACAATAAGTCTTGATATACATGTACTAATTGTAGGGAGGACAAAATGCACAAAAGTAGGACATTATATCTGATACAATAAGTCTGGATAGACAAAATATATACATGTACAAATTGCAGTGTGGACAAAATGCACAAAAATAGGACAGTATATCCAATACAATAAGTCTTGAAAGACGAAATATAAGCAAGTTGTAGTATGAAGAAAGTACAAGTAGAAGCTTAGTACCTACACCCTGAATCAGTACAGATTTTAAAATTACAATTAACAATAAAAATATGGATATGACTGAACTTGCAGAGTTAAGTAAAATTTTTACTTAATGACTGTTATCCGTCCTATTCTGAGTGGATTTTTAATCTTTTAAGCTGTTGAGAAAACTTATAACCCATTCCAGTCGTTATGTATTTTAGGGGGATTTCACCCCTAGGCAAATTGAGCTTGAACTGCCCAGAATGTCTTGTATATTTCAGCAAGGAGATTCAGTTTATATTCTCTCCATTGGCATGTGAATTATCAGTGGAAAGTAAAAGCTATATTGAAAGTCATCTACATATCTCCAAAAAAAAACATCTATTCCAAGAAAAATTTCAAAAGGCACTTGTTTCACTCAGCCTATACCTTTATTCAGACTGGACTTTACACAACAAAAATAATTTTAACACACTTTAAATGAGACATTGAGGACTATTCAAGGACATTTTGCTTATGTTTTTTTTTTTTTGTTTTTTTTTTTAGCAAAACCTAAGGGGAATAACCTTCTAATTCAGGACTTTTTTATTTAGCTTGAAATAAAAATTAATATTGTGATTATCTAAATTACACATTCCTTTTTTATATTCAGTTACTGTGAACTTAGAAGGTCAGAATTCAACATGAGTTTCCTGGTTTGCCTCATGTATATGTACATCCACATATTGCATAAACACAATATCACCCGATTGACTGTTAAGTGTATCCCTGATCATGTAATAAAGAAAAAATTTCATAGCTAATATGCTTACTGTCCAACAATGGTGATCCATGCATTCAAGTAGTCTCAAATCACTCTTTTTTCTTATTAATTTTTTTTCAATATTAGTCCTTTGAGATATTACTTTAAATACTAATTTCCAACAACAATGGAACTTCAAACCTTACACTTCTACATCAAAATTTTAAATCTGAAATGAAAAAAAAAATAAAAAATAAAACAAATTCTTTTAAACTGAATATTCCATTTAATTTTCTCATGCCATTGTTGAAAAGAGATAACTGACAAAATTAAAGATTATTAAAATCAACTGTAGGCATTTTTTACACTCAGTTATAAAATCTTTATCTAAAAAAAAAAACCTAAACTTCCAATTTTGACTAATCAACCGTCCAAAGTAAGCATACATCTAATGGATACACCAGGCTTCTGTTCTAAACTTTATAACTGTCCTAGAAAAAACAAAAAACAAAAAAAAACATGAAATTCTATGAAACCAGATCAGTTCCACCCTGGATATAGAACGTTTTCTTGACCTACTTGCCCAAAAGTTTTGAACAAAGTCTCAATGAATCTGATGTCACATTATTTTGGGAAAACTAATTTTATTTTTAACTGAGCTGTGCCATCTGACTCATTAAAACTGGTTTCAAAACAAACAGACATCAATTTAGAGTTGGTTCCTGTGTAGTACTATCGTTATCTAAACTTTGCAATGTATGTTCTGGGTTTCCCTGATTATCACAATGAGTTTCATTAACAGCAACATCCACATTTCCTCCAGATTGTACACCTTCAGGTCCAGGATTCATTTTCACCTTTTTCCTCTTCACAATTATTTTCCTCTTTACTATTCTTTTCCGTTTCACACCTTTTGTTTCTGATCCCTCAGTACCCTCTGTCTGGGTTAAAGCTACGCCATTATTGCTTTCACACAGCTTCCCGGTGCTTGACATATTACTGTCAATCCCTGCACTTGCATTGTTTGGTGTAACCAATTCAGACATACCTGACTTTACTTTTTTTCTCTTCACTATTATTTTCTTTTTCACTATCTTTTTCTGTTTTGGCTCTTTATCTGGATCGGCTTCAGGAACATCTATTACAGCAGTATCTCTGTCCCTCTTCTTTTTAACGATTTTCTTTTTCTTGATTACTTTTTTCTTGCCAGACCCCGAGTGCTCCCCTAAAGGTAGCCTCTCTTTACCTATTTCATCTGAAGATTTAGTCTCAGTACTAGCATTAAGGTTAGAGCCTGGCAAGTTTTCAACAGATGTTCTCTCTCGCTCAGCTTTAGCGTCTTTAGGTCCTTCTTGCAATAAATTTTGCAACCTCTTAGCTTTTAATTTTAATCTCAGATCATTTTCCACAGCCTCACCAACATTGTTGAGTCTGTCCCTTTCAGAATTATCTTTGTGTCCATAAACTTCATCCCTTCCGCCACTGGGGTAATCACCATGTTTGCCTTTTTTATCCCTTGTTTTGCGATAGTCTTTGCCCTTACCATCAGTTTTTCTATTTTTATTATTGCCAGATTTTCCTCCCATCTCATGATCTTTCTTCTTTTTCTTTTGCTTTTCCTCACTACCAGCTCGACTCTCCTCTCTTGAGCGGCTCTTAGACTTTTTGTCAGAATCTTTCATCTCTTTAGCCTTGTTGGATTTCTCAAAGGATGACTCCTCTCTATGCTCCCCTCTGGTTTCAGTGAGCTCTTTGGACATGGCTGGGTCTCCTTTGTCTTTATCTACACCTTCCTTGCCAAGATCATGTGTTTTCCCGGAGAAGTCACCAGCAAGAGATTCTTTGTCTCCTTTGTTCTTGTCCTTCTTATGTTTTCCTTCTTTTTTCTTATGCCTACTATGTTTCTTTGACTTCTTGGATTTCACCTTCTCCTCACCATCTTTGTTTTGCGTTTTTTCACCATCTGTTTGCTCAGTTGGCTTTTCATTAGGGTTGCCTTCCTGTTCCTCTTGCTTTGATTGATCATTGTTGCTTTCTGTTTTACTTTTATTTTTTCTTTTCTTCGACTTTTTATGCTTCCTTTTCTTTTTTTTACTCTTATCATTCGACTCATTTTCAGAATTCTCACCCCGATTGTTTTTAGACTGAGTCTCAGATCTGTCCCTGCTTTTCTTTCTACCTGACATGCTGCGTGGTGATTTTGACTTGGACCGACTTTTCCTGGACCCAGCTCGGCTTGTGTTCCTGCTAGCACCCTCATACTTTGAGCTGCCTCTAAGTTCAGGATCAGATTCGCTGTCCCTACTTCTACTTTGTGAGCGTGAAAAATCCCGCCTTCCCGGATACATAGGTCCCATTCCTCTACCCTGTGGATGAAATGGAAATCCCCTTGGAGGCCGTCCTCTAAAGTCCATGCCTCTTCCGCCGCCTCTAAACTCAGGACCCCAGCCACGGCCACGAAAGTCAGCATCTCTTCCCCTACCTCTAAAATCCATAGCTCTTCCTCTGTCCCTGCCCCTTCCCCTGAAACCTCTACCTCTGGCCCTAGGGTTGAAATTCTGTGGACCAAAGAAAGCATCATAATCGTCCCATGCTTGCGGTTCACCAAAGAACATGGGATTATATGCATCCATGGGCCATCCATCTGGACCATAGTACATGCCATAAGCCTCTGGGCCCATCCACGGATAGCCATAGTGCGCAGCATACGCAACCCATGCCTCATCATAAAACCCAGGAGGCCCGTGCCTATCCCTGGACCTTGAACGATCTGAATCACTGCTGTAGCTACTCCTACTACTACGACTGCTGCTTCTGCTGTCACTAGAGTAACTTCTGGATGACCTGCTAGAACTGAAACAACACAGTAACAGATCAGCTGAAGGCAACCAAAAAAGTGACAAATGTACATGTAAAAAGTAAGCTTTTATCATACGGGCAAAAAAGTAGGAAAAATACCAACTAATGCTTAAAGATAAGGCATCCAAGCCAGTTTAGGTGTACTTAACTGTTCAGAGCCCATTTAAGAAATAGATGTTTATCTGTTAGGCCCTCTAAGAAGCCTTTAAATACTTGGCCAAAGGGCACAAAATTTGCCTCCATGTTTTACCAAAGACTCAAGTCAATATATATTAAAATTCCAACATGTGCCCATTTCACCTTGGCTGCCTCACAAATTATCTAGTATATGGTTTTACTTATGTAAAATCGATAGTGTAGACAGAATCAAGTCAAGCATGAAAAACCTTAGAATCAAATAAAGAGGCAAGCACGCATCGCAAAGTAAGGCATGCTCCAGTATTCAAGTATATCAGCTTTCAAAATCACAAAAAGTTCCCTTTAAAAAAATCAAACATTAAACAGTAAACTAGGATAACAGACTTCATCCACAACTTTTATCACTATCCTTACAGGTTAGAAACACAACTTTTAGATACATTACAAAACAAGTTATAAATCCCATTCTAATAATGATGTTATTTGGTGTTTCAATGAGGTTTCCACATTTAAAAGCACCACTTGAAAAGTGCCTCTGTTATCATCTTATAAAAATCTTAGTTTATGTGGATCTAAGAGCAAATAACCAGTCATTGCTCTTTGTCTCAAAAAAATATTAACTGTAAAACTCATGCATGGACCAACCAAAAGATAGTACTAAATAATCAATGAATAGTCATTATTTCATTCTCCATAATCCCAAACCTGTTGTCTGGCAAATCTTAAATGTATTGAAAATTTTAAACTTTCATAGTGTATGAAATCAGATATTAATGTATTTCCACAACTTTAAAATTAAATTATTAAACAAGGCACGATATAAGTCAAGATTTTAGACTTATTTCTTAAAATTCCGTGGGCAATTTTTTTATTGCATAGGCTCAGAATAAAAAGCATGTAAATTTTAAAAGATTTGACTGTTGGTTGTTTTTTTGGGGATTTTTTTTGACTGGTGGAAGAAAATGTAAATCTTACCTGCCAGATCGACTGCCTTCACGTTTGTCTTTCAGCCCTTGGGTTGCTCTTCCTCCTCTCTTGCTGGGAGGACGATAAGGTTCCCTGAGAGTGCTCACCAGCGTATTATGAAGAAATGTTTTGTTCACTACTGGAACTGGGTTCTTCTGCCTACATGTCCGTTTCAAAAGTGAATGAAATAAAATGATTATTTAGGCTGAGAACAGTCATAGGTACATTTGACAATCACAAATTTGAGACAGTTTGACAATGGTTATGATGTAATCATTGTAAAAAAAAAAATCAACTCAAACTGGATACCGTTTTGTTTTTAATCTTAAATTATTTCAACATTCTATTTTTCAAGAGGAAAAGTTGACATTTTTTTATGGAAGATTCTAAGAAAATTTAAGCACTGTAAATTACATAGGAACAAATGTCAGAGTACAAAACGCTTTTTAAAAAGTGAGTCAAGGCATACAGTCATTAGGGCACTTCAAGTCCAGTATATGTTCATTTCAACAATGGTGTTTCAGCAGCTAAGTTTTTTACTCTAAGCATAAATATTTCAAAGCTCTGAGAAAATTTTTGAAGAACTTCTACGCTAAGAAAATGTGTCACAAAATCACTAGAAAGACAAAAGTCTAACAGAAAATAACAAAATTTCCTCAACAACTTCAGAAAAAAAGATGTCACAAGAGCAATCACATTCATAATGAGCAATGATCTGGCTATTTTAAAATTTAAATTGTGAGCCCAACATTTCTCTATGAACTTACATGCACGCAGTTAAAATATTTCTTCTCTTCTACAATTTTTCATTTTATCATGAATGAAAGAGAATGAAAATTATGGTCGGTACTTTAAAATAATATTGATTTCTGTTTGAAAATATTTGATACAAATGAGCTAAAATAAAACCTAGAACGTGTTGTGCCTATGATTATGACAATTTAAACTTATCCTAAACAAGAGAATTGTTTCATAACTAAAATTTAAAATTTTGTTCACAAATTTGTTGCATCTGCCATGAATCTGCAGGCCTATATATAAAAACATTTGAATGTCCAATTTCTTATGTTTTTTTTTATCTGGTTGTCTTGTTACCAACCATTTTTAATTTTTCTGATTAAATTAAAGCTGTTCACCAAACGGGACCATGGTATCAATCTGCCGGAGCTGGGGTGCGTGTGCATACTAAATAGGATTATAAATGGTCTTGATATCTATCCTTTTACTTAAATGATTGAGATATATACCTCCACCTACCCATCTTTACCTAAATTCTAGATTGCTGTATAATTCTAATTCTAAACACAAAATTTTGATAGGGGACTTAAATCCTTTTCGAATAAAGGAAATCGACTTATTCTAAATTTTCCCATTATGTTTGTAGTTTCTTATATACTCCTTCAATATTCGAATTATGTGCGTAAAAGTGTACTGCCTTGCGGGGATTCTTAATCGCACAGTTATTTAAACCAACATACCAGTATGATGAAAGTTTTAAAAACCTGTAAGCCTAAAAGTAAAATCTAGATTTCTCTAGTTGTAGATCTTTACTTTTTGATTTGAGTGTAGCTGCTGTAAATATCTAGGCCCTAGATTTAGAATCTATGTCATTGCAACCTTTTTAGATTTTACTTAGATCTTACACTATATCATGTGATTGTGATCTAGATCTATTCAAGATAGTTTAGATCTGCTGCCACCTACATTGTAATTTGTATGCATACTTTCAGTTTCATTCCTGTCATCTTAACCCAAGAAAAGCGGCAGTGGTTCATATAAAATGTTTTTGGAACCTTTTCTAAGGGCGGCAGTTGTATCTCTACCACTAACACAATTATCTGCGGGAAACACGACAGTTGTAGATATGTAACACGGCGTATACATGCATTTTATTTTTCAAAATTCTTAAGCGGTCTACAATTAGGCTGCATTTTTTTTATATTTTGTGAATCTGCTAAGTTGGCTGGTAATTTTGCAGTTTTTTTTAAAGTTCCTAGCTTCACGGATAAGAAAGTTATGAAGAAATAAACAATGCTTGTGCATTTTTTGGCCACTGGTTTGCAGTTGCAGATTATCACCATGATCTATGTCTCTCTTCTTGAAAAAAAAATCACTGAGCGGTCTATAATAAAACCGTTAGTATTAATTTCATGTGATTTTTCAATAAAATACAATGATTTTGCGCATTCTTTGATGTTTCTAGCTTCACGGAGAGCGGAGTTATGAATTAAATTAAACTATAAACTACGATTTGTTGATCATCAGCATTAGCTATGACTCTCTTCTGTCCAAAAATTTCCCTGCTCTGCTTCTCATGCGACGTAATGGTTGAATTCATTTGATGTTGCAATAACAGCAAATAATTTTGCAGTTTATTTGAAGTTTCTAACTTTACTGGTAGTGAAGTTATGAACAAGTAAACATTATTCACTATGATACTACATTTGTTTACCCACTAACTTAGTCTGGGGCATGGCACCTGGCCAGTCAGTTGAAACAATAATCTAAACCGACGAACATAACATCAGTAAAAGAAGATGTAGATAAGCCTCAGACATAATGGTCCTTATTGGCTTATTTTAAGACATCTAAATTATTTTCCCACTGGCTGAGGCAAGGACGTGGCCCTTAGCCCGTCTGTTGAAACAATGATCTTAGCAGACGAATCAGAGCATCAGTGAAGTAAGATATAAGCCTAAGACATAATGGTCCTCAATGGCTTATTTACATTTTGTGATGTCATACGCTCAGCTGGGCCTCTTTGTAAGAGCATGTTGTCTCTTCTCAACAAATATACGTAATAAATTCATTCAAGGGAGAAGCTAAAAATTGACATGACAACCGATACATGATGCTGTGGTCTTCAAATTTAATCTCAAGAGTCTTTGTATTACATCTACTGTCGATGAGGTGCAAAGTGGTAAGGGCCATGTGTTGGCGTCCATTGCATGAGCTTCCCAGCCTGAGGTGGCGCCTTGGTTTGGTACAGCTGTAGTTTGGAACCCATGTATCAGCATGAGAATTTTTTAGCTTTTCATCGCTGATGTCATCAATTAGTGTGATCCTTATAGTTGAGGTTTGTGGATTCCGTTACGTTTGTATTAGGTGTAAGATGCTTTTGGAACTTGTCTTGATGGGCAATACTGATTGGTTCAAACAGTTTGTTTTGTGGATCATGATTGGTTCTCAATACCGCATCATGATTGGTTTAGTCATCTTTCAAAGCTTGATAGGTACTTGGAACGTTTATGTCTCCTAAGTCGATATAGCCACGAGAAAAGAGCCAGAGGCCTTATCTGATCAACTCATCGGCGTCAGTCTCACACTGAAGCTATTGCTAATAGCACTACCTGAGTTTGAGTCTACCTATCAATATCTTACCAACAAACTTGAATATGTCAATCCCTGACACACTCAGATAGAGAGAAAGAGAGAGAGAGAGAGAAAGAGAGAGAGAGACAGAGAGAGAGAGAGAGAGAGAGAGAGAGAGACAGAGAGAGAGAGAGAGAGAGAGAGAGAGAGAGAGAGAGAGAAATGATGGAGGGGGAGGGAGCCTAGGGAAGAAATGTTTTAGCGTTTTTGGTCACCTGCCTCTAATGAAACTTGAGATTTTATCTAAAGATACAATCGATCTCAAAATCATTCTTGTCTACACTATATTAATTTATGTGTGTAAATAAAACAAAAAGAAAAAACATAAATTAAAAATAATCCGAACACAAAGGGAAAACAATAATTTTTTTAAAAATGTATACTTTTATAAGTGTTTATAAACTTTAGAGCTTAAAAACAACGTTTCAACACCTCGACCTTTGATTTTCACTCAACTAGACACGTTAGTGCGCCAAGCACATGCTCTTGCATCTGTTACTGGCTCTGCACCCTCGCACCGGCAGATCAGTTAGCTCTTTACCTGAGCCGGTCTTTAAGGGTTAATGTAGTTGTCTTGTAACTCACCATTTTTTTTCTTCTAATTAAATTATATATATATATATATATATATTGTATATATGTATACAAATTTATAGAGAATTTTTTTAATCAAAATCTCAGGATATTCTGAAATTGATTGACTGCAGAGTTATCAACAAAGACTAAAAACACTTGGAATAAAAAGAGAAAGTTACCATCCTAGCGCTCCATACTGCTTGGCCCGGGCTGCTCCATGTTGCACTTCTTTCAAGATCTCTGTAATAGCTTGACTAAAAAGAAAAGTAGAACCATATAAAATGTATTAATGAAATCACTATGAGTTTTATATTGCTGGCACAAGCAAAATGTCTCTCCTGGTTTATTTCTTTTTCAAATTCTGTGACAGTTCTTTGGAAAAAGCTGGTTAGTTTATCAATAACAAAGAATAAATAGTTTTTTTTCAGGCATGAATTGAATTCATGATTTCTGAGTTTTTATCAATGAAGTTTTTTTTGTTGTTCTTTTTTTTCATGATTAACTCAAACATTGAAAATTGATTTTACATTATAAGCAAAAGGATGTTTACTTTTCTTTGAAGGTCCTATATGATCATTAAACCTGATAATGTTTTTTTGATAAATGCACAAAAAGCAATTCATTACTCCACAATCGTTTTCACATTTGGGCCGTTTTTTTTTTCCATCCATTTTTCATCCTGGCCAGTGATGTAAAAGAGTTTTTTTTTTTTTTATGACAAACGAATGGTCGCAAAGATATATGTACCTCATTAGAGCAGATTTTTGTAAGGATAATATTGAACTGACTTTGTTTTTGTTACAAGTTTTTTTTTTGTTTGTTTCATTTTTGGGGGGCTGCAATATTTATTTTTGTTTATTTTTAGATCAAAGGCCAAAGGTATGTGGCAAGATAGGTTTTTTTTTTTTTTTTTTTTTTTTTGCTATCTCTTTTATTTGCAGGAGACTTGTGTAAAAATTGTTAATTCAATATAAACAAAGTTGCCTGTCTTAACAAAGAAAGGTTGAACAGCCAATTCATAGTTCAATATTTGTGACTTAGATTCACAGTAAATTCATCAATAAAACTGTGTTAATGATATTGGTTGCTCTGGATCATGTGAATGGAGAAGTTACATGTATATCATGGTCTTTCACTACCGACAAAGGTTAGTTTACAACACTATGATGTATGTCATATAGCTACACTCAAGAGGCCTCGAACAGAGTAGTGAAGAGATAATTTAGTCATTCGCTATCAAAATAACCTTGGCTTTTTTTTTCTTCACAGATGTGATTACAAGAAAAACATTGACAAATTGAGATTTGTAAAATTCAATTCTTCAAGTTTTATTTCAGAAGGAAACATTTAATTATAAGAAAATTACCTTTCAAGGGCTACATCCGCTTCCGTTTTCTTAAATGGGATGCTCGCTGCTGCTGTATTAGGCTGATCAGGCTGAACTTCGACCTTCTGATTGGTGAACTGCATACGCTTGAATCTACTGATCCTTTCTTTCTGTACCACTGCATTTTCAGCCAAAAGTTTGCTTGTTGAAGGGGTGACTTTCGCAAGAGAAGTAGTAGCAAGGGCTTCCTGTAAAGCTACTTTGTATTCTTCCCCATTTTTTGATGCCTCGTACAGTTTTTTTTCTTCATCTACCTGTAACTCCTTTTCACTTACTTTTGCTCTTTCTGCAGCTATTTGCTCACTCAGAGATAGTCCAGTATATGAAATCACTGATTGTTTTTTATCAACAGTTTTGGTGGTGCTTATGGCTTTACTATCTGTTACTGTGGTAATGGAAGTATCTTTTGCACTTTTTGAGTTACGCACAGAAAAAACGTATTCAATTCTAGATGACTTACTTTCAGTCGAATTATCTGTATCATCTGGAGCTACAAAATCAAAGGCTCCCTTAATGGGATCTCCATTTTCATCCAACCAGTCAGCAGTTGGACTGGATTTATCAACAGCAGCACTCGATTTTTCCGCACTAGTACTGGATTTATCAACAGCAGGACTCGATTTATCCGCACTAGAGGTACTGGATTTATCAATAGAAATGGTAGGTTTGTAGGACACAGGCCTAACAAATGTTTCTTCACCGTCGACTTTGTTGTCTGCTGTTTGAACTTGGTTCCACACAGTTGAATCAATTACAGTATCCCTTCTCACACTTGTATCATTACTCACAGTCACATTCTTATAGTTAAATTCACCACTATCACTTTTAGCAGCACCGAAGGAATTCACATTTTCTACCACATTAAAATTACTGTGAGCAGTGGGATTATATTGGTAATTTTGCCCACTATTGCCTAGGTCATGTTTGGCATGAAAAGGCACAATTGGTTGACTAGAGGCTGATTGCACACCTACGTTTGATTCACTGTTACAAGTGTTAGTTTGCTGGCCACCATACCCTCCCTGATACTGATAGTAATTTTGATATGCAGTCTGGTAATAGTTTTGATAATCTGCAGGCTCATAATACTGCTGATTACTAAGAGCTCCTTGATCGTAATTTGCCTGGATGTTGTACCATGGATGCTGACCATAACCCTGCTGGGCAGCATGATAAACTGACTGATCATAATTGTATTCAGGAAAACTTACATTCTGATTTGTGGCATAGTTAAAATTTGGAGGTGGCACTGAAAAGTCTGCTTTATGAACAAACTGAGAATTGTTGCCATCGTTGTATGTTTGTACAGAAGAACTAAATGGTTTACGATTGAAATTGTTTTCTTCAGAATCAAATTTTTCTTCTTTGACTGTGTTGAGCAATTCACTTGAAAACTCAGCTTTGGGAACAAATGGTAGGTCTGCGAAGGTATGCTTTGGAACAGTGTCCACAAAATTTTCATCCTCATCACTGCTTATATCATCAACCTCTGCTGCTACATGCTCTTCCTCTGAAATTGATTCATAATATTCGTCTAATTCTTCTTCAGGATCATGTTCTGACTTAGTATCTGAGATACATTCTAAATCGAGGTCAAGGTTTCTGTTTGATTTTTCTGGTTCATTTTGAACCTCTTTTACTTCTGGTTTCTCTGGCTCACTTTGAACATCTTTTACCTCAGGTTTGTCTGGCTGACTTTGAACTTCTTTAAACTCATTAGATTTCTCCTCTTTGGTTGCACTTTCTCCACCTTCTTGTCCTATTAAGTTGCTCTTAACATTTTTTGTTTCAGTAGATGGTTCTTTTGAAATTGTAGAAATATTTTCTGGGGATACATTTTTTTCATCCATCTTTTTTTTTTTTCAATGATCCTGTTTAGCTATGACCATCACCTTTTCTCTTTTAAAATTTTGATTCAATTTAACTGGTCATCTCAAAAAGGTAAACTATTTTAAAATCTTTAGAAGTAATAACACTCTCTTCAAGTGGTAATCCTAAAAACCATGTTGGGTTATCAATTAATTTTAATCCAAAACAAGCTTCATTATGTGATAAAAAAAATCTATGGAATCTACAAAATGTACTTAGATCTTGTTCTTTAATATTAATTGCAACTTCAACTTCAATTTGTTTTAATTTTTCCAATTCATGACTAAATGTCCGATGTGTTCAGAAACAAAAAATGTCACACTTGTACACAGTTTACTGAATTTGTGAGATAATTTTAGAATCTGTGATAATTGATTGCTAACACTATTGTTCATTGGAAAATCAGGCCTCTTCAATGAATCAATCTCGATAAAAATTTTGCTTAACATCATAATGTCAGTAGGGAATGTTGGTTTTTTTTTTGGTTTTATAATATGACCACTTTTAGATTCAGGTAAAGAATAGGCCCCTACATGTATTAAGAATTTAAAGTCTGAAGATACATCATGATGGAGATAGGTTTGTAGATTCAGTTTCAAATGTAGTCTTGAAATAGAACTGAACAATTTAGAAGATAGTTAAAATGTCTTCGAAATGTTTCACAAAATAGTCTGGATCTAGAATCTAGATCTAGATCTAGATTTCTAGATCTAGTTTCAAACAGTTCAAGGAGAAAAAATATCATGTCAGATCAAAGGAGCAAAACACCATTATTTAGTACCTAGAGTCCAGTTCTGCTTACACCTCTGAACACGATTACTCCAACACTGGTGTACTATAATTAAAATCTAGATCTAGATTAATAACAGTTATTAAGTTTTATAAGACACCTCTAAACACGATGGTAGATGAACGCTAGATTCTTTCTACAGTTCACCTTATGAAACACGATAGATCTAAAAGACTAAATCTATACGGCGCGGGTCTATTTCAATCAACCACCATTGAAATATAATTGGCTTACAGAGTTTTCTTAAGTCGCTGCTCAATTCATTTCGTGTAAATTTTCTTAATCAAGGGAAATCGCTCTGAGAACCATGAATTGCAACAGTGACGACTTTATCAACAATGTTGTTGGCTTTGAGACTGCCATGATTATTTTGTCTAATGGCTGATATTCGGTGATGCCAAAATATAGAAACTTTTTTTTTTCAGTAAATTTTGAACTACGTTATTTTCACATTAAAATGTACACTCTCATTTTTATCAAATTTTTTTGTTTGACTTGGATATCACATTTGTTCGACTGGGCTATTACATAAAACTTTAATTAATGATTATTTTGTCACAATTATCCGAAATGAGAAATTAAGTTTACATTCTTGGCATAATTCTGTCTGATTAGTTGTCTGACATTATTCTTGTTTTTCACCTTTTTATATTACTTTGCTTTTACACTAACCGCGAGTGCTTTGTGTGAACCCATAATTATTATACAATACATGAAAGTCAATGGTATTGCTAATGGAATAGTTTTACCTTTTCGCCTTATACTTGAAAAGCTTTGGACAATTCTCATTTTCAGGACAAGAAATGTATACCATACTACTACTACTACTACTACTACTACTACTACTACTACTACTACTACTACTACTACTACTACTACTACTACTACTACTACTACTACTACTACTACTTCTTCTTCTTCTTCTTCTTCTTCTTCTTCTTCTTCTTCTTCTTCTTCTTCTTCTTCTTCTTCTTCTTCTTCATTTTATAAAATTATAAAATGGATGTATGAAAATTGGATTGTTGGAGGGAATTTACGAATTCCAACAAAAGGAAATTGCATTACCTATGTTTGTAATGTTACCATACTGATGAAACCAATTTTTAGGCGAAGCGTCCATATGTAATTTTAAATTTTGTCATGTTTATTCATTTAAGTTCAGGTTGGGTGAATGTTTACACCATAAGTTATTTTATTCCATCTTTCTCCAGTGTATACTACAGATCCTTGAACTTACATGTAGATCTAGTTGTGCCCAAGAGTTCAGCATTTGTCTTTCTATTGTATAATTACTACTTCTACTACTACTACTACTACTACTACTACTACTACTACTACTACTACTACTACTACTACTACTACTACTACTACTACTACTACTACTACTACTACTACTACTACCACCACCACTACTTATATGTAGATCTAGTTGTGCCCAAGAGTTCAGCATTTGTCTTTCTATTGTATAATTACTACTTCTTCTTCTACTACTATTACTACTACTACCGATCCGACCTAGCTCTCTTCAAATGATTATCGCTCTTACCACAAGAAAGATATTTTTATACGGTTTGAAACACATTAAAGGGCAGTAATGCTGCTTTCTTTTGATACCACACACAACGAGGCACGCCGTGAAGAAGGATAAGAAACTTCGAGAAGAAGACGAAAATTTAGAATTTTTAATGGTTTCAAGGAACATTTCCCGGCTTGTGTAGTACCAAAAGGAAGGCCATCCATTTTTCTAAATGAATTCACAAACATCGTTTGATTGTGTAACCTGTGGATGCAGCGAAAAGAGTTCAAACGCATTTTAGCCCTTGCCGAGACCCGAAATGACGGCGGGTCAGTCTAGTCAACAGACTCAGTCCGGCATGTGTGGAGAACCCATCGCAGAACGCACTTCGCATCCCCAAACACTCAATGTGGGGGACATTTTATGTGAGTTAATACTACTTTATTTCTTTACATAAATTGATTTAATTATATTGGCTAATATATGTGTAATAAGAACTATTTTATTTTCTTATCGACTGTTTGTCGGTAAACGGAACAGCCACACTCTCATTCAAGAGTGACCTTCACTACTTTACCTTCGCTGACCTTATGACGTCACGAGAATATTATTTTCTATCGGCTCTCCTGTGCAATGGTTCTAAAAATAGGTCTAACTTCTGCATTTCTGTAAAATTTGTAGACAGCTGTTTTGCGTTTAAGTGTTTACGTTTTGATATGAATCAAATATCTATAGATCTAATTTGATTCAATATTAAAACAGACACAGTAAATCTTATTTTCTCACAAGGCAGAAGTACTAACACTAATGTTTTAGTCAAGATTGTAGTACATATTGCTTAGATCTACGAGAATCTGAAATTGACAGTTGTACTTGTACTGTAGTCTGTAGATCAAGGATGGTCTGGACAGTAACTAAAAACAAAAGCAATTTTCGATCATATATCAGTAAATGATATTTATGAAACTTTTCTATAATTTTGTCATAGGATGCAATTTGCTTTAAAAGAAAGTACAAGACAATTTAAGTACACATGTCTGGCCTCTAGATCATTGTTCACAGTCACATGTTGGGAAGGTTTTTTTTTTTTTTTTAAATTATTATCATTATTATTATTATTATTATTATTATTATTATTATTATTATTATTATTACTACTACTACTACTACTACTACTACTACTACTACTACTACTACTACTACTACTACTACTACTACTACTACTACTACATATGTTTACATTGTATTATTGTAATTACATTGTATTTTATTAAATTTTTAAAAAACTTTTTTTGGTGGAATGGTGGTTTTGCTTTTGGTTTATAAAGCACCTTCATTACAGGTTTTAAATAGCTTTTATTTATCATCAACATTTATTTTACAACAGATGATGATAACTTCCGAGGGATGAAGGATCATTTCCTTATGTGTGGGAGAGGCAGAAGACCAGCTCTACCTTCTCTGCCGCTACTCAACAACCGGGTCCTTGTTCAGCTATTCCATTTGAGGGAGCAACAGAGCGCCACTTGGGATGAGGTAAGTTTCTTAAATGTGCAAATATTTTTTTTTTTGTTGGAATAATGGAAATGTTGAAAATGCTTAATGTGCTTTGGTGTACTCCAAATTTCATAAATTGTTCTTATAAATTGCAGGATCATAATTCTATTCGAGTCTTCAAAATAAAATTCAAAAGCCTTTTTTTATATTTATGTTTAATCCTGTAATCACATGCATGTGTAAAATAAGATTAAAAAAAATTGACACATTGTGAATTCTGTGACTAAAAAAAAAAAAGAAGAAAAATTTCATCAATTTTTATTAATTTTAAAAATGATATTTAAGAATTGTTCCCTTCTCTTTGGCCCCTCCCACATTTTTCAGGTTGCAACATGGTTTGAAAAGCTGTTCCCAAAGAAGATTCTCTCAAGAGGACGAGTTAAAGCGGTAAGGTCAGGGGTGTGATTGGTTCACTGCGTCCAAGCGTTGTGTTTGGTTGCAAGGGTATCCTGATCATCTTTGGCATCTTCCAGGCCTATGAGACCCAAAGAGTGAGACTTAAACAAGTCAATGATTCCAGGTTTGTTCGCATTAGCATCAACAACCTTGTGGCTAGGAACCAAAACCAATTTCTATCCTTTAAATTTTTATATATATTTAAGATAAATTAGAAAGTAAAGGGTTTTCTTCGAATCCACAAGGTTTTTGGCTGTTGAGATTTAATGAGAAAATATAGAGCCAGCAGTCTTAGTCACAGAAAGCAGCAGTTGTGTAAATATCATAAGCTAACTAAACTGATACTTTTTTTTAATTGATTTTAATTGAGGAATCTTGTTTAAAAACCCTCTGTGGCTCTCATTAATTATTTAAAACATTGTCTAAGAAGTGTCATTCAGTTCCAACAACAGAGAGGACAAATACTCAGTCATATTTTTTTTTATAGTTTTCTTTATTTAAAAACAAAAGTAGGCATCAAATTCATACCAGATTGTCAAGTTATGTGGAATCAATTTCAAATTTTTACAGCACAAACATTTTCGAAGTATTGGCATTGTTATCAAATTTTCCTTGATATGCTTTTCACGCATTATGAAGACACGTTGGGCTGTCTTGTTAATGAGATTGGGAAAAAATGGCAAGACTTTTCTTTAAAACATCACAATGTATATTTTTTATGGTGCTGATTACATTTTGTTTAAGATATGTTTATTTTATAGATTACTTGAACTGGCACAGTATACAAATATTTTTAACAAATAACCTCAGGTATCAAGATTTCAAATCATTGTTAGAGAAAAATTATATTTGAAGAGGGAAGCTGAAAGAATGGAAAAAAGCCATATTGAAATTAAATAAGCTTTTTCAATTAGATATTTCACTATTATAGGCTTCTTAAGAGAGTTATATAATTGAACACTTTAGCTGTTTATTTCTTTTAAACTTCAGATTTTTGTGTAAACAATGATTTATGAATATGTTTAAAAAAATCAAAGTAAATTTAGTATATTTTAACATGCACAAGTCACATTTTAGCACTTTAACATTTTTTTTTATTGATCTGGCATTGATAAGTCTGTATTTCAGAGTAGTGTTAATTTTTTCTTCCTTTTTTTTATAAACTCAAGTATTTTGTGAAGAAATTTTTAACAGGGTGCTTCTTAACATTAAATTGAACGAAAATTTTTGCTTATGTGAAACATTGCAGGTCCTGTATGTTATTAGTGCCCCAATCTCACCCATCTTCAGCAAACAGGAAAACACGACATTTGATTTAGTCTCTCTGGCCATTGTGTTGTGCACCTGCCCTCTATGGGCCTCATCATATGTTGTATGCCATAAGAGCAGCATTGATCAGTTGATTTTTACACACTGGAAGCGTCTTACGCAACTGTCCAAGCATTTTTTTTTACTGTTGAGCAGGTTTCCACAACCGTGAGAGCACATGGACCAAAGCTTTTTGGACAATAACTATGCTCGCAGCTGCTGTGGCAACAGTCTTGTAAGGCCTACTGTGCTGTCTCAGTTTGTTTCGTTTCATACAAAGTATTTCCAAAGTGGGCGTTGAGTTATTATAGGTAAACCTCTAGATCTAGTACCATTACAAGCATGATAAAAGATGAAGAGAAGGGGAAATTTAGTCCAATGGCAAGATTGACGCCTGTATTTTTCTGCTCTCTTCTTCAAAAATCGTTAATAATTGTCACAAGTCTTCTTTATTTTCTGGAATTAATACAGTGTCATCAGCGTATCTCAACATGGAGCCAAATTCTGTTCACTTTTAGTTTGTCAGCAACTTGCCATAAGCCCATAAATCTAGCACCCTTATCTGACAGCTCACAGTTGATGGGTGGACACTGTCTCTTCCCAGGAATTTTACCCGCGCAGTAGAAAAAGGCATGCAGCTGGAATGCGTGGAATGCAATTCACACTACTTTTTTAACACAAAATTGCAAAACATGCAATACTGATGTCATTTCCCAATAAAATTTCATTTTCAAATTTTTTTGTGGGGTATATTATTAACTATTTTTGTTGTTGTCTGGGTTTTGTCTGTGGTACAAGGGAGTTGAGTTCTGGGACTGTCAACAGCAAGACGTTTTCTATTATATTTTTCATTCTATTTTTATCATTTCTTATGGCTGCACTTCTTGCCAAGCGTGAAACAGTTGAGTGAAGTTGTTCCCATCCTGCTCCCTAAGAAAGCCTAGTCCAAAACCTGTCCTATGCATAAAATCAGTACTATTCTTTTTTAAAATGTGCTGCTTGGCAATGATGCGATTGGGAAAGCACTGTCTGTAAAATTTGATGTATTCAGAAGTTGCAATCTCTGCTTGTAGTGTGGTTTCCTCTGGTTGGGCTTTTGAGGTTAAAGAGTGAATGCCTTCAAAATGTGAGTTAAGTGTGTCAAACATATCTTTGGTAGGGAGCGCAACTCCTAAAATGTCATCATTTTCTTCATTGGTGACTTATAAAGTTTCCACCATGGTATGCTTGTCTTTCTATTTTGTTTTTGTAGTACTGTCTCTGAGCTTTCTTGGATTGGGCCCACAGCTTTATTTTTGTCTCTTCAATTTTTTTCAACTCCTCTTTGCCTCTTTTCTCCACATTCTTCTTCTGCTCTCATCATCTAGTATAGCGTTCCTTTTGAAAGTACTATTTGTTTTTTCTTTTCTTCAGCTTTAAGCCAGTTGCGTCTGTAATTTGAATGTTTCTGCTTGGCTATTATCTCATCTCTATTTTGGACTTCCTTTTGTATCAGATTGGGATGTTTTAGTGTGATTCCAAGAAGAATATGTAAATATGGAGGGGCTATGTTTGCTATCTTTATTTCTAGGAATGGATGTCTGAGTTTATTGTTAAAACATTTAACTGCATTTGTTTTCCCACCGCTCTCCAAAAACTGTTGTGCATCTGTGTGTAAAGATTGTAGTGCTCTCTTTTTGGTAGGTTCCTTACTTTCTGTTTGGAATCAAGACAGAACAGGCGCGGAATGTCCCTGTCGCTCCTGAAATGCCATAGGACAAGAAAGCATAGTCTCCAAAAAGGAAGACAACAATCTCTTCTGTCTCCGTGCGAAGTTTTGTAATGCATGTATTTGGTTTTTTAGCTCTTTGAAAATTGTTTGCAGATTTTTTACTGTGTCTTTTACCTGTGCTATAGCTACCAGGTGTGTATTTGCCTTAGAGTTGTTTTTCGGCACTCTCTCTCTCTCTCTCTCTCTCTCTCTCTCTCTCTCTCTCTCTCTCTCTCTCTCTCTCTCTCTCTCTCTCTCTCTCTCTCTCTCTCTCTCTCTCTCTCTCTCTCTCTCTCTCTCTCTCTCTCTCTCTCTCTCTCTCTCTCTCTCTCTCTCTCTCTCTCTCTATATATATATATATATATATATATATGTATATCCCCTCCTTTTCTTCCCTATCCCTTCTCTGTGTAACTCATTCCTGTCTATTCATAATTATATGCTCCTCTCAACATCTTCAGTGATAATCTGACGGAGATCTTCAACCTCTTCTTCATTTTGAGAAGATCACCAGCCACAGACTGAACAACTTGAGACAATGTGCTTTTGAGAGGGAATCCTTACCATCTACTGAGTTTTGAAGAAGGACGAGATTGGAATCAACGTGACACAGCAGCGTAGTTCAGGAATTTTGCCCTTGATGTGCAAGTTGATCTTTTTTTCTCAAGAATTTTTAAACTAGTTTAAATTCATGTGATCATTGCTTTTGACGCCATAGCAGTCAAAGATCAGTTATAATATAAAGGTAAAAATGAACTAGTATAGAAATGTCCATTGACTTGTACTTTTCAAACACAGCATTATACCAGGATTCTGTTAAAGTCTTTAGGGAGAGGAGTTGCTGCTCTAGAGAAAGGAACTTAAATTTAACAAAGATCCAAAATCAGCTGTTTTATATGTTTGATGTGGTAAAAAAAAATTATTTTGTAAGTTTATTGTCAAATTATTGTTTTGTCACAATTATAATGGGAATAAGGCTGGTAGACTTCAGAAATCAATTCCCGTTCATGACTTGACAGAGATATAGGCTTAAAGTGCTGAAATCTTCTGTTGGTTCAATTCAAGCAGCCTTGTGACATCATTGCATTATTATCTTTTTTTAAGTGTGTTTTTCTTCGTTTTCTCCAGTAGGACAGACAGGTTTTTCAATCTTTCATGTCATCTCTTTTCTTATCCTTTCTGCTTAAAACAAACTTTCTCTTTCACAAAAATCATTTTCTTTTTCTCCAAAAATTAGGAGAGGGGAAAAAAATCATCTGTTCTTGCTTTAAGTCTTTGCAGGTCAAGACAAATTTTGGGCTACATTTGTAGACCAATCAAAGGTAGTCAGCTTACACCTCATGTACAAGTGAGACTTACATGTTTATCTTCTAATATTCATGTCTTTCTTTTCAAGCAAATTTCATGTCTGCAAAGTGTTGTCTGTGAATACATTCCTTTGTTTTATGGTTTGCTTGTTTTTTCACTATGTATGCTTTGAGTCCTTTGTATTTTCCAGCTTTGAAAATGTTATAGAACTGGAGTGAGATGTTATATTTGCAATCTGTGCTGTACTTATGGCAGTGGTTGTCTATACATAATTTTATATAGAGCAGCGCCCAACATATGCGGTAACCATCTACGTTGAAACAACAAAGACATATAGCTTACAACTACCTTTATTAGATGTACCTTTTTTTTTTTTTGTAAAACACGGCAATCCTTAGATATATTGACAGGAGTAAATTAATTAATATGTGAACAAAAATCTTATGTGAATTATCAGTTGTGCTTTATTGTAATGCAATGTAAGGTGAAAGTCAAACAGATTAAAGTTCATTTAACAGGCAATGCCCCTATATGTATTATCTCTTTTAATGAAAATGTCATATTCGTTTATGTTATATACATAAGTTTCATTGACGTTATTTTTTTTTTTAGACTGTATTATGTGTCTTTTTTAGGTAATTGTGTATTATAAAATTATTTCTTTTTATATTATTATAATTTGGATTTCTCTGAATAAACTCAGATAACACTCTTATCTGTCTTTGTTATTTTTGATATTGTTCCTGTTTTTAATACCTCCCACATTCAATACATTGAGAGTCTAAACCCAAAGGTTTTCGTATGTGTTTAAGGTATTTATCAAGTGATTTCAATTCATTGCAATTTGCACAGAGTTTAAGATCCGTCAGTTTTATACGAAAGAAATATTGAACCCCATATAAAGTAATAGAAACATACAACTGCCAGATAGATGGTGAATCAATATTGAACAATGAAATAGGGGTGAGAAATACTTCTATACTTCTATCTCTATAAGTATAAACAAGCATAATAACAAAATATCATTACAATAGAATAGATATCGAAATAAAAAATCAAAACGGTAGAATCGATTTCGATTTTTTCTTTCTCTATACTAATACAATACCAATGCTGTAGAATCTAAATGATTTCTATAAATCATCAAAATAATACCATATTATCAAAATATAATAGAATTTGAGACTAATCTTGATTTACCCAAGCAGGATATAGCTGGTAACAATCAGCAGCTGCATATATTATATTTTATAATTGCATGTTCTCTTAATATAACAAAAATGACACGATTTTTTTTTTTTTTTTTTTTTTGGGGGGGGGGGTTGAGTGAATGGGCAATAAGGTTTTTAACTGGAGTTGGAGTAAATCTTTACGATTGGACTGATGACTCGAAAAAGATCGAGATGTAGATAGAGATAAAAGATTTGGGACGGGCTAAAAGGATAATAGTTATTGTGAAATTCCAATATGAATGCTAATTAATTCTATTTTGGTAATCTATATAAATTATAATTAGCATTATTCCAATATGGCCGCTAGTTAATTCTATTTTGGCCATCTCTACAATTAGCATAATGCCAATATGGCCGCCGGTTAATTCTATTTTGGCCATCTATAATTAGCATAATGCATATATAGCCGCCGGTTAATTTTATCTTGGTAATTTCTATAACAAGCATAATTTCAATGTGGCCGCCAGTTGATTCTGTTTTGGCCATCTCTATAATTAGCATAAGTCCAATATAGCCACCGATTAATTCTATTTTGGCCATCTCTATAATAAGCATAATTTGAATTTCATTCTGGTAATCTATATAAATACAATAAATCCAATATGGCCGCCAATTAATTCTATTTTGGCCATCTCTATAATTAGCATAATTCGAATTTCATTCTGGTAATCTATATAAATACAATAAATCCAATATGGCCGCCAATTAATTCTATTTTGGCCATCTCAATAATTAGCATAATTTCAATATGGCCGCCAGTTAATTCTATTTAGGCAATGTGTATATTTAGTATAATCCAATATGGCCGCCAGTTAATTCTAATTTAGTAATCTCTATAATCAGCATAAATCCAATATGGCCTCCGGTGAATTCTATTTTGGCAATCTCTATAATGAGCATAAATCCAATATGGCTGCCGATTAATTCTATTTTGGCCATCTCTATAATTAGCATAATTCGAATTTCATTCTGGTAATCTATATAAATACAATAAATCCAATATGGCCGCCAATTAATTCTATTTTGGCCATCTCAATAATTAGCATAATTTCAATATGGCCGCCAGTTAATTCTATTTAGGCAATGTGTATATTTAGTATAATCCAATATGGCCGCCAGTTAATTTTATTTTGGCCATCTTTATAATTAGCATAATTTGAATTTCATTCTGGTAAACTGTAAAAATAAAATAAATCCAATATGGCCGCCGGTTAATTATATTTTGGCCATCTCTATAATTAGCATAATGCCAATATGGCCTCGGGTTAATTTTTTTTTGGCCATCTCTATAATTAGCATAAATTCAATATGGCCGCCGGTTAATTTTACCTTGGTAATCTCTATAATAAGCATAATTTCAATGTGGCCGCCAGTTGATTCTATTTTGGCAATCTCTATAATTAGCATAAATCCATTATGGCCTCGGGTTAATTTTATTTTGGCCATCTCTATAATTAGCATAATTCCAATTTCATTTTGGTAATCTATATAAATACAATAAATCCAATATGGCCGCCAATTAATTCTATTTTGGCCATCTCTATAATTAGCATAATTCGAATTTCATTCTGGTAAACTATATAAATAAAATAAATCCAATATGGCCACCGGTTAATTCTATTTTGGCCATCTCAATAATTAGCATAATTTCAATGTGGCCGCCAGTTGATTCTATTTTGGCAATGTGTATATTTAGTATAATCCAATATGGCCGCCAGTTAATTCTAATTTAGTAATCTCTATAATCAGCATAAATCCAATATGGCCTCCGGTGAATTCTATTTTGGCAATCTCTATAATTAGCATAAATCCAATATGGCTGCCGATTAATTCTATTTTGGCCATCTCTATAATTAGCATAATTCCAATTTCATTTTGGTAATCTATATAAATACAATAAATCCAATATGGCCGCCAATTAATTCTATTTTGGCCATCTCTATAATTAGCATAATTCGAATTTCATTCTGGTAAACTATATAAATAAAATAAATCCAATATGGCCGCCGGTTAATTCTATTTTGGCCATCTCTATAATTAGCATAAATCCAATATGGCCGCCGGTTAATTTTATCTTGGTAATCTCTATAATTAGCATAAATTCAATATGGCCGCCGGTTAATTTTACCTTGGTAATCTCTATAATAAGCATAATTTCAATGTGGCCGCCAGTTGATTCTATTTTGGTAATCTCTATAATTAGCATAAATCCAATATGGCCGCCAGTTAATTCTATTTAGGCAATGTGTATATTTAGTATAATCCAATATGGCCGCCAGTTAATTCTAATTTAGTAATCTCTATAATCAGCATAAATCCAATATGGCCTCCGGTGAATTCTATTTTGGCAATCTCTATAATTAGCATAAATCCAATATGGCTGCCGATTAATTCTATTTTGGCCATCCATATAATTAGCATAATTCCAATATGGCCGCCAGTTAATTCTATTTAGGCAATGTGTATATTTAGTATAATCCAACATGGCCGCCAGTTAATTCTAATTTAGTAATCTCTATAATCAGCATAAATCCAATATGGCCTCCGGTGAATTCTATTTTGGCAATCTTTATAATGAGCATAAATCCAATATAGCTGCCGATTAATTCTATTTTGGCCATCTCTATAATTAGCATAATGCCAATATGGCCTCGGGTTAATTTTATTTTGGCCATCTCTATAATTAGCATAAATTCAATATGGCCGCCGGTTAATTTTACCTTGGTAATCTCTATAATAAGCATCATTTCAATGTGGCCGCCAGTTGATTCTATTTTGGCAATCTCTATAATTAGCATAAATCCATTATGGCCTCGGGTTAATTTTATTTTGGCCATCTCTATAATTAGCATAATTCCAATTTCATTTTGGTAATCTATATAAATACAATAAATCCAATATGGCCACCGGTTAATTCTATTTTGGCCATCTCTATAATCAGCATAAATCCAATACGGCCGCCAGTTATTTCTAATTTAGTAATCTCTATAATCTGCATAAATCCAATATGGCCTCCGGTGAATTCTATTTTGGCAATCTCTATAATTAGCATAAATCCAATATGGCTGCCGATTAATTCTATTTTGGCCATCTCTATAATTAGCATAATTCCAATTTCATTTTGGTAATCTATATAAATACAATAAATCCAATATGGCCGCCAATTAATTCTATTTTGGCCATCTCTATAATTAGCATAATTCCAATTTCATTTTGGTAATCTATATAAATACAATAAATCCAATATGGCCACCGGTTAATTCTATTTTGGCCATCTCTATAATCAGCATAAATCCAATACGGCCGCCAGTTCATTCTAATTTAGTAATCTCTATAATCAGCATAAATCCAATATGGCCTCCGGTGAATTCTCTTTTGGCAATCTCTATAATTAGCATAAATCCAATATGGCTGCCGATTAATTCTATTTTGGCCATCTCTATAATTAGCATAATGCCAATATGGCCTCGGGTTAATTTTTTTTTGGCCATCTCTATAATTAGCATAAATTCAATATGGCCGCCGGTTAATTTTATCTTGGTAATCTCTATAATAAGCATAATTTCAATGTGGCCGCCAGTTGATTCTATTTTGGCAATCTCTATAATGAGCATAAATCCAATATGGCTGCCGATTAATTCTATTTTGGCCATCTCTATAATTAGCATAATTCCAATTTCATTTTGGTAATCTATATAAATACAATAAATCCAATATGGCCGCCAAATTAATTCTATTTTGGCCATCTCTATAATTAGCATAATTCGAATTTCATTCTGGTAAACTATAAAAATAAAATAAATCCAATATGGCCGCCGGTTAATTCTATTTTGGCCATCTCTATAATTAGCATAATGCCAATATGGCCTCGGGTTAATTTTATTTTGGCCATCTCTATAATTAGCATAAATTCAATATGGCCGCCGGTTAATTTTACCTTGGTAATCTCTATAATAAGCATAATTTCAATGTGGCCGCCAGTTGATTCTATTTTGGCAATCTCTATAATTAGCATAAATCCATTATGGCCTCGGGTTAATTTTATTTTGGCCATCTCTATAATTAGCATAATTCCAATTTCATTTTGGTAATCTATATAAATACAATAAATCCAATATGGCCACCGGTTAATTCTATTTTGGCCATCTCTATAATTAGCATAATTCGAATTTCATTCTGGTAAACTATATAAATAAAATAAATCCAATATGGCCGCCGGTTAATTCTATTTAGGCAATGTGTATATTTAGTATAATCCAATATGGCCGCCACTTAATTCTAATTTAGTAATCTCTATAATCAGCATAAATCCAATATGGCCTCCGGTGAATTCTATTTTGGCCATCTCAATAATTAGCATAATTTCAATATGGCCGCCAGTTAATTCTAGTTTGGCAATGTGTATATTTAGTATAATCCAATATGGCCGCCACTTAATTCTAATTTAGTAATCTCTATAATCAGCATAAATCCAATATGGCCTCCGGTGAATTCTATTTTGGCAATCTCTATAATGAGCATAAATCCAATATGGCTGCCGATTAATTCTATTTTGGCCATCTCTATCATTAGCATAATTCCAATTTCATTTTGGTAATCTATATAAATACAATAAATCCAATATGGCCGACAATTAATTCTATTTTGGCCATCTCTATAATTAGCATAATTCGAATTTGATTCTGGTAAACTATATAAATAAAATAAATCCAATATGGCCACCGGTTAATTCTATTTATACACATACAATTAACTGGCGGCCATATTGGATTTATGCCAATTATAGAGATGGCCAAAATAGAATTAACCGGCGGCCATCTTGGATTTTTTTATTTATATAGATTACCAAAATGAAATTTGAATTATGCTAATTATAGAGATGGCCAAAAATAGAATTAATCAGCGGCTATAATGGATTTATGCTAATTATAGAGATTGCCAAAATAGAATCAACTGGCGGCCACATTGAATTTATGCTTGTTATAGAGATTAAAGTAAGATAAAATCAACCGGCGGCCATATTGTCATTATGCTTATTATAGAGATGGCCTAAATAAATTTACTGGCGGCCAAATTGGCATTATGCTAATTTTAGAGATGGCCAAAATAGAATTCACCGGCGGCTATATTGGATTTATTGTATTTATATAGATTACCAAAATTAAATTAGATTTATGATAAGTACCAAGATAAAATAATGGTAAATAAGCTACTTATAGAGATTGCCAAAATAGAATTAACCGGCTGATTATAGAGATTACTAAATTGGAATTAACTGGCGGCCATATTTGATTATACTAAATATACACATTGCCTAAATATAATTAACCGGCGGCCATATTGGATTTAATGTACTTGTATAAATTACCAAAATGAAAAGGGAATTATGCTAATTATAGAGATGACCAAAATAGAATTAATTGGCAGCCATATTAGATTTATTGTATTTATATAGATTACCAAAATGAAACTCGATATTGTTAATTATAGAGATGGCTAAAATAGAATTAACCGGCGGCCATATTGGATTTAATGTACTTATATAGATTACCACAATGAAATTGGAATTATGCTAATTATAGAGATTGCCAAAATAGAATTAAATTGCGGCCATATTGGATTTATTGTATTTATATAGATTACTAGAGTGGAATTGGAATTATGCTAATTATAGAGATGGCTAAAATAGAATTAACCGGCGGCTATATTGGATTTATGCTATATTATAGAGAGGACCAAGACAGAATCAACTGGCGGCCACATTGAAATTATGCTTGTTATAGAGATTACCAAGATAAAATTAACTTATGTGTCATATTGTCATTATAGTTATTTATAGAGATTACTAAATAAATTTACTTGCGGCCAAATTCGCATTATGCTAATTTTTAGAGATGGGCTAAAATAGAATTTAACTGGCGGCTATATTGGATTTATTGTATTTATATAGATTACCAAAAATGAAATTGGAATTATGATAAGTATAGAGATGCAGTGGCCAAGATAAAATAGAATTGGTAACAAGCGGCCATACTTAGATTTCAAGTATTTATATAGATTATTAACCGGCGGCTATATTGGATTTATGCTGATTATAGAGATTACTAAATTGGATTCATATCGGCGGCCATGTTTGATTCATACTAAATATACACATTGCCTAAATAGAATTAACTGACGGCCATATTGATTTAATGTACTTGTATACTATAAATTACCAAGATGAAATTAACCCTAGGCCATATTGACATTATGCTAATTATAGAGATGGCTAAAATAGAATCAACCGGCGGCCATATTGGATTTATTTTATTTATATAGATTACCAGAATGAAATTCGAATTATGCTAATTCATAGAGATGGCCAAAATAGAAGTAATTGGCGGCCATATTAGATTTATTGTATTTATATACATTACCAGAATGAAAATCAAATTATGCTAATTGTAGAGATTGCCAAAATAGAATCAACTGGCGGCCACATTGAAATTATGCTTGTTACCAAGATAAAATTAAGCGGCGGCCATATTGGCATTATGCTAATTATAGAGATGCCAAGCCAAACATAGAATTTAATTGGCGCCATATTGGATTCATTGTATTTATAATAGATTACCAGAATGAAATTGAATTATGCTTAATTATAGAGGATTGCACAAAATAGAATTATTTGGCGGCCATATTGGATTTATTGTATTTATACAGATTACCAGAATAGAATCAACTTGCGGCCACATTCAAAGTATGCTAATTATAGAGATGGCTAAAATAGAATTAACCGGCGGCCATATTGGATTTAATGCTACTTATATAGATGGCCAAAATAGAATGAACCGGCGGCCATATTGGATTTATTTTATTTATATAGTTTACTTGCATTTGAATGGGTGAAAATTATAAACGAATTATGCTAATTATAGAGATGGCCAAAATAGAATTGTAATCGGCGGCCATAATGGTGATTTATTTTTATTTATATAGTTTACCATGAATGGAAATATCGAATTAATGCTTAATTATAGAGATGGCCAAAGAAGAATTAATTGGCGGCCATATTGGATTTATTGTATTTATATAGATTACCAAAATGAAATTAAAATTGTTTTAATGTTTGAGATGGCCAAAAGAGAATTGGATCGGCGGCCATAATGGATTTATGCTAATTATAGAGATTGCCAAAATAGAATCAACTTGCGGCCACATTGAAAGTATGCTTATGATAGAGCTTTCGAAGATAAAAATAACCGGCGGCCATATGGGAATTATGCTAATTATAGAGATGGCCAAAATAGAATTAATCGGCGGCCATAATGGATTTTATTTCTTTTACGAGAGATTTATACAGAATGAAATTCGAAATTTATGTTGGGTAATTATAGAGATGGCCGTAATAGAATTAATTGGCGGCCATATTGGATTTATTGTATTTATTGGAGATTACTGAAACAGCTTCAACTTAAGTGTGCTAATTATAGAGATGCACAAAATAGAAATTAATCAAGGGCCATAATGGATTCGCGTTAATTATAGACATTGCTAAAATAGAATCAACTATGTCATTACCTTGAAAGTGATGCTTATTATAGAGATTACCAAGATAAAATTAAATCAAGGCCATATTGGAATTATGGTAATAATAGAGATGGCCAAAATAGAATTAATTGGCGGCTATATTGGATTTATTTTATTGATATAATATACCAGAATGAAATTCGAATTATGCTAATTATAGAGATGGCCAAAAAAAAATTAACTGGCGGCCATATTGGATTTATTGTATTTATATAGATTACCAAAATGAAATTGGAATTATGCTAATTATAGAGATGGCCAAAATAGAATTAATTGGCGGCCATATTGGATTTTTGTTGATTATAGAGATTACTAAATTAGAATCAACTGGCGCCACATTGAAAGTATGCTTATTATAGAGATTACCAAGATAAATTCTAACCGGCGGCTAATATTGATTATGCTAATTATAGAGATGGCCAAAATAGAATTAACCTAGCGGCCATATTGGATTTATTTTATTTATATATAGTTTACCAGAAGGAAATACGAATGGTGCGAATTTATAGAGATGGCCAAAATAGAATTAATTTATGGGCAATAATGCATTTATTTTATTTATATAGGGCTCACTAGAATGAAATTCGAATTATGCTAATTATAGAGATGGCCAAAAATAGAATTAAAGCTATTGCCATAGATTTATTGTATTTATATAGATTACCGAATGAAATTGGAATTAAACTAATTATAGAGATGGCTGTAATAGAATTAATCGGCAATATAATGGATTTATGCTAATTAATAGAGATGGCCAAAATAGAATCAACTGGCGGCCACATTGAAAGTATGCTTATTATAGAGATTACTAAGATAAAATTAAATTTGCGGCCATATTGATTTATAAGGTATTTATATGAGATATTCAAAATAATATTAACTGGTATCATTTATTGGATTTATTTTATTTATATAGTTTACCAGAATGAAATCTTTTTAACGAGGCTAATTATAGAGATGGACAAAATAGAACTAATCGGCGGCCATAATGGATTTATTTTAATTTATATATAGTTTACCAGAATGAAATTCGAATTGCTAATTATAAGATAATAAAATAGAATAATTGA
>JAWDGP010001180.1:0-117326 GCA_033675545.1 Elysia crispata | reverse complement strand
GGTCATGCCTCATTAACCTGTGCTGCCCACCGCTATCTAGATCTAGATCTAATAACACAAACCTCGGTTTAGAGACCTGTTTTAGATAAATTTTATTATAGATGCACACCTTGAGGAAACCCAAAGAAACGGAGCACAAAGGCTTTATACTCTACATTACAAGCAGCTTTAAACCTCCGTTGGTTAAATACAATCTCCCAGGAGAAAGGACACAATTAATGTGTATTACAGATTTTAATAGAAATCAAGAGTTGTTTAGAGTGTTTTGCAGTACATGTAGGCCCTACATTGGATTCACAACTCTGCAGTTCTGATATTTTGGTATCTTTAGGCTGAGAAGAAGGCGAAAACTACATGCACCATGAAAGAGTAGATATACATTGATTTATTTCTGATAAACAGCTGGCAAATATTAATATCATTAAGTAGAAAGAAAGCGAATATTGTTCTTGTTAAACTCAGTAAGTGTCTTGCATCTCGATCTAGAATTCTAGATCTAGATTAGGTCTAATAGATTCTGCTATATCTAGCTTTAGATCCGTCAGATTAGGTCTAATAGATTCTGCTATAGATATCTAGCTTTAGATCCGCCACTAGATCTAAATCTAATAAACCAAAAGCCTTGAAGATATAATAATTCAGATTCATTTTCATTTATAAGGATCAAGATTTAGGTTGAGATCAGGGAAGTCGCTCCCCTCAGAGCTTTGTATGTTCAACTTCCATTATTTAGTCTTTCAAAAGGCCTATTCTAATTCTTCTAAAGATTTTTTAAATGGAAGTGAGATGGTTTACATCTACTATTGGCCAACAGACTTCTTAACTTCACTCAATCAACTTTTAATGACAATACTGTGTTACCTCAAGCTCTATCATCTTAGTTTGCCATCTGCGATTTCGAATTGACAGCTATTTTGTATCAGTTATACAGCATAGTTGAAATTCAAATGACACGGGCAAAATTACATATATTTAAAATGTGTAATTATATAATACAACTTAACTTCTTAAGTGTATATCAGACCAGACAGGATTCTAAATTACGAAATTAAGTTTTATTTGTTTCCAAGATGGCATGCTAAGGTGAATAAGCTTAGGGTAACAAGCAAAAAACAAAGCACCTATATTTTCTGTCACATTCTGTGCACACTTCGAAATGATGACAAGAAGAGATGTATCTTGTAAGCAAAGACCTAGATCTAGATTTTAGGGTATTATTGCAGTTAATGGTGCAAATATACTCTAAGCTTTAAAATATATATATATATATATATATATATATATATATATATATATATATACTTCTAAATGAATCTGATATGTTGAACACGAATATGAAGGTTTTATTTGTCGCAAATACTTTTCAAGATATAAGCATTTATTACAAGTTTCGATTTCGTCAGGAAACATTCAATTGTGAAGCCTACTGAATTGGGCCGATATTTGCAAATTTAAATTAACTTTATTCTATAGCAAGTTAAAAAGTTGAATTTAGGGATGGTAACGTTCAGAATAATTTCTTAGAATATTAACATGTTTTTTCTTAGAAAAAGGATCAGATTTTGCGTCTTGTTCAAATTTATCGTGAAATATTTTTATGCTAATGCGGAATCAGGATGTCCTCAGCCCCACTGCTTGGTTAAATGGGATCATACATCACATCGTTTCAATCATCAATGGGTATCTAAGTGTGACTAACAGAAATCTTAATTATGATATAGGAGCTCAACTTAGACCAGTTAGAGTATTTTAAAGGGTCAAATTATTTTGTAAGTCCTTCAGTAAACTGTCCACAGTCAACCTGTGCTCTTTTTTTTTTCTGAAAGTGAAAGCTCTTTATAACTTTAAGTTTATATTCACCCTTCAAACTGTTTCTATAACTAGGTCTAGAGTTATACATATTTGAACATAGTTACTAGTATAATAAATAATGCAACAGTTTAAGTATGTGTAAATCATTTTCTAACAATGAATGGCCAAAAAAAAAAGTATGGCATCATAATTATATCCTATACCACATCTTAAATATACTAAACCAACATAGCCATTTGGAAGTCCTACCCAATAAGAGAAGCCTAGAGTTATCTTATTTGCAGTGAGAAATAGAGAAAGAGAGAGTCTAATTGATGTCAATCAAAAAAATCAGAGTTAATATTTCAAGCACTTTTAATTTGATTATTGCAAATTTGAGTGCAGGTCCAGCAGTTCTAGATCTAGACATAGGTTATTGGCTTGTTGCAACAGTAAAGTTTGCCTATGGTAGGCGGGCGAATGTGATGCTCCTGAGACCATGTAGTAATGCCTTATGATAGTTGTGCTTGGTTGCTGTCTTTATCTAGTCTGTCCTGGAGTATCTGTTGTATATAGTGAACCTACAGTTGAGTTCACACATACTCTAGATAGAGCCATTTTATCTCCTCTGGAGATAGATCTAGATTCTCATAATCTACTGCAACTATCATTTTTGTTTGAAAAATGAAAAAAAAAAAAAGGCCATAGATGTCATAACTTTGCAGTGGGGTAAATATGCAAAAATAGTTATTATTTATATTGTACACTTTTAATATAAAGGAATATTTGTCACTGTGTACTGGGTGAATAAATCTAGATTTAAACTTCTAGATCAACATTTGAAATTTTTATTACAATCTAGATAGAGATTTTAGAATCATTATGTGATGTGCATGTATAGAGTAATTAATAAATAAATGTATTTTCTTTAATAGAAGAATAGAGTGACCACTAAAAATATATTTTTGGAAGCTGAAATGTGAAAACCTGTTTAGAATCAATAGTTCCTTGCAACAATTCTGTTCACAGTATTCAATTACAACAGATAAAAAAGAAAATGTAATGAAAAACAAATATATCAAAGTGACAATTTCCTAAAGGCCCCTAATGCACTCATGATGATGATATTACAACTTCTTTGGGTTTACAAGTGTTTATAATACTTTATTAATCTTAATCTTTTCAAAAAAGATTGAATGTAAAGTTATTGTCTTTCATGTTTCTTTCAGCTGGCAAAAGAAACCATCATACTGGTACACTGTTAGTAAATCATTGTATTGAATAATCCAGAAATCAGACGTTTTCAAGAAGTGTGTACATAACTTTACGAAAGGAAAAAGTAATATAAGGTGCTAACTCAATTATCAGAAGACCCAAGCATGATAATTTTTCATAAGATTTTCAGAGACACTTTGACTTTAAGGCTGAGACAGTACCACAGAAAAGTTTACACTAGAAGTATTTGGATTCGTCAATACCATCATCCACATGAGCATCGGAGTTTATCAAAAAAGTTTTGTCTGACGCACCCTTCTTGTGGAAATCAAGTGCCTGCAGCTCGCAATAGAGGAGTTTCAATAAAATCTGACTACAGTGGACCCCATAAACTTTCATGCAGAAACATGAGTTCAGGTCATCAACGTTTAGATCCAAAGCAGGCATCCAGAAGAAGGAAATTAACTCTTGCAACTTATCTTTCTGGAGCTATTGGTGCAATTCTGCTCAGTGCCATAGGTGTTCGCTACTACAGGCAAGTGAAGCGTAGAGCCACAGGTATTGAAGACATAAAGTTGGAAGAATATAGCTTTGGTCGCAGAGCTTGGTTGTATAAATACAGAGGCTTTGTTTTCCCCAACCTTTTTCTTGATAAGATAAGGAACATACATACGTTTGATGTCAGAGAAGATGATGTCTGGGTGATCACGTTTCCAAAGTCAGGTAAGTTTATGTCACATTAGGATATGAAAACTGATGCTCTTATTATGAAATGTGTCTTTTCTTTTCGAAAAGTTGTAAGTTTTTAATGATGAATTATCAAGGTGAAAGAAGAAATAGGGATACATTTGAAAGAGTGGTTTTTGCCCTAAAGATTTCAGAAAACTTGAAACGAGTGTGCCATCTTTTTGAAGGGCAGTCTCAGCAAACAATGGAGTTGCTCATCCAGAGGGTTATACCTCAGAATATAAGTTTAACATTTCCTCACAAGCATTCACACAGGATGGTGAAAGCTGCAACTTCCTGAACTCTTGAAGTTTTGATCTTTGTGATGTCAGAGATATCAATAAAGTAGGTTATAGCCAAAAAAATGTCTTTCTCGAAATTTCAGTGTATCATTACAATTTAAGATTTTTGGGGGGGTTTACAGAGGATTAGAGAACAGATTTGCTGTACAAATTATTTGATTTTTAAAAGGATTTCTTAGGTTCTCTTTCTTGTGGAGAAAAAAATGTAGATGATGACATGTCTAAAGATTCTATTTCAGTTAAATCAATAGAGCATGGGTTGAAAACTAAATTTTTTCTTTTTTGACTAAATCATGTGTGTAACCAGCCTAATTTTATCAAATACCACATTATTATCCCAAGTTGTAGGATGATTCGAAGCTGTCTTCATGTACAGTACTCATCAGCCGAAATCTGTATGTCATGCAGTATGGTAGTTATAACAGCCATGCGTAAGAAGTTCTATTTAGTATACTCCTCTAGAGAGAAAAACACCTCTGATACCTTCTAAGTACAAATAACATATCTGTAACCAGCACATAACATAAGTTAGTTCAAGGAGTAAAAATCATAATTTAATGAACGTTGTATTTGAACTTGCCCTGTGTGAGGATCTAAGAAAAATTTCTTTACATTTTTCTCCCGTTTTCCAATTTTTTTGTAAAGATCTTTTTCATGGCAACAAATTTGGAAATAAGCCATTTTAATTTTGCTTAAATTGCACTTTATACTAATTAGCCATCTGTATCCTTTGCAACTACATTTGTGCTACCTTTCAAGACCTTCCTAGATCCTGCAAAGGAGGAAACCAAAACCAAAACCCTTCTCTTTAATACCCAAAAATAAATGTCACTCCTTCTAAATCTTTCTCCCTCATGAAGACATCAATTTTATTTTATTTAATCTTTTTTTTTTTTTTCAATTTAAACATTTAGAAAATTTATAGAAGTATGCTTGAAAACATCACTGTGTTATTAATATTTTATAATTTTTTTTAATTTAAATTTATTTCGGCATAAAAGATCTATGTATTTCTATTTAACATTCTTAAATTCACACAAAAAAGTTTATTGCATTAGTTCTTAAAATTTTAATGTGGCTGGCAGACATATAATCATCTTGCAGAATTTATTAAGAAAACTGGTAGCTGTGGGATTAGAACGTCCAGACTGCTTTTTTAGGGACTACAGACAGTGCATGAGTAATATTTGGAGCCTCATATTTTCAGTTACACCCTGCCTTACATGAGTTTGTTTGAAATGCAGCAAAAACCAAAAGTCACCTACCATGTTGTGAATAGGCTCTATGTAATGTTCATTTACACAAACTCTTACTTCTTCTCATGTGTATTTTCCTGTTAAAAATTTTGCATCAAATTTTTTTTTTTTAATTTACAGGAACGACATGGGTGCAGGAAATTGTGTATCTCTTGATGAATGATTTGGACACCGAAAAAGCTTTAAAATTGAACATTGATATCCGATTTCCATACTTCGAGTTTGTCGAGCCTGGATTACAAGCCATCGCTGAAATGCCCTCACCTCGCCTGATAAAAAGCCACTTACCTTTTTCAATACTGCCAAACCAAATGAAAAATAAAAGACCAAAGGTAACTTAAATCCTAGTAAGAAATGAAAAACAAAATTTGCTGCTTTCTTTAGACTTCTTTTCATCTTTTATAGTCGAAATCATAATGACTTTGTCTTCAAACCATATATTTTTTTTTTCATCCAGCATAATGGCTGATCAATCTTGTAATTATAATAAAAACAACAAAATCAACAGCAATAACAACAACAGCAATAATAATAAAAACAATAATAATAATAATGATAATAATAATAATAATAATAATAATAATAATAATAATAATAATAATAATAATAATAATAATAATAAAAATAATAATAATAATAATAATAATAATAGTTATAACGATGATGATGATAATAATATTAACAACAATAATAGTAATAATGATGCTGATTAATTTGCATGAATCCTAAAATCTGCTAGAACATGTCCTATTGGCACTGTTTTCAGAACAATCACTCTTCTCAAAACATTTACATGTAGTCGTGGGTAATTTGCAGATGTAGAAAAAATGGCACAAGATATCATTCAGCTAACAGTAAAATAAGTAAGAGTTTAAAGTTAAAATCATTTCTTGGAAATCAAAATGACTGTGTATCATTTGTGCTTGCATTTAAATATAATTATACAAATAGCCTCTAGAATAGTTTAAGAGATCTTTAGGAAATTTGTTATGAAAACCCTTTTGTTTGTTAACTTTCAAAATAATAAAGTCATGAGTTATTTTACAAGTTATTATCTCATGGGAAAGATTTGTTCAAATTTGTAAAAGCTCTGCCTTCAAAACAACTGTATAATATTAAAGTCTTAAAAAAACAAAAACACATGATTATGATCTTAAAACTCTTGTAGGTTTATACGGCTACATGAAATCTTGAATGAAGAATGATTTTTTCATGATCCAAATGCATAACAAGCAATTTTGTAATCAAATTTTTTTTGTATTGCTAATTAGCGTACATAACAGTTTTAGAGTTCCTGCAGAATTGTCATTACATCTTTTCTTTTTCTAGAATCATCTTTAGAACTTTACTTTCACATCAATTTAAATTTATTATAGAACTTTTGCTACATATGTCTTAAAAAGTAGGATGGTATACATGCATAAAGATAATTACAGTAAAATAACCTATTAGTCACTTTATAAACTTCTTTTTGCCTTCAGATTATCTATATTGTGAGAAATCCCAAAGACATTGTTGTTTCTTACTACTCGTTCGCAATCAAGTTCTTGAAAATGGTTCCTTTCAATGGAAGCTTTGAGGACTATTGTCAACTGTTTGTATCGGATAAAGGTTTGAAACTTGATCTATGCAACTCACATCTCATTTTCATCCCTTGACTTACCCGATTTCTTGATCGAATTTGATTGAAAAAAAAAATTTTTTTGTCTAATTTTTTTTTTTTTTATAAATGACAGGAATAATATAATATTGTAAACCAATAAAGATTGAATGCAACAGCATGGAAATTGAGGGATCCAAAGATAGCCAGTTCTAGAGTGAACTGCGAGAGGAAGGAAGTAGTGAAAACACACTGCATCAACCAATCACTGCTGTGCTAACTAAATTTTTTTGATGCAATAATAATATTCTGCCCTGAGGTATTGATGAACTTGCAAGTCAGTACAAAAGGGGAGAAATGTCAGGGTAAAGGCCCTGTTATTTGAAAGATTTTTTCTTTCTCTTTCTATCTTAAATTTTTATCAATTCAATGTCTAATTTTTTTTATCCTCAATACTTTGCCAAAACTAGACAAGACTAGTTTCTTTAAAATAATAACAGGTGGAAAAACTGTTTTTACCAAATTCCATCAAACCCACTCAAATGATACACTTTTTTTAAAATCAGAATGAAATAATTTACCCAGAAACTAATAAACAGAAAGTATAAAATTACTGTTGGAAGGTTTGGTAGAGGCAGTCAACAGTCGTCTTCAAAGCAACATATTTTTTTGTTCTAATTATGACCAGGGTAAAAAAGACAGATTTTTAAAATGTTGAAATAAAAGAAAAAAACTAAATGATAGGCCCTATAAGTTGTCACTCTGCTTTCTAATTTTTACTTTTTTGCTTCCTAGTGGACTATGGACCGTGGTGGAAGCATGTCTCGGAAGCCTGGAATAGGAGGGATGATGATAATGTTCTGTTTTTGGTTTATGAAGATCTTCATTTGGTAATTTGCATAATATCCTGTCTTAATCATCTTCATTATCTAATTTTCTCATGACCAATCAAAATACTTATAGATAAACGTTGAAAGAGCTTCAAATTAACTTAAGATCTATAGATCTTCATTGTTCAAGAAAATTTGATTTGAATATGATTTTTAAAGATGATCGTGACAAAATTTGTTTTAAAGTTATAGATGAAAGAAAAGAAAAAAAAAGGCCTCATATAGGAAGTCCAACTTCCACAGTTCTTGGAACAAAACTTTGTACCCACCAACAAGTAATCAGCCTCGCGTATTTAATCAGATCCACTTTTTGTGAACATTTTTTTATCAATATAATGATTTCCCAGTTTTTATTAAAATGTACCGATTAATTATGACTCAAGATCTTTCAATGACTTACTGCTAAGAATTTGTTGCCATGTGCATAGTATATAAATTTTTACATCCCTTAAAGTTTTCTGAAATAGTCTCAGCCATGGAAAAATTTTGGGAAAAAATCTTTAGTCAGTTAATGCTTTATGTAGCAGGGGCCTTATAACAACACTTTTTTCATCTCGGATTTGTTGGTAGCTTTGGTTAAATCTGAACATGTCAAAATGCATTGCCCAAGAGTATTCATTGAGACCATCCTTTTTTTCAGTATAAGAGTAAGAATCAAAGGCGATTATTTTGAAAAATTTTGTTTCAATGATATTGGTGAATGTGCTTAAAATCAAAATATCATATGATCATGCTACTGACATGATTATGGGAATAACACTGTCAGAAATGTGTCCAAATGTGTCTTATTTAGTTTGAGAGATAATTTGACCCTTTTTTTCTTCTTTTAAGTCGCTCTTCAGATGAACTACATTGTTTAAAAGATTACTTCATTTTATAGCTTTTTTTTTTCTAATGTTCTGAAGTTTGTTATTGATATTTATTTCAAGAAGTTTTCTACTTCACATATTTGTTTGTTGATGGACACCTATTAATAATCATGATTTAAAAACATCATTAGCCCAACAAAATAAAAATATACATAGTAAAACACGATTAGATAGAACATTTATCCTTTGAAATCACAAATTCCTTGAAATATTTATATTTTCCTTTTCTGATTCTCTCTTTATTTCTGCCTTTTCGTAGAATTAATTGGAGCTATAACACATCTTCAAATATTCGGACCTCAATTATAGAGAGAAAATGTTAACCTTTTAAAAAATGTAACTGTTGTTATTCTTTAAACAAATAAGCTCTGCCTCTCCCTTTGAGTAGACAATTTGAACATGGTCGGCAGCAAGAGAGACACTCCCTCTTCCATCCCTTACTGTAGCTTAGCCTGATGTATCCTGTACCAATTGTCTGTCGGAGTTTTATATTTATTTAAACTTCAAGTTTTATGCTTTGTGCATTCATAATTTAATTTCTGAATATCTTAGGTTTTGAATTATCCTTTCACTGTAGAGAGAGAAAAGGTTTGGGGAAAGCACACATTCTTGCTTTATATTTTAAACAAGCTGATTTCCAAATCAACTCGCATTGCTTCTGTATGTCCCCAATACATGTTTTTATTAACTCAAATATGTTTTCCATCTATTTTCAACTGTATCATTGATATGATTATCTCATCATATCAAACTTTGTCAAATACCATCAATTTTTTTGCAAAAAGTGTCTTGAATATGAGTCCACTTCCTGAGGGCTAAAAATAGTATCTTGTTAATGTTCAGGACAAGGGTCAGGTTTAAATGCTACATGGCACAAAAAAAAAAAAAAAATTAAAAATAAATAAAATGGAAGGAAACATCAAATTTCAATTATTTCTTTGTTTTTTTTTTTAACTCATTGTGTGCCAATCGATGATGTATTGTCGATATAGTGAGCTGCAGCTGTGCCAATCGACGATGTATCGTCGATATAAGAACCAATGTTTGTTTCGCCATTGGTAGCCCGATCATGAAATTTTTTAAGTTTCTTATTAGAGATAACTCTAAATATATAATAAGTCATAGTTACACAAAAATAAGCCAAACTGGAACCCAATTTCCAATGCATCCTCTAAAGACAATATGCACAGTAAAAATGGCCTGGCGCAACCATGGAAAACGCTCTGGCACACAATGAGTTAAATGTCTATTTGAATCTTATTTTCACAAGGACTACAAGAAATATGGGAAGTAAATGAACTACACATGCATTAAATTTGGCGTTGCCCTTGAATGTTCAAACACATCTTCCTTGACATGTCAAAATAGCCCTTCCTTGAAATATCAAAATTCAAGGAATCCATGCTTGATTGAATATTTATTTCTTTCTCAACCTAGAAGCTTAGATATACTTCTACCAATTCTTTGAAATGTGCTGCAAAATTCTGTTTGTTTTTAATGTTAATTTTCTCTAATTTTTAACTTCACTTTTTCTCAAACTGAATCTGGGTATATGTAGATTATGTCTGTGAAAGTTCCGTAAAAATTTTAAATCATCTTTATTCTCTGAAGATATCTCGTTTTTTTGATAAATTATTCCAAGATCATAAGAAAAGGAGAAAAAAAAATCTCTTTCATTCCCTTTTTCTTTTGAATTCAGACCTTTGATGTTTGACTCATTAGGGCTATTTGTAAAATACTTGCACTGCCATGCCAGTTAGCATCTATGCAAGTATAAATATGGATTTCTTAAATAGCAGATTTTACCCTGGGGAAAGAGTTATGTTTACATGAAGAATTGAACAAAAAAATATTCATAAAAATTATGTTTCGTGATGAAATTATTTTTTTAGACCATCTTTTGATTAGACACCAAAACTATTGCAATCCTGATATTTTCAAAAAGCAAACTTTGGTGAGATAAAACTGAAAATATCTGTTTTCATGTATATGTATATTAAAGTTATGTTTGTTCTAAAGAAATACTGTTAGATAATTTCCTTCATGCATAATAAGACCACTGTAGTCTTTGAATAAAAACTATCAAAAGGAAATAATCTTTGGCTATTTGTTTTGAAAACAGGATACTGGTAAACATGTCAGGGAAATAGCAAACTTCCTGGGCAAGCCTGTGTCGGATGAACAGGTGGATATGATTGTCAAACATTGCAGCTTTGAGAGTATGAAGCAAAACAATTCAGTCAACTATGAATGGATGAAAGATGCTGGTATCGCAAACAAAGAAGTCCAATTCATGCGCCAAGGTAAGTAGATTGTAAATAAATTGTTCATGTATGTGGTTTAAACCAAAAAGTTTGTACCTTAGTATTTTATTGTGAGCTATCCAGATTATGAACACAAGCAGTTCTCATAGGAATTGTGTTTAACTCAACTCAACACCCACCTAAGTAACTCCAGCTCAGGTAAAGCCCGGACACTAAGAGAAGAGGCGTAACTCTGTACAAAAAATAGATCTATACATTAAAAGAAGTATTACAATCAAACAAAACAAGATTGAATTATGAAATAAACTGCAAAAAGAACTACAGGTCTTGAATTTTTCATAAAACAAGGTTTTATGTCGGTAAACCAATTTTCTAAGACTTCTCCTTCACTTCAGGCTGACTCCACCAACATGTCAGTTTTTTTACCATCAACATCCCACTTCACCAACATCTCAACATCACAATCTGACTCCCGATCTCAAATGAGCAATGGTCATTATTTTATGCTGATTGTAGAGATAACCATGCAAATAAACGGTTTCTGTAGCATCCCTGAGATGATTCAAGTGATCATCCATCCTAATTCAAAGTTTAGATCTAGCCTAGGCCTGTAAATGGCCAAAAATCGCGGACAAAAATGGTCAATTTTGAAGCGCGTTTTTAGATCTGAATCTTGTCCCAAAACGAAATTAAAATAACCAAAACAAAGTCTAAAGTGTCGTCTTAACGCAAATGAAGTTTGCAAGAGATTTCCAGTAGTTATAAGGAAAGAAAGTAGACACCCAGAAAGTGAAAGAAGGAGGACGATAAGGGTACACAATATAATCTTCTGTACGAGGGACGTCGGGCAATATAGGTGGGGTTGAGTTAACCAAAAATTTTACAAACATGCAAAGGAATTTTTATTCTCTCAAAATCTTGTAGTTGATCTTAAGATCTTTTGAAAGGTGTACAGTTCTCACTTATCAGTGGTAGTCTAAGTTGAAAACTTTGAAAATATGACTTACTAACTCATTAACTCTAATCAGTGCTTCATTTCATTACGTTTTAAATTAAAAGACCATCTAGGTATATCAGCAATGAAATTGGAAAAAATTTTAGTTTATGTTACAAGTTTTGTTTTAATGTCTCATAATATTGAGCTGTTGGGCCAACTCAGACTGAGGAGAAAAGTTGAGATCACCTACAAATCAGGTGTCATCACAAGAAAAATGAAAAGAAGCAAAAATGCATGGTTGAAGATAAAAGAAGGTGGAAGGAGACTTTGCAAACTGAAGAGGCAAAGGAATAATTAGGTTAATTGAAAATCTCAAAACTGTGGTAAAAATAGTGCTTTGGCAAGGGAACCAACAGAAGGGACTTTAAAAAGTTAGCTTAGTCATAAACAAAACTTAAGGAAAGATTCATTTTGCATGAAATGAAGTCACTTCATGAGGATTAAAAATAAAAGTCATTCTGATTCTTGGTTGCCATATGGCTTTATTAATTAGTTATCAAGACACAAGTGGCGGAGAGAAAAAAAAAGATAATAAGTTCTGTTAAAATCCAAGGATTCTAGAGCTGCAACATTTCTGTAAACAGTTATATCTAAATAATTTCTGTTTTTCTCTTTTGGAATTTTATATAAAATGTAGAAATATATAGCAGTGACTTAATAGATAATACATCTTAAAGGCATCAAAATTTAATTTAGAAATACAAAAAGAATTGTACAGAAAGATATTTGTTACGATATTCAGGAGAGAGTGTCAGATCACATCACAGATCATTGAGGCAGATTAGATTAGTTCTAAAGTGTAGAACATACTTTAAGTTTTCGTCAGAGCCTTATACAGGTAGTAAATGTGTTACAAAACCCTGTCTGCTTTTTGGAAAAGCTGTTTTTGGTTTGGTATGTAATAACAAATATAGGTAAGTTGCTTCGATTTTTATGACAAAGCAGTTTGATGTATTAGCTTTCTTTTTATCATTAACTGATGTCGATACTCTTTTTGTATTGGAGTCATCAAAACAATAACACCTTTCAATACCCATACTTATTGCAATAGAGGGCAATTAAAAAGACAGCAAAACATTTCATGCCATCATTCCTTAAGCAATTTCTCTTAGAAAATACTGATTATAGCTGCTCGCCAGTAAATGTAATGCATAATTGCATTTAGTATGGATTTGCAATTTTGTTTCGTCTCCATGTACAATCTTGCATATTATAGATAAACACATTCTGCTTTGTTCCCAATTGGTTCTTAATATTAAGGCCAAGTGATAATATGGGCAAGATTTTATTTGGATAGCTCATACCATGTGCATAATAATGTAGTGATCTTTATCCTAAAGCCCTTTTTTTTTGTGAACTTTCAAACTGTTTTGTGTTTATGCATAACATAGAAAAACATATTTTCATTCTTACATAAATCAAGATTATTTCAGCATACCTCTTTACTGGATCTATTTAATGAAAAATTTTTGCTGAAATTGGCCTAAGTAAGTTAGTATATTTTTAGTCCTACCATTATCATTACTTATAGCTTAGCCATAAATGGTATAAGCTCTTTTTTCATCACAGAGATACACAGTAGTGTATGAGAAGTTAGCGTGCAGATTGGGTATTGGCTTTAGGCTGATTGCGTTGGTTTGTGATTAAAATCAGGTACCACAAGCACTGTCAGTCCTCGGTGCAGGTGGGCACACATTCACAAGCACCGAGCCTCTGAGATAAACAGCCACAGCTAGTGCAAAATCCAAACCACAGATGTGCTCATTTGAATTCTTTACCATAAATAAAATTATCTGCTCACAGATAGCTATAAAATATCAAAAGTATTTTATTGGGTCTAACATTAACTTTTTCTGACAATAAATCTAGTGTATCTTATACATTTATCGGAAATGGATCCTTCTGATTTGCATACAGCACTAGGGAAACCTAACGCTACTTATGAATTAAATTATGACCAGTGGAATGTGCATGGTCTGGAACCTTTATGCTTGCTGTCTTATAATGATTTCATAAAGATTAACATAAAAAAGTTATGTAATCTGTTAAGTTTGACTCTGTTGGCTTGTCTTTACATAAATCTTATTAATTTGCATTTTCAGGAAAAGTTGGTGACTGGAAAAATCATCTGTCTACTGAAATTGTTAGACAGCTGGACGATATGGTGACTACCAAGCTACCTCCAGACTTGTCTGAACAGATTAAAGACAGCCTGCCAGAGGATTGAATAGGCAACCTAGATCTTTTGCACATTTTGCGACATGCAAATTGAATTAAGGCATGATGATTTTGTTGGGCAAATGGTATTGGTATTTTAACATAAATTAGGATCTGAAACCCAGGACATTAATATTTTGGAAAACCTTGAAACTTGGGGAAGCATTCTAAAGAAATGAATTTTTTTTTGTTTATATTACTCCTACAATTAATCTGATGGTTGCGTTTGCAATCTAGAGGACTTTTTTTTCAGTTGAAAAGTTAAAATTATGAAATTTTTTATTTGACAAATAAATTTATCGCAGCCTTTTGAATGTACAAGCACCAACAATTTTTTACATGTAACCAATGTTACCTACTTCTCATACATGCAAAAACAAACCATAAGTTTCTCACTGTGCAACAGTAGAGGCTTGATTCAGTTTAAGGTTGCAACCCTGTATCTCACCATCAAAATATTAATGCACAATAGCTAAATCAATGTCAGGTATGAATATTTTATCTGCTTTACTTCTGATTAAATTACTATGTATCAAGTTTCTTTGCATTTCATCTAATATTCCGTGCAAAGTTAAGATAAAAACCAAAATAATTAAGCCCAGAGGCTATCTAAGAAATCAGTTTTAGATAATAAGGAGAAAACTTTTTCCTCTAGTGCCCCATCATTTATTGGTGCACCAATATTTGAGAATCATGTACTCATTTGCAATGAATTTTTAAGGGAAGTAATGCTTGATCTCTACAATAAAATGTGGGAATTGATGATGCCACCGACAGGTTGGGCATTTTATCTTCTATCAGTCCTTTTTCTGTTTTTGTCTATATTTCTCCCACTGTCTGGCTCTCCCAGACAAGACACCATTCATTGGTTCAAAGCAGTCTGCCTCCCCAGAAAAGTTTCAGTTTACTACATTTAAAAAAATATTTAATGAATTATATAGCATAGGATGATGAGGTTAATTTTTCCTTTCTATATGTAGAATTGCAATGTTCTGTATACATGAAAGCGTTGTGTTTAGTCCTTATGCTATGGGTTTGTCTTTCTTTTTCAATGGCTCCTGTAATTGTTGCTTCACTGGCATTTTGTTTTATGTCGGCTGTGTGTGGGATACATTTGCATTTGAATATTGTTGGTAAATAGACTCCAGTCATATCTTTCTCAATGTTTACATGCAATGTTATCTGAATGCCTTCCTCAATAGTTTTCACAGCATCCAAGCACATTGTATGTGTACCCAGTTATGCTGTCACATAGGCCAAAAATCTTGATGAAATTTATTTTGGCTCAATGGCATTAATTTCTTTGTTTTTGAATTAACCTTTCCAATCAACTGACATCTCAAAAAGTTCTGCCAAGATGGAACGTTGCCTAGAACCTGGCTACCAAGCTACAGCTGGAACATGAGTGGGTTGTTTGACTTTTTTTTTTTTGCTTCAGTATAGCTTACTAGCTGTATATCCAATCTTTCAAGAAATGAGAATGTTGTATCTGACGGCCTAAGTGGTATTAATGAATCAAAAAACATATGAAAATACGAAGAAGGAGTCTGTGGATTGGGCAGTAGGGAACCAATCAGGTGACACACTTGTTCTTGTTTTCTAAATTGTGGATTCCAATCTTTAACAATTACCTCATTACATCCTAACGAAGTGAATAGGAATACTGCATTGTAATTTCTTATGTTTTCTAAAAAGTGATTTGAATCATAGATGATCCAGCAAAGAGTTCAGACAGAGATGGAGGCAAACCTGGTAAGGGCTGCAGGTCCACTTTTCCATTGTTACAGCACATTGAAGGTGTTTCTCCAGTACAATGTGAACAAGTTGCCCTGAGATCATCAGTAAAAAATTGGGGAGTAAAATTGCCAGATTCATAGTGAAGTGCTTGTGGGCGCATTGTGTGGAAGACCCTCTTTGTTAACAGGCACATCATCTTTGCCAAGGGATATACGGCGCCAAGTAAGATTTGCGGCACACCATGTCAAACAATCTAATGACTCAACCTATATAAGAAGAAATAATGGTGGTGGTGGTATATACTGATGGTGTAGATGTAGATTCTAGATTAAGTTTAATTTAAATCTAAGCTTTCGCAATAACTCAGAATGATTTAGAGTAGGCTAATATTTAGATCTAAGGTATGTAATTTTGTCATCTGCATTACCGTTTGGTCATGCTGTAATTCTAAAAAAAGGCTAAATTTAGATCTGAACAACTGCATCTGGATAAAGCCAGTTTTTTTAATATAGAAAGGGGTAGTTAAAATAGCACCAAGAGTAAAAAAGAGATAAGTAACTAATAACTTAGCTTCTCCTGGTTAATAGAAGTTTTTGAGACATAAAAACATATATTTTTCTGAAAGCTTAAATAATAAAGAATGATATAAAATTTGTGTGTAAATGATGGAAAATATGTGGTAAAAAATAAAGGTAAGAAATTTTGAGATGAAACCCAAAAATAATAGTATGCACAAATTAATGAAAAATGAACTGGAAAAGGTATGCAGGTAGTCTTCAAAGGCCTGAATATGTTGACAACATGTCTAGAAAAAAAAAACAAGCTGTAAAATATTTATATACCTCATTTAGTCATTGCATGACCTTGTAATCCTGATGGCAGGAGACAAAGCATTTCAGGCACAAACCGACGTTACAAGCAGAACACTGGTATGAGCTCCTTACTCAAGTAGTGCGCTTGTACACACAGTTTCTCCTTGCCCCATAGGTAGTTTATCCAATGAGTATGGGGAAGGTCCTGATTCATAGTCATTTATTGGTGGAATCACAGGCTGAAACTATTGTCAAGCTTCAGCGATTTCAGCTTGGGATTGTCTTCTACACGCTGTGTTTTGTGGTTGGTATTTTCCCATCAAAACCTCAATCACACGCATTACGAACTGAAGCCTGCTATTTTTTTTGGTCGATCTTCTGTAGTTTCAAAGTAGAGAATGTCTGCATTGAGCATGGACCTTTCTAAGATTGAGAGGAAGACTTTTTTAGTCCACTTCACTGTCCGACACTCATCCAGATATTTGTACAGACAAGCATCGGACATGTCCACACCTCCCATTGCTTTGTTGAAGCAATGAACAATTTTGGGCACCCTTCTCTGTTTTCACTTTATTCTTAGTTGTTCTTGTGAAACCCGCAGAGGCTTTAGTTGAGATAAGAATTGGTTGCTTGAAACCATCTTTATAGGCAGTGGAGAGAAGAATTCCGTTTAAATACCTCTTTGTTCCTCAACCTAGCACCCTTCACTGATGAAGGAAATTCCTTTCTATTCTTTCTAACTGTTCCCAAACATGTTGTGTGGGCTTCACACAAGTCTAAAGCCAGTTGGGAGAGGTGAAATAATTGTGTCTAAATGGTGGCCATGGTGAAAGATCCTGGAAGCTTCGAGAAGACGTATAACAAGGCCACATAAGTGGCACCACCTTCTTGATTTGGTGCAAGTCCTTGTTGATGTGCACCCATATACTTCAAAGGTGTGGGTGTAAGAAGATTCTGTGCGGCAAAGATTCCAGAGTTTGTCACCAAACCTGGCATGATGTTTTCTGGGCATGAACTCACGGAGATGATGGGAGGGGTTCCTTTGTGCGCTATCATATTTTTATCAAATGAAATGTCACATCGGGATGATAATAATACATAAAGTTTCTACAGAATATGTCATTAATATCTTTTACTTTATAGAGTTTATAATCTCCAGATATGCCCCCTTCTTTGTCATAACCCTTGAGGGAATGTGGGCTAACTGAAACCAGATTTCTCTCAGTTCCAACTTTGCTGTGGCTTGTCTTTAATATTAAGCTCATCTATAAGTTTGCCCAAGTCACAGAAATATTGGTTCTGTGTGGCCTTGTTCTTCATGCGCAGTCGATTTGAAACACAAGGTTCTGGAGCTCTAATACTTATTCTTCATGAGATCTCCAGTATTCGTTCAAGGCACACCGATTTTGAATTGGGTCTTCAATCCAGTCTCCTTCAAGAGGCGTCCAACCTTTCCAAGAAGCTGTTGCTTTACAATGGGAAAGCCTGCCTCTGCTCTGTAGACTTTGTCTATGATTTTTTCTTCTAGCTCTTTGTGGGATGCTGGGGGTTCTTTCAGCTGACTTCCCTATGATCGGCCATGTAAATGATCGATCAGTGTTGTTTTTAGTATGCAGTTCTATTTGACAGCTTTATTTATAGCTGGTCCACCTCTAACAGCTTGTGGAACCCTCAGAACATCTTCGTCAGTGTAACTGATTTTGGAGCTCCTTTAGTTAGACTTTCTACCCTTAGTTGAAGTTTCTAGTCTATGTGATTTTTTAGACAGTGAGAAAAGAAAACAAGTTTGCATGGGTTGTAATGTTGTAGATACTCATGAAGTTGAAAGATACCATGCCCTTCTTTCCTGTAGATATCCCTTTTGAATCAGGAATTATAACCTAGAAAGATCAAGTAAAATGAAAGTTCCCTTCCACATGTTCACAGTTACACTTACCTTTATTGATATTTCAGAGACATGCAATTTACAAACATAAGCAATCAATATTGTTAGAAGTCGGTAACACAATTAAAGAAAGACAACTAGACCTAACCGTATCCTTAAATATTTATAACGCCATGCCTTTACAAGATCTATGTTTAGATGGACCACTAAAACTAGGCTATAGATATTGTTTGCCATGTTGGCATAAACCTATTAAGGGGCAACTTTTTTTGGCCTTTTTAAGAAAAGTGAATACAGACCAGAAACATAGTGGTTGCGATTAACATTCTATTTCAATATATGTTTCCTTTAAAAAGAGCTAATTTAGTTAGTTATCTTTAAAGTGTTTTTATTTATGACTCTTTTCCTTTGGACATTTTTTTCTCTCGCTAGAAAATGTTTTGTTGGAATCTCAATTTTTTTTCCTTGCTTATTTTAGCTCTAATAGCTGCTCCCTCTATATTTGTCTATGTTGATCTCTTCTATTTTTTTTGCCCAGCTCTACTTGGATCTCTGGGTCCGTAGCTAGACTGCGAGCGTCCCCGATTAGTTTTTCTTCTTTATTCTTTCCTTTCCCTATTCTTTTTCCAACCATGATAGCTATCTGTTTGACCAATTCCTTTAGGTTAAACCACATATCTACTTCTTGGTAATTTTTTTTTTATTTTCCTTTAATCCCATTTGCTGAGGCAGAATGTTTTTCAGAATGATTTATTTTACGAGTATATCGATATTTTCATCTATTAACTCATTCAGCAACCAGCTATTTTTAGCTTCACATACGCTCGGCGCCTAGGGTTTTTGGGGTATTTTTTCTTAATATTGATTAACCTCAATCCATGGTAGTATTCAAACAGAGGAAATTTGTTTTCCTCTTCTATGGTCTCTAATATGTACTTAATTCTTAAACTAAGGGGGGGGGGGGGGTTGTTCATTTTCTTCTCTCCCTATCTTCACGATTGCTGTTTTTCTTAATGTTTATATTGGAGCCGCTTCCTTGACCGTAGGTTTTGAATATTTCTATGATTTCTTTTATGCTGTTTATCTTAGTCAAGATGAAGATTGTATCAACCGCGTATGCTTTAATTTCCGCCTCTTGTTTGCCTGGTAATTTTATACCTAATGTTTTCTCTTTCTCTTATTTCCTATAGCACAGGCTCTACAGCTAAAGTATAAAGTAGGGGAGATGGGCTGCAGCCTTGGCGCATTGATCTCCCAATATTAATTTCTTCCGTTAGATTTTGGTTGACTAGCACTCGACTGGTGGGATTATCATACATTATTTTATTTGAACCCAATCTCTAAAGTATTTGCCTAAATTACATTCTTTCAAGACCAGGCGTAAAACTCTGTCAAACGCCTTTTCTTCATCGATACTCAAAAAGTGCACCATCATTTGTTTTTCTCTACAGTAAGTTATTACTTATGTTATGTAGATGTATATGTATTTTTCTTCTTTTTATAGCACATTGTAGATCTCTGTGTATTAATGTATTCATTTGTGGTTTGAGTCTGCTCGTTAATATTTTGCTTAAAATTTTGTAGTCGGAGTTCAAGAGGGAAATAGGTCTATAGTTTTTTACTTTCGTTAAATCTTGACCGTCTTTAGGTATCAATGTTATGCAAGACTGAGTCATTTGTTTTGGAAGAGCTTAGTTTTTGTATACTTGTTCTAGGACTTCCAAGATTATTGGCGTTATGCTCTTTTAAAGTGGGCGTAAAATTCTTTTGTTATGCCGTCTCAGCTGGGTGTCTTGTTTTTGTTGAGCTCCGAGATGCTCTCTAATTTTTCTAGTTTTTTTTTTTTAATAAGGTTTATCCATGTCGACATGTCTGCTTGGATCTCTGAGTCCCTAGCTAGACTGCGAGCATCTCTGATTATCTTTTCTCCTTTTTTCTTTCTTCTCCCTATTTATTTTCCGAATTTGATAGATGTTTGATTAGTTCTTTAAGGTTCAACCATAGTTCTAATGCTTAGTTGTCTTTTTTTATTTCTCCTTCTTTGTGAAATCTTTTGACAGCATAAACATAAAGTATAGGTACTTATATATCTCCAACTATTTAGATCTACATCTAGACCTAATAATTTATTTCCATTCCCTTTCCTCAACAGTGTCAGATCTAGGTCCAGGCTTACTCTGTTCAACTATGTCATCCTCACTAGAATCATTAGATGTAGAAAATTCATCATCATACAAATCAGACTCAAAATCACTCTCTTTATGTAAAGTCATGGAAATCTCTTTGTGTCTTTTTTAGACCTTTAGTTGGCAGGCTTACCCATGGTAGCCCCAGACCACTATAACGGTCGTACAATGTGGCTAAAAATAGACTAGTGCATAAGTCCTACGGGCTCAAAATGTTAATGATTGGGTTTATCTCTCCATTGAAGAACTGATAAAATTTGTTGGTTATGGCGCCGGTCTTTATTTTTAATAAAGCCCTTAATGCTTTTGCCCAGTCGGAAAAAAAATTTCATTGGTTCCTGTATTCTATAAATGTTTCTTTTTTGCAATCTGTTAAAACAATTGGAATATCTGCTTCCTTCTTGCAGTTAACTGGTCAGTGGCCAACACTTTTTTGCAGTAGGAAGACTCTAACCGTTTTACGAATTTGGAGACAAACCACAGATCTTTTTGGACTGCGTCTCTTGTTTTGATTGAGATGGGAATGAACTGTGGGAGTTTGTGTTCTTCTTATTGAACTTTGATGTTCCATCTTGCCGGGTCTTCCTCTCCTGCGTGCTTCTCCAGTACTGTTTCATTTTCAAAGTGACTCTTCCAGATCCTCTTCACTGTTTCCTCTTAAGTTTTTTTGGGGGAACCCACAATAATCTAAAGTCAATATTTTCCTCATCCATTTTTATGAATTCAAAATTCTGTTTTGGAACGTTGTACTGCGGTTATTTAATTTCCTTGCTTCTTTTGTTGCCACAAAAAAAAAACTTTTCTTAGGTTCTTGCAACCTATAGTTGTTTCTTTTTTGCCCTCCCTTTACTGAGTCTAGTTCAGCTGTCAAAACAGTTTGACCCTCACCACATTTAGCCTTCTCGGGTCATTTTGATAACAATTTTCTCTTTAATCTGGATCTTCTATCCTTTTAATGTTCTTCAAGTTTTTTCTAGATCTTTACTTTCTCCTTGCTTCTCCGATTTTTTAAATCTTTCTCATGAAAAGAACCTTCTAAGTCTTTACGATTGGAAAAGGTATTGAAAATTAAACTGGCTCTGATTTCTGAAGAGTTGGGCAGGCCCTCTAAATATTTTGTTAAACACAACATACGGATGTCTCATGTTCAAAGTACTTCTTAAAGGATAAAAATTACACCCGTAAGCAATATACACAGTTAAATGTTACAATGCCCTTAAAAGGGTTAAAAGCTATTTAAAACTGATTTTATCAGTCTAAATCTGTGTAGAATCTAGTTTGTGAGGGAGTTAACCCTCAAAGCTTTTTTGGGTGTTGCAATGGGCTAAAGCCCTCCTAGTCAATCTTTCACTCTGACTTAGAGGCACTATTGTGATTTTGAGCACTCTAGATCAAAGACACTGGAAGAAGGGAACTAACTCCTGTCTGACTCTGAAAAATCCTGAGATATTTTTAACCTGACCTCTGTCCCAGCTTCTGTGCTGGTCAAAGTAGTCCCGCCTTTTGTGGGCTACTTTTGAACATTCAATATTCTTAACACTTTTCCACATCTACTGTCTTACACAGAATCAGACAAATTAACGACAGAAACAAGACTTGACACAAGGGATGAAAAAGAAAAAATAAGAAAACAAAACATGATTCCCGAAATTTAATGACTATAAACAAACGCAGACCTTGAAATTGTCCTAAAAAAAGAAAGGAAAAAAATGCCATAACTTTTATCTTAATTTTGGCAAAAAAATAAATATCCAAGTAAAAATCGTAATGTGCCTAGTTGCAAAAGTTTCAAAGGAAAATATCTTTTTCCAGTTTGGTCTACGCACATGCTTCATGGCTCCATACTATTCATTTGTTGCACTGCATCTAGTGTTCAGTGGCTGGCTCCGTGTAAGGTTCTTCAAAAATGAGACAAGAATACTCTTCACTGTTACTAACACTGACGAACTCAGCTGGAGCCTTGTTTTTCTTCCCCTTTCCTTTCCGAGTTTTGGTTGAGACAGATGTATGGGGTCTCAATATTGTCTAGGTTGCGGTATCATGAGCTGGAGCTTTGTTAGTTCTACTACACTTTGGCATTGAAGATGCTAGGGCAAGAGATTCCTTTCTAAGCTGGGTGGGAGCGGTTGAGGAGATGATGCTAGAAAGGATAAAGCTGAAAGATCCTCTAAGAGACACACTATTACCCAGTACGACATTGATTCTTGTACATCTTTTTTTTTTAGTGTCAGTCCACCATTCCGTCCTCTTCTCATTGTGGCTAAGACATTGAGCAAGGCATCGGATACCGCTGCAGAAGTTCTGTCTGCATTCTCGGCATCTGAAACTGTACCAGCTGGCAGTTTTCTCAGAACACTACTTGGGTTGAAAGGATGCAGGTCTGTTGCCTTGTAGCCTGAAATTAGATTAGTGTTTTGGCCATTTTGTCTGTAGCTGCTGATGAAGTTGTCCCAACAATCCAGGAAAGGCACCTTTGGATAAAGCTTGTGATTGTGCTGCGTTTGACCTCTTCCAAGCCTCCAAGATAGTCCCCCACTGTCTCTTCATTGGTCCAAAGAACCCAACATCGAGAGGTTGCATCAGATGGGTTGTGTTACTAGTCAGGCAGATGATTTTCACTTCATGTTGCTGGGCCAGTTGGATTACATTTCAACAAAAGTGTGACGACAAGTTGTCCCCTATCAATACTTAAGCTCCAGAGAGATGACGGATGTGATAAATAAAACAATTTTGAAACCAGTCTTCGAAGCATTGATGGTCAAACCATCCACTTTTACTCCTTTCTGCTGGCTGACCCACAATTCGTAATAGATGTTGAGAATTGTTTTGTGTTCATCGCTTTTTCTGGATATTTAACACCCCGTTTAAGAATAGCCTTCTTTGATCCAGGGTCATCGCTAAGATAAGTTTCTTTAAAGTTGAAGATGTTCGTTGGAGGTGTAGGATCTTGTCCTGTGTCATCAGTGTCCAGAGAAGTTTTGAGGTAAGTGAAAAATTTTTCAATCTCCGACTTTGATTTGGAGGCTCTTACCATGTTCTGACACTGTTGGTGTGACAGTTCCTTGTGACGACCAACAAAAGACCTAACCCATTCAGATGACAGGATGTTTTATTTGAAGCAGAGTATCATGCATCCCACTGACCGGAGATATGTTAATAGCAGTACCTCTTTTGTTGAAAATGGGAATACCCCATTTGCAAGAGTTGATAGATGGTCTACAATTATATTTTTCTCAGTTGGTGATAAGACAGTGTGGTGACCAGGGGTTCCTTTTTGTTTAGGCTTCATTTTGTTCTGGAGTGTCCCAACTGATATGTTGCTCTCCAGCCTGGCCTCTCTAAATGTCATTTGACCTGAACTAATGGTTGTGATGGCATCAACAAGTCAATGCTCGGTGTACTTTCTGTATGTACGTGAAAACAGCAAATGCAATTAAGGCGAAAAAGTTTTTGTTCTAATGTTTAAAGAAATAATAATTTGTCGTAAAACACATTTTGAAAAATTAAAACATAGACCGCCTTTTCCCATCGCTTTCTATGGAAACAGCAAAATTATTTTTTTTCACTTTTATTCAAAGTGGCTCTACATGTTCGAAGTAATTCCTGTATACTTCATTTTGGCGTCTGGTCTTTGCGTCTTATTTTTATTAAGATCCTTGATGCTTTCCTCAGTCAAAAAAAACCCAAACATTTCTTTGTATCCTACATTCTATAAATGTTTTTTGAACATCTATGGCTCTTACTGCGATTTGCCTCTCTCCTGTTATTTTAATTACGATTTCATTTTATTGAAACTCATTTCCTTCTTAAAAAATCTCAATTCATTAATGGGTGTTGTCTTTCCATTTTGCTTTATTTTCTATTCTTTATTTTCGTAGTGCTCAAAGCACTTCTAGGTTTGGAGGTCCTTAGTTAGCATTTCCTCACTCCCTCATCTCACTGTATCTTTTGTTAATAATATTAAGGCCAATTAAACTTTCCTACGTGTCCCTGAAATGGGATTTAGGTAAGGCTAAGTAGCACACATTCGAGACCATCTGGTAAAAATGTTTTAATATTGTCAGACCTGAGCACCTCCTGACCCCAGCCCACTTCACCTGAGCTCTTGAGCAAAATCAATGAATTTAGGGTATGTCTCAGTCAGGTCTCAAAATTAAAGGACGTAATGGACAGAATTGATCAAAATTTTCACAGAATGTTGGAAATATTCTTATCTCTCAGTTACTGCCTGTACTCTACTTTTGTGTGCTAATCAGACCAGCAACTATACCCGAGTATCATTTAGTTCTGGTTCATATCGACCGCCATTATTTTCTCTCCAAGTAGAGTCGTTAACACCTACGATGTTTGCTCGTATTATATCTGCGACTGGTGATGATAAGACAAGTGCCACAACATAGCCTTTGAAAAATGGTGTTTCATTATGTGCATGAGCTGTTGGAAGTGTGCATTTCTTACCGTCGAGCATTACACATGTTGCTGTTTCGCCCGTAAAGTCTTCTGGGTTGATAAAGCTGGAGTTTATGCCCACAGTCGAGCATCCGGTATCTCGTAGTACCGAGCATGGCACGCTGTTTACGCTGCTAGGATGTATGTGTAGGCACTTCTTTATTTATTTTTTTTTTATTATTTCCTTCTCTCGTTTATGTTTCCTTGATCTGTTATTTTATTTCTTTGTATGATTAGTTTTACTGTTCCTTATCACTTTTTTGTACTTTATTTTTTAATTCTTTCTTTTGAACTTCGCTTAGTTAGAAAGTTGAAATCTGAGAGCTAAAGGCCGTCGTTTTCCCACTTTCCAGTTTGATCATTTTTCCATCATAGCCTTTTACTTCTCTTTTTTTTTTTAATTTATTTTTTTTATTTATTATTTATTTTCATCTTTCAAAAATTATATTATACAGACAAACAAACAGAAAGACAGATGGGCTGCTCGTCTCTTGTAGTCTATCTGTAGAGTTGTATCCCTTTGTGTATCCCTTTTTGCTTGGCGAGTGCTGTCGGCACTGGGAGAGGAGAGGACTTGTTTTTAATGTCGGCACCGCCCTACCAAAATCCAGTTACAGAGTTGTGTCCCTTGGTGTATAGTTTGGTAGGCAGACCGCCTTTTTTTTTTTTAATAAATAATTCTCGTCTATACGTCCTTGGAGGCACATTCCACTCTCTCAACTATCTGTGTTTCTCAAGTCTGCTTCCATTTTATTCCTTCTCCCCTCCCAACGGCAAATGAGTGGGACACTGTCAACTCCATCTTCCGGCCTGGGGTGAACGTACTTGATCCATATGAGATGTCTGTATTCATGGACCATTTTGTTAATTGTCACACCCTCCTTCAAACCCCTTCCTTGGGGAAGAATGTTTGTAAGTATGATTTTATTGATGTCGACATTTTCATATGTTAAACTCCTTATTATTTTATATAGATTTTTCTATGTGTCTTTGATTTCTCTGCAGTAAGCGAAAATATGTGTTTCCGTTGCCTTCTCCTGACACATGGTGCATTTTTCCAGGGGTCTTATGGGTGTTGGTTGTATTGTACAGCAGCCTGAACGTTGTTTGTTTCACTATGTTGCTATTTTGTGTCTTCGCCAGTTCTTCAAAGGCTTTAGCAGGGTCTAATATTGTATAACGGTACAGATGTTTCATTGCTCTTATTTGTGTCTTGTCTAGTTTTTCAATTAGTTCTCGGTATATATTTTTGGTTTTTGTCTTGTTGGGGGCTGGTACATTATTTATGTTTTTGTTAATACTTTTCAGGAACTCATCTTCTGGTGGTCTGAAGCAGTGCGGCGTGTTATTATCTAGTTTCTTAATATTAATCAACCTTAGTCCGTTGTAATATTCAAAAAGGGGATATTTGTTCTTATCTTCCATGGCTTCTAAGATGTATTTTATTCTTAGGCTTTTTATCTTGGACTCTACATGGTTTAGCCTCGTGCCTCCCTCTGTTTCTTCTCTCACTGCTGTTTTCAGCGACGGTTTGTATAGTGTGTTTTTAAAATAGAAACTTCTGATTACTTTATTAATCTGTTTAATAAATCTTTTTGGTGGTTCTAGGGATGTTACTTTATAGATTATCTGCGACATTATCATTACGTTTATTATTCTTGTTCTACCGTATGTGGTAGTGTTTTTGTGTTCGTAGGCCTCTGCTATTATTTTAATTTTTTTAATTAGATTTATCCATGTGGATATTGGTGTTAGATTAGATTTGTTGATAAAGGTTATTCCATAGATTTTCATTTCTTTTTCAAAGGTAAGGTCTAAGGGGGGTTGTTCTTCTTCCTCTCTCCCTATCTTCATGATTCCCGTTTTCTTAATATTTATGTTAGATCCACTCCCTTTTGCGTACGTTTTAAATATTTCTATAATTTCTTTTATAGCATTTATTTTAGTCAAGAAAAAGATCGTATCGTCTGCGTACGCCTTAATTTTCGCCTCTTGATTACCTGGTATTTTAACTCCTTTGATAGTTTCTGTTTCTCTTATTTCTTGCAGGACTGGCTCTAAAACTAATACGTAAAGTAGGGGAGATAGGCTGCAGCCTTGGCGCACTGATCTTTCAATATTAAATTCTTGCGTTAAACTTTGGTTTACCAGCACTTGACTGGTAGGATTAGCATTCATTATTTTAACCCAATCCCTAACATATTGGCCTAAATTACATTCTCTCAGGACTAGATGCAAAAAATTGTGGTCCACTCTATCAAACGCTTTTTCCTGCTCAATGCTCAAAATGTAACCCTTCGTTAGTTTTTCTCTACAATAAGTTATTAGGTCCCTTATGTTATGTAGATGCGTATGTATTTTTCTTTTTTTTACCGAGCATTGTTGATCTTTATGTACTAACATGGTCATTCGTGGTTTCAGTCTACTGGTTAATATTTCACTTAAAATTTTGTAATCCGAATTCAAGTAGTCTTTTTCTCCATCAGCAGTTCCTTTGGTTGAAAGTATGTGTTCTGTTTTCACCCTTTATTTGATCCAATGTTGGTGTAAGATCTAGTGTTTCTACAGTATTTTTCATTTCTGCTGCATCCTTGTCTCTGTCACCATGTTCGTTATTAAAATCTCCTCCCCATATGATTGGGTGATTTTGTTTGTTCATTTGTGTGGTATGATTTAAATTTTTTTCAAAGTATGCTCTCTGCTGTTGTGTCTTTTGCAGAGGGCTGTATGTATTAATAATCAGGTAATGGTCATTATCTTTATTTTTAATTCTGGTGTAGCTTGTCTTCCCTATGCCGTCTTCTTCTTTCTCCACAATTTCGAAAGCATCGCTGCATATTAATGTTGCTGTTCCACTGCTATTTATGGTTCCTTTATTGAAGTGTCCTTGTCTCAGCCCTATTTTTTCGAGTAGTTGTTGTGACTCATAGACTGTTGTTATATAGGTTTCCTGTAGCAGGAGCACATCTAATTTGTTGTCTCTAATGAGTTTGATTAAGTAGTTCTCTTTCCTTTTCACCCCCCTTATATTTAGTGTCATTATTCTCGCCATTTTTGGTATTGATTGGATCTCTTGATTTGTTTCTCTTTTTCTTCATTTAAAGCTTTATTCTTCATTACGTTCTTGCGTGTTTTGTTTCTTTGTTACTAAGTTCTCTCGTTGTTTCTTCTTCGGAGTTACTTAGTTTATCCTGGCTTTCTTCTTCTCTTTCACTATCACTTTCTCTACTTATGTCTATGATTAAATTTTTCGGGCTGTTTTCTTCTGCCTCGGGAGCCGTTTTTTCCTCTTTTTTCCGTTTAGCTTCAGTTTCATTTTCAATATCTGGTGTGTCCCTGTCCTTTCTAGTCCTTCTTACACCTCCTTCTCTGCTTGTGCTCTCTTCTCTAACTGTAGGGCCTCTTTTCTCGTCATTTCTTCTGTCTCTATCTATCTCATCTTGTTTCTGACTTCTTTCTCTGTTTGTTTATAATTGTTCTTTCCCATTTTAGGAGTTTCTACTGTTATCGCTTCTCTAGTTCTATTCGCGTTTGTTTTAACAATGTCGGCAAGGCTTCTGTTGTACACGTTTCCCTTGTTTTGTTCGTTGAGTATTTTCTGTTCGGTTGTTTCTTTGTCCTTTCTCTTTCTTTCTGACTTCTTTTTGCAGTCGACTGGCCAATGGCCAACGCCTTTGCAATAATAGCATTCTAGTGGTCTTCCTCTTTTAGAGACGAACCACAAGTCTTCCCGAAATGAATCTCCTGTTTGGACCGATATGGGAATATAATGCGGGATTTTATGTTCCTCCTCTTTCTTAACTTGTATATTCCACCGTGCCGCATCTTCTTCCCCGGTATGTTTTTCTAGTATTATTTCTTTCTCGAAGTAGCATTTCAGGATCTTTTTTATTGTTTCTTGCTTGGTTTTTGGGGGTACCCACAATAGTCTGAGGTCGATCATTTCTTCCTCCCTTTTTATGAATTGGAAGTTTCTGTTTCCGAAATTTATATTTTTGTTGTTTAATTTATTCGCCTCTTCTTTAGTTGCTACGAAAAACCATTTTGTCGGTTCTTGCAACCGATAGATGTTTCTTTGAGCGCAGTACGTTTCCCCTACAAATTTCCAATTTTGGTGACGCAACGGTTATCTGTATACGTTTCCCCTATTAATTGCTAAGTCGATTACTGTCGAAACAAAATCGAATTTTCGATTGTTTAAGCACATTTGCCCTCTGCATTTAGATTTTAAAGTGGCTAAAAACTATACACACATTTTGGAGTATCATAAAAAGAACATTATGAGGGAGCCCTAAGAAGGGCTAAACAGAACCTCGGACCCTCAACTCCATTTAAAACAGCTTATAAGACATCTTATTTACATATTCAACTCTCGAAATTCTGGCTTCTCTGAATTCTTGTATGGCTTTCTCCCATCTCTCTCTCTGGCATCTATCACGTTTTCTCCTTTGCTGATGGCAGAGAATTCCATGAGTGTCAACTGTTGCACATCTCCAAGTCTGTTTATTAAAGTGAAAATGTTCGGATTGGAGTTCTGGAAAAACTTCTGGAAATGCGCGTGAAAACTCTCGCAGCAGTTAGTTGTTCGTGGTCTGCTAAGATCTTGTGAAGCCCACATTGAAGGGGGGAAGTTTTGACTTTCAATATAGTTCTTCAGTAGGTATTCTTCGAGTTCTTCAATTCTTGGGTCAATAGGAGATAAACAAGTTGCTTCGATGCAGAAAAATGGGATAACTTGTTCAGAAGGGAGGAATGGCATCCCGAACAAAATTCTCAGCCACTTGTGAATTTCTGATTCCTTGTCCTCGTAGTCCTTTTTCAGTCCCAATTCGTTGCACTTTCGGAGCCATGCTTGTTTGAGGTGAAAATTGCGTCCAAAGATGTCTATTTCAGGGAACACTTTTTTGAAGGCCTGATGAGTAGCGCTTTCAAAGTCCAGATTAATTCTTGATGGACTGAAGATTAAACCTCTTTTTTGGCATTCGTCTATAAGTAATCCCAACATAACTTCATATGTTTCTTGTTTGGCAGCAAAAAGTAAAACATGGGCATGTAGTAGCCTAATCTTTCAACGTGAAAAATGTAAAGCTGGAAAAAAAAATTGAGGACTGCACTTGAAAGTTCCATCGCCGAATAATGGAGAATCATTGGTGAAATATTGATAGTTCTTCTCAAATGTCATCATCACGACTTTGTTCTTAGTTGCATAAGTGAAGTCGTCTGGCTTATCAAAGTTTCCTTCTTCCAAAACATGTATCGTCTCATCTATGTCTCTCGGGAGCTTTGGTTTTACTGATCGCCTGGCGATATAAATTGCCTTTCTGATAGAGGAGTACTCCCTTGGAACAATATCTACTTTATCTACCTGTAATTCCTGAATTATGACTTTCGCTGGTCTTTCATCCGTATTATGTAGACTTCCCTTTTTCACCGGTTTTGCAAATCTTGTTTGGCTATACTGTGACAGGGTGGCTGCGTATGATTGTGGTCTGACTTCAAGTCGAAAATTGTTGTTAGAGAGTGGTCTGTCAAACATCGCGCAGGACATTTCTCTTTCCAATTTGCGCATTTCCAGCTTATGGTTGCAGAATTTTTCCTATTAAGAATAAATTTAATGCCTTCAATCAATGGGGCTGAATTTCCAAATTTTGTAGTATATTTTGAGAGAATGGGAGAAGCCATCTTAACGAGCTGAACGAATTGAGCCTAACGTTGAAACACATACACGAGCAAAGGTTGTTTTAGAGGCCGGGCATTTCACCGTGAGTAGATGTCACAATCTCTATATAATCAATTGTAATTTGACGGGGCCGGCCCCGTCATTTTAAACGGTTTGTGAGATCTACTTTGTCCTAAAAACACAGTCAACATTATCGGAGTAGATAGGCTTACACGGTTTGCTTAGTGTTGAAAGATCCGTCTCGGTATTGAGTGGTTGATAGTATTCGATAATATTCGATAATATTCGATAGTACGAGTAGTAGGGGAAACGTAGATTTGGGATTTTTGGTTTTACAATCCAATTACGTAAGTAGGGGAAAGGTACAACCCCGTTTCTTTTTATCCCGTCTTTCTCTGGACCCAGTTCGGCGGTCAAAATTGTTTGGATTTCTACAGCTTTCGTCCCGTTTGGTTTTTCTCCAGTTATTTTGATAACTACCTCGTCTTGCTCGTATTCCTTCCCTCCCTCAAAATCGTCCTCTGTCAACACGTGTCGCCTCTCCATTATGTTTTAAGTGTTCGCCCCTTTTGGTAACCCTCTGTGTTTACAGTTCGGTGAGCTTTCTCACCCCACGTCCTCTCGGCTTGTTGTGTTTGTTTTGGTGTCTGTCTTTACTAGATATCGTGGTGAGCTTTTTTTTTTTCCTTTTTTTTCCCTTTTTGGATTGGAATAGCGTTGTTGTCTACTGTTTGGGATTTGGCAAGTCTTCTTTTCTTTCTATCTTCTTTTTTTCTTCTTTTATTCCAGATTTTTCCTTTCTCTATCGCCTTCAATACTAACTTAAATCTTTTTAACCTTTTGCTTGTCGATTTGCGTTTTTCTTATATAAAACTTGTAAAGTCTTAACAATTGGTATCTATATTGAAGTCCTGGATTCTGACAGGTTGAGGTAGGCCTTCAGGCCTCCCCTCTAATTAATTGTTTAAATCAAACCTCTAATAATATCTTTTAGGATTTCTTTAAATTAAAATCACTTTATACAAGATAAAACTTATGCCCGCAGGCAAATAGCACAGTGAACTATGCCAAGTATTTAAAACGTTTCGTGGTTATTTACACCGGGTTTTAAGCCATCTAGATCTTTATTGGCTTGATTAATTAGTGAGGGATTTTCCCTACAAAAGCCGCTTGGGGCGATCTGATGGGCCGAAGCCCCCTCTTAAAGGATTATATACAATTTCTACACACTTTTATTCACTGTACCACTTGTCTCAGAATTCCGATTTTTCCACTGTTGAAAAGAACTCCTTTTTAAATATTTTCAAGTGAAAGGTTTCTTTCAACTTCTAGATCGGTGAGCTCGCATCTTGTTGACGCCGACATTGGCCAAAATTGAATGTTCTTTAGCCAGAGGTTTAGAGGGGTGTGCGGTTCTGTATTTATCAGCGAGAGAGCGAATTTCTTTTAACCGATTTGGGAGACCTCTTTTTCAGAAACATTACAATATCGCTATGCATGGATGTGTAGATCTGGTCTCGCAGTATTAAATCTCATAGCTGTTCATAATTTCCTTTTTCAATTTCTGATAATTCGACCCAGCTGTCGAAAACCATTTCTAAACGTGAGATAAATGCCTCGGCGTCTTCAGATGGTAACGGTGTAGCATTCCCAAATTTAGCATTGAAGTCAGATGCTGTGCACAAAAATTTCTTGAGTAAAGCCTGCTTCAAAGTCGTAGTTTTGTTGTTCCAATGAAAGTGTCTGCAAAACTCGAAGTGATCCTCCAGTGAGAAGATTTGATAAAGCCAATAATTTTGTGTCATCCGACCAATCATAGGATTTTACCAGCATCTTAAAACAAAATATTAATGCATCCATGGTGTCACCTTTCGACTCAGAGAATGGCGCCATTTAGGTACTTTTGATAGAAATTCGTGTGATGGATCTTTTAATTTGGGTTTGGACGCGCGCGCGAACTCCATATCTGCATTGATCTTTGCCAAATGAACTTGAGCTTGTCTCTCTTGTTCCTCTGCTTCTCTTCTCAAACTTCTTTCTTCTCGATCTCGTTCTTCCTTTTCTCTTTCTTTCTCTTTTTCTTCCCGTTGTCTTTCTCTCTCTTCCTTTTCTCTTTCCTTTATCTCTGCCTTTTCTTCTTTTAAGAACATCTGCAGGTCTGCTCCACTGTAACCAATTTTTCGTCCCATTTTGATGAGTCTTTCTGTAAGTTCTGCCATACTGATTCTGATCTCTAATGTTAACGGTAAAAAAAAAACATGCAAGGAAAAAAAAAAAAAAATCAATTCGCACTGGGTAAGCGACCTTTTGAGTAATGCTAGTTCACGGATTGCCCGCCTCTACTATTGAATATGTATGCTACGTGAGCTCCATTCGACAAAATTTACAATGTGCACACCTTATGGGTTAGGCATTTGAATGTATACATGTACCCTCAACCTAAACTATTAATCATCAATCCTAGGCAGCAAAAGTAATGAAAAGAAAATCGCTCTAGCAAGGCAAAACCACCATAAAATTATGTTCAAATAGTTACGTATATAGTTAAGACAAATGTAAATACAAATACAAATAAGAAATGCACTGACAATATATATACAGATAGTAAGATCTTACGTGAAGGGGCACAACTTTCGCCCAACAAGCACTCACCATTTAGTAACATTCAGAACGAACAAAAAACAACACTCTTCGCAAAAAAAAATTAAATGGACAAAAGAACTTTGACCAGTAATGCAGATTGCTTCTTAAAATATAAATTCACAAAATGAATATAAGACCCACGGTTCCCAATGTCTTACTCTAACAATGCACAAAAGTATAATTTAAAAAAAATGGGGCCCAATTCAAATATAAAAAAACAAAACTACTGTGTGCATCGGTAGGGAAAATTACAAGGGGCAGGGAAGCCTTAAAATTAATAAAAACAATAAGCAAAACTAGTCACACCACACCACCGCCCGTATGAAATACATAAAAGTTGAAAAGATGTAAATATACGCTAAGCGTATCGAATCCAGCTCATGAAGCGACAAAATATCTGGAATCTATTTACTTTAGCACACCTGTAAGGTAAATATTAAATTATCTCTGCTGTTCAGCTAAGAGCTGTATATTATTTTTGACTCGACATTTACAATAATTGTTACTTGTTATATTCACTTATTATATCTTCATCATAGTTCATATTATGCATTTCTTTACTTTTCGACAATAGTACATGCCTGTCCTGAACTTATGTCCGATTATCTCCAATTATGATATATCTATAATTATATTTGGCCGACACTTATTAACAAAAATTTACTTCGTACATATAAAGTAAATGCTGGCTCATAATTCTTTGTGTCTTTGAAATGTTCACGAATATAATCCCAGTACTAGAGTCACAACATGAAAATTAACTTAGCACTTTGGCTCTGAATAGTAATCCAAAGGTTAGGTGTTCCTAGTGATGACTCTGGGATACTACGTAAAAGCTTACTAAAGTTACTCGAAGAATTTCCTTCTCTGCCAATGCGCTAAGGTGAGGTCGGCTTCGCTGTTGGGATGAAGTTTCAAGGGGTGTCACTGTCAGAACATAATACAGCCAGGGTGAAGGTTGAGTGATGTGCTGCGCTGGGACTGGAGTTGTCTACGATGTCACTGGGGCTGGAGTCGTCTACGATTTCCTTAAGGCTGGAGTCGTCTACGATTTCCTTAGGGCTGGAGTCATCTACGATGTCATTAGGACTGGAGTCTTCTTCGATTTCTTTAGGTTGGAGTCGTCTACGATGTTGCTGAGGCTGGAGTCGTCTTCGATGTCGCTAGGGCTGGAGTCGTCTTCGATGTCGCTGGGGCTAGAGTCGTCTTCGATGCCGCTAGAGCTGGAGTCGTCTTCGATTTCTTTAGGGCTGGAGTCGTCTACGATGTTGCTGAGGCTGGAGTCGTCTTCGATGTCGCTAGAGCTGGAGTCGTCTTCGATGTCGCTAGGGCTGGAGTCGTCTTCGATGTCGCTAGGGCTGGAGTCGTCTTCGATGTCGCTAGGGCTGGAGTCGTCTTTGATGTCGCTAGGGCTGGAGTCGTCTTCGATGTCGCTAGAGCTGAAGTCGTCTTCGATGTCGCTAGAGCTGAAGTCGTCTTCGATGTCGCTAGAGCTGGAGTCGTCTTCGATGTCGCTAGGGCTGGAGTCGTCTTCGATGTCGCTAGGGCTGGAGTCGTCTTCGATGTCGCTAGGGCTGGAGTCGTCTTCGATGTCGCTAGAGCTGGAGTCGTCTTCGATGTCGCTAGGGCTGGAGTCGTCTACGATGTTGCTGAGGCTGGAGTCGTCTTCGATGTCGCTAGAGCTGGAGTCGTCTTCGATGTCGCTAGGGCTGGAGTCGTCTTCGATGTTGCTGAGGCTGGAGTCGTCTTCGATGTCGCTAGAGCTGGAGTCGTCTTCGATGTCGCTAGGGCTGGAGTCGTCTTCGATGTCGCTACGGCTGGAGTCGTCTTCGATGTCGCTAGGGCTGGAGTCGTCTTCGATGTCGCTAGGGCTGGAGTCGTCTTCGATGTCGCTACGGCTGGAGTCGTCTTCGATGTCGCTAGGGCTGGAGTCGTCTTCGATGTTGCTGAGGCTGGAGTCGTCTTCGATGTCGCTAGGGCTGGAGTCGTCTTCGATGTCGCTACGGCTGGAGTCGTCTTCGATGTTGCTGAGGCTGGAGTCGTCTTCGATGTCGCTAGGGCTGGAGACGTCTTCGAGAGGGTACGGTCAGGGTCAAAGTTGATTGTTATCTTCTTGGGGTGGTGCGGCTGCTGTCGAGTGGTTGATGTCCACTATGTTATGGTACATACTCCATGTCTCGATAGTACGGTATGGTTAAAATTAAAAGACGTAAGTCCACCGTAAAATCAGTGCTTTCTTTAATATACGATAAGTTATTCCGAGAAATTTTATTGACATGACCGTTTGGTAGAGATGAAGTTCAGTACACAGTATTCTCCAGATTTACGAAAAGTAAATTCACAACCAGTAATCAATATATATATATATATATATATATATATATATATATATATATATTGAATCAAGCACAGTAATATAGAATTTGTGGTTATTTCCCATCAAAATCTCACTGTCCGACGCTCATCCAGATATTTGTACCGACGAGCATTGGACATGTCCACTCCTCCAATTGCTTTATTTTAGCAATGACCAATTTTGGGCACCCTTCTCTCTTTCCCTTTATTCTTAGTTGTGTTTGTGAAAGTCAAAGGCCTAAATATGTTGAATATGTTGACAACATCTGTAGAAAAAAAAAAAAACAAGCAGTAAAATATTTTTATACCTCATTTAGTCATTGCATGAGCTTTTTCTCCTGATGGCAGGAGACAAAGCATTTCAGGCACAAACCGACATTACAAGCAGAACACTGGTATGAGCTCCTTACTCAAGTAGTGCGCTTGTACACACAGTTTCTCCTTGCCCCATAGGTAGTTTATCCAATGAGCATGGGGTAGGTCCTGATTCATAGCCATTTATTGGTGGTAACACAACAAAAAAAAAGACAACTAGACCTAACCGTATCCTTAAATATTTATAACACCATGCCTTTACAAGGTCTAGGTTTAGATGGACCACTAAAACTAGGCTATAGATATTGTTTGCCATGTTGGCATAAATCTATTAAGGGGCAACTTTTTTTGGGCTTTTTGAGAAAAGTGAATACAGACCAGAAACATAGTTGTTGCGATTAATATTCTGTTTCAATATATGTTTCCTTTAAAAAGAGCTAATTTAGTTAGTTATCTTTAAAGTTTTTTTTATTTATGACTCTTTTCCTTTGGACATTTTTTTCTCTCGCTAGAAAGTGTTTTGTTGGAATCTCAATTTTTTTTCCCTTGCTTATTTTAGCTCTAATAGCTGCTCCCCCTATATTTGTCTATGTTGATCTCTTCTATTTTTTTTGCCCAGCTCTACTTGGATCTCTGGGTCCGTAGCTAGACTGCGAGCGTCCCCGATTAGTTTTTCTTCTTTATTCTTTCCTTTCCCTATTCTTTTTCCAACCATGATAGCTATCGGTTTGACCAAATCCTTTAGGTTAAACCACATATCTACTTCTTGGTAATTTTTTTTTATTTTCCTTTAATCCCATTTGCTGAGGCAGAATGTTTTTCAGAATGATTTTATTTATATCGATATTTTCATCTGTTAACTCATTCAGCACCCAGCTATTTTTAGCTTCACATACGCTCGGCGCTTAGGGTTTTTGGGGTATTTTTTCTTAATATTGGTTAACCTCAATCCATGGTAGTATTCAAACAGAGGAAATTTGTTTTTCTCGTCTATGGTCTCTAATATGTACTTAATTCTTAAACTTTTAATCTTGGTTTCTACATGATTTATCTTTGTGCCCCCATCTGTTCCTTCTCTCGCTGCAAAATAGAATCTTCTAATAATTTTGTTAATTTGTTTGATGAATCTCTTTTGGTGGTTCTAGAGTTGTTGCTTTACAAATTAGTTGTGACATTATCATAACGTTTACTATTCTTGTTCTCCCATATATGGTGGTGCTTTTGTGCTTGTAGGCCTCTGCTATGTTTTTTAATTTTTTTAATAAGGTTTATCCATGTCGATACCGATGTTGGGTTAGGTTTGTTGTTGAAGGTTGTTCCGTAGATTTTCATTTCTGTCTCAAATGTTAGATCTAAGGGGGGTTGTTCATTTTCTTCTCTCCCTATCTACACGATTGCTGTTTTTCTTAATGTTTATATTGGAGCCGCTTCCTTTACCGTAGGTTTTGAATATTTCTATGATTTCTTTTATGCTATTTATCTTAGTCAAGATGAAGATTATATCAACCACGTATGCTTTAATTTCCGCCTCTTGTTTGCCTGGTAATTTTATTCCTTTAATGTTTTCTCTTTCTCTTATTTCCTGTAGCACAGGCTCTACAGCTAAAGTATAAAGTAGGGGAGATGGGCTGCAGCCTTGGCGCATTGATCTCTCAATATTAATTTCTTCCGTTAGATTTTGGTTGACTAGTGGGATTATCATACATTATTTGATAACCCAATCTCTAAAGTATTTGCCTAAATTACATTCTTTCAAGACCTCAAAAAGTACACCACCGTTTATTTTTCTCTACAGTAAGATATTACTTATGTTATGTAGATGTGTATGTTCTTTTCTTCTTTTTACAGCACATTGTTGATCTCTGTGTATTAACGTATTCATTTGTGGTTTGAGTCTGCTCGTTAATATTTTGCTTAAAATTTTGTAGTCGGAGTTCAAGAGGGAAATAAGTCTATAGTTTTTTACTTTCGTTAAATCTTGACCGTCTTTAGGTATCAATGTTATGCAAGACTGAGTCATTTGTTTTGGAAGAGCTTAGTTTTTGTATACTTGTTCTAGGACTTCCAAGATTATTGGCGTTATGCTCTTTTAAAGTGGGCGTAAAATTCTTTAGTTATGCCGTCTCAGCTGGGTGTCTTGTTTTTGTTGAGCTCCGAGATGCTCTCTAATTTTTCTAGTTTTTTTTTTTTTTAATAAGGTTTATCCATGTCCACATGTCTTCTTGGATCTCTGAGTCCGTAGCTAGACTGCGAGCATCTCTGATTATCTTTTCTCCTTTTTTCTTTCTTCTCCCTATTTTTTTTCCGAATTTGATAGATGTTTGATTAGTTCTTTAAGGTTCAGTCATAGTTCTAATGTTTAGTTGTCTTTTTTTTTATTTCTCCTTCTTTGTGAAATCTTTTGACAGCATAAACATAAAGTATAGGTACTTATATATCTCCAACTATTTAGATCTACATCTAGACCTAATAATTTATTTCCATTCCCTTTCCTCAACAGTGTCAGATCTAGGTCCAGGCTTACTCTGTTCAACTTTGTCATCCTCACTAGAATCATTAGATGTAGAAAATTCATCATCATACAAATCAGACTCAAAATCACTCTCTGTATGTGAGGTCATGGAAATCTCTTTGTGTCTTTTTTAAACCTTTAGTTGGCAGGCTTACCCATGGTAGCCCCAGACCACTAAAACGGTCGTACAATGTGGCTAAAAATAGACTAGTGCATCAGTCCTATGGGCTCAAAATGTTAATGATTCGGTTTATCTCTCCATTGACGAACTGATAAAATTTGTTGGAAAACCAAAACATGATTCCCAAAATTCAATGACTATAAACAAACGCAGAACTTGCAATTGTCCTAAAAAAAAAAAAAGAAAAAAATGCCACAACTTTTATCTTAATTTTGCCAAAAAAAAATATCCAAGTAAAAATCGTATTGTGCCTAGTTGCAAAAGTTTCAAAGGAAAATATCTTTTTTCCAGTTTGGTCTACGCACATGCTTCATGGCACCATACTATTCATTTGTTGCACTGCATCTAGTGGTCAGAGGCTGGCTCCGTGTAAGGTTCTTCAAAAATGAGACAAGAATACTCTTCACTGTTACTAACACTGACGAACTCAGCTGGAGCCTTGTTTTTCTTCCCCTTTCCTTTCCCGGTTTTGGTTGTGACAGATGTCTGTGGTCTCAAAATAGTCGAGGTTGCGGTATCATGAGCTGGAGCTTTGTTAGTTCTACTACACTTTGGCATTGAAGATGCTAGGGAAAGAGATTCCTTCCTACGCTGGGTGGGAGTGGTTGAGGAGATGATGCTAGAAAGGATAAAACTGAAAGATCCTCTAGAGACACACTATTACCCAGTACGACATTGATTCTTGTACGTCTTTTTTTTGGTGTCAGTCCACCATTCCGTCCTCTTCTCATTGTGGCTAAGACATTGAGCTAGGCATCGGATACCACTGCAGAAGTTCTGTCTGCATTCTCGGCATCTGGAACTATACCAGCTGGCAGTTTTCTCAGAACACTATTTGGGTTGAAAGGATGCAGGTCTGTTGCCTTGTAACCTGAAATTAGATTAGTGTTTTGGCCAGTTTGTCTGTAGCTTCTGATGAAGTTGTCCCAACAATCCAGGAAAGGCACTTTTGGATAAAGCTTGGGATTGTGCTGCGTTTGACCTCTTCCAAGCCTCCAAGATAGTCCCCCACTGTCTCTTCATTGGTCCTAAGAACCCAACATCGAGAGGTTGCATCAGATGGGTTGTGTTACTAGTCAGGCAGATGATTTTCACTTCATGTTGCTGGGCCAGTTGGATTACATTTCAACAAAAGTTTGACGACAAGTTGTCCCCTATCAATACTTAAGCTCCAGAGAGATGACGGATGTGATGGCTAAAACTATTTTGAAACCAGTCTTCGAAACATTGATGGTCAAACCATCCACTTTTACTCCTGACCCACAATGCATAATAGATGTTGAGAATTGTTTTGTGTTCATCGCTTTTTCTGAATATTTAACACCCCGTTTAAGAATAGCCTTCTTTGATCCAGGGTCATCGCTAAGATAAGTTTCTTTAAAGTTGAAGATGTTCGTTGGAGGTGTAGGATCTTGTCCTGTGTCATCAGTGTCCAGAGAAGTTTTGAAGTAAGTGAAAAATTTTTCAATCTCCGACTTTCACTTGGAGGCTCTTACCATGTTCTGACACTGTTGGTGTGACAGTTCCTTGTGACGACCAACAAAAGACCTAAACCATTCAGATGACAGGATGTTTTATTTGAAGCAGAGTATCATGCATCCCACTGACCGGAGATATGTTGATACCAGTACCTCTTTTGTTGAAAATGGGAATCCCCCATTTGCAAGAGTTGATAGATGGTCTTCAATTATATTTCCCTCAGTTGGTGATACGACAGTGTGGTGACCAGGGGCTCCTTTTTTTACGCTTCATTTTGTTTTGGAGTGTCCCAACTGATGTGTTGCTCTCCAGCCTGGCTTCTCTAAATGTCATTTGACCTGAACTAATGGTTGTGATGGCATCAACAACGTGTTGCTCGGTGTACTTTCTGTATATACGAGAAAACAGCAAATGCAATCAAGGCAAAAAAGTTTTTGTTTTAATGTTTAAAGAAATAATAATTTGTCGTAAAACACATTTTGAAAAAGTAAAACATAGACCGCTTTTTCCATCACTTTTTATGGAAAAAGCAAAATATTTTTTTTTTCACTTTTATTCAAAGTAGCTCTACATGTTCGAAGTAATTCCTGTTCGCTTCATTTTGCCGTCTGGTCTCTGCGTCTTATTTTTATTAAAGTCCTTGATGCTTTCCTTAGTCAAGAAAACCCCAAACATATCTTTGTATTCTACATTCTATAAATGTTTTTTGAACATCTGTGGCTCTTACTGCGATTTGCCTCTCTCCTGTTATTTTAATTACGATTTCATTTTATTGAAACTCATTTCCTTCTTCAAAATCTTCATTCGTTAATGGGTGTCGTCTTTCCATTTTGCTTTCGTTTATTTCTCTCTTTATTCTTTATTTTCATAGTGCTCAAAGCACTTCTAGGTTTGGTGGTCCTTAGCATTTCCTCACTCCCTCAACTCACTGTATCTTTTGTTAATAAAATTAAGGCCAATTAAACTTTCCCACGTGTCTCTGAGATGGGATTTGGGTAAGGCTAAGTAGCACACTTCTAGATCATCTGGTAAAAATGTTTTAATACTGTAAGACCTGAGCGCCTCCTGGCCACAGCCCACTCGATCCACCTGAGCTCTTGAGCAAAATCAATTAATTTAGGGTATGTCTCAGTCAGGTCTCAAAATTAAAGGATGTAATGGACAGAATTGAACAAAATTTTCACAGAATTTTGGAAATATTCTTATCTCTAAGTTACTGCCAGTACTCTACTTTTGTGTGCTAATCAGACCAGCAACTATACCTTTGCATCACTCAAAGGTATCTGTTGCCCAAGCTGCAGATCACGGTTGTCTTTAGCGTCTCGTAAGGAATGTCTTTGTAAGCTACTCCAGAATAGATGCGTTTACAATGCAATTATTTTTCACTGCACATCACAAACATGGTCTTTGGATGTATTTTCAGTTATCACTGGAAAGTGGTTGCCTTGCATGAGGCGAACATCACAGGGCTCACTCTTGTGGAAGACCGAAAGTTTCCCACAAAAGAGAGATATAATGCCTGCATATGCCATATGAAGTACACTTGAGATGTGGGTTTTGAAAGGTATAGCACATAGGAATTATAACAGGCTCACTTAGAAAACTTGAGGAAAAGGCGCTGTGACCTTCTATAATGCTTTCTGGAACAATGTAGTATAGTCATCTGATCAATCTTGTTGCACCCCCCATGTAAGAATTGTAATCTTTCACCAGCTTTAGGCATCTGGATTCTTTCAATAGTCCCATCTTTTTTACGCCTATCAGCGTCTCCAATAATATTAGTTTGCTGGTAAACACAATCGGCTTACTATCTCATCAAACCATGCATGGAACATTTTTTTGAATTCGAAAGTAAAAACTGCCGTGATCAGTAAGCTTTTCCCCCCTTTACCTCAGGAGATATGTTTTCTATTGGGCATAATGGTCCCAACCTCGCCTATGTCACAGCTAACAAAACTGAGTTGTAAAATCTGTCTATCACAGGGATGTGCCCTTTACCACCCACGTATGTAGAAAGAACGAGGTGTAAGACAGTGTTATCGGTTCCACCTATCTTTGGGTCTAAAATTTCACCTGCCCCAGTATTCATTTCAGCATTTACAAATGTAACCTGTATCCCCTTCGCTAACTAAAAAAGCTTTTATCCCCCATTTTGGAGGCTTGTCTTTTATGTACTGTTTGATAGACAATTGGTTTTTGGTTGGAATCATGCCCTCGTCCAAACTCAAGTGCTGCCTAAATTATCAGAAATGTATCCACCATTGGTCTCACTTTATAAATCTTATCAGTGTTATCAAGAGATGCATCATCCTCATGAATTACATGTAAGAATGACCAAAGGACTAACAAAGAATATATCCTTAATCATGACAGTGTGATAGGGGGGGGGGGGGTTATTCTAAAGAAATCTTTTGCATCATTAGGCCACCTAATCCGTATAACTTGGTTTTTTGCAGATAAATTCCTTGTGCATTCTAATACCCACAAAAGCCTTCATTTCTTCTATAGAGGTATTGGTAAATGATTAAGCATGATATGAGTTGAGCTTTTTCCCTTTCACCTGACTTGCTCTCATGTCAGCCATTGTCACAAATTTAGCCCAAAACTCATCATCAGCAAATAATGAATAAAACTGAAGGCCCTCAGTTAGTCCGTGGGGAATATCAAAACCACCGGTTTCTTGGCTTTCAGTTTGTAAAAACATCAAAATTAGATCTAGGAACAGTAAATGATCTCACCACCCTTCATCTAGATCTTATTCTGGTCCGGCTCATCCCCTCTACCTTCAGCTGATCTGTCAACATTGTCGCTAGATCTAGATCTAGGATTAGATCTAGCGTTTGAAGAGTCTACGTCAGAATCACTTCTATCACTACTGCCACCGAAAGAGTTTTTCTGATCAAAGTTACGCTCATCCTTATTACAATCTAAGATTTTCTCCAATATTTTGGCAGCTTGCAACAGCCTTTATCTTCCTGATTTCCCCGAGGATGTGCAAGGCTGGTTAAGTGCTTGCGTCATCATGAAAAAAAGGCAAAAAAGCATAAAAAAGAGCTGTGATTGTGTGCATAGCCATTTTGGATGTGACAAAAAATTGTGATTGCTTGGATATTTTCAGTAAACACATGTTTCACTATAGTAGAGTCTATTCCCTCTCAAACGGAAATTCGGTAGAGATCATTTGCCGAAGAGGGAATCCGGTCTGAACGAGTTAAGTTATCACTTTTAACCAACACAGTCAAAACAATTTAAGAAATTAACATTTCATTTCATAAGATTTTACAACTCAGTTTTGTTAGCTGTGACATAGTCGAGGTTGGGACCATTATGCCCAATAGAAAACATATCTTCATATGTAAACTGTTTTTGCAGGCTGCCTCTCATTATGAGAGTTTGGTTCTTGTTTACCTCCTGAGTCTACATCTTTTTGTTCAGTTTGAAAGATACATTTCAATTGTATGAATATGGCAATGGAATGGTCCCTACCTAGGCACCATCTTCTTTTTTATTGGCTCAGAAAGACTAGTCAGGTGCATATATACTGATACACCATTTCTTTTATCTTTTATGACTGTTACAAGGATTTTTATTACATGTGAGTATGTCTTTGCATTATTCATTTAAATCTGTTTTACAGTTTTATGTGCTTTCCTTCTTTTTCTTACTTTTTTCCGTCACTAGTTTAGATATTTTTAAGTGTGATTTGGGTTTTTTTTAATTGTGTTGTGAGGGAGGCTGCTTCCAGGAAGTCCTCTTATCCTATAGGTTGAGTTAAGGTCTCTGTAGGATTAGAGTCTATTTTCTTCAGGTTGAGGCAATTTCCCTAGCTTGTTCATCACCTTTTGCTATTTGGGTAACAATTCATTGAACTGGATGCAACAAATAGATAATCAAATTATCAAGAGGCCGTGCAGTGTGTATAAATTACCACAAATTTACTTAATTTCAGCAAAATAGGTAAATTGGAAAACTGTGAAATATTTTTTTTTTCTAAAAAGCCATCTACAGTAATACTTGAGAGTTCATGTCCAGTCTGTATCCTTCAGTACTGCTTGGTGTGTCAGATTTTGAAACAGCCTTTTTTTAACAACGGATCAGTTCTCCTAGTCAAACCGAGCAAAGATTTGCTGTCCTTTTCCTTTTTGATGGCTTGCTGAAGACTCAGCAATTTCTTTCTTGTTTCACTGCCTTCGTGAAGGCGAGTTCCTGGGCCAGGGGTTACAGTGGCTGTACAGGCTGGGGGACATCTCACCCTAGGCTGACTGTTTCAGCGGAAACTTTCTCATTAGTCATCTATTCAGCACAGTTTTGAAGGCAATAAATGGCACTTTCTTTGGAGCGCTCAGTGTTGAAAATAACTATTCCAATTCCAAGCATGAAGCAGAGAAATTTTTATCTACCATTTTTCTCCATTCCTTTTTTGCATACCAAAGTACTTGACCTTCTGATCAGCCCTTTTGAACCAGTTCATTTTCTGGTTGTATGTGTCAATACAGGTGGGCTTCTGCATCACTTCTCGTCTTCTCCGGACCTCTATTCTCGTTACATCTCCACTATCGTCACAATGCTTACATTCTCCTTTCCATTTTTATCTCTGAAAGCTGCCAGTAGAAGCCAGTCTGTTTCTACCATGTATCACTTCATCTGATGGTAGTCCAGCTTCAGAGTTTATTTCTGGTGGATACATTTTCTGTAGACATTGACAGTGCCGGTATAGTGAAAACCCATTTTCGAGATACTGAAGCAGTGGCATTGATGTGGAGTAACGGTCTGAAAAAATATGTTGACCCTTTTTAAGAGGCCCCATTAGCTTGTCAAAAATTTTTATGGCTTGAACTGCTTTAAAATCAATGCCAGGGTGATAGATTGTTTCAGATCCATAATACGTAAAAATATTGTGTATGTATCGTGTCTGACTGTCACACAGACCAACTGTCTTTATGTGGTACTTTGAAGATTTTGAAACATTGAATTGTTTGAACCTCGATCTGTCAAGATAGTGAATCACAAATTCACCAACTGAAACTTCTTTGTCTTTGGAAAGATTTTGTCAATTTTTCCAAGAAAGGCTCAATTTTGTCCTGGCTCTCAGCATAAGCGCTTGCAGGATGGAGGAAAGTATGATACAGAGCCTTAAACCTTCTACGTCGCATAGTCCAAGCATACCTGGGTGTGAACTCATGTGGCCCCTCGCTGTAGTAGGCTCAAATAATGCTGTTTGCCTGAGCTCATAGCGAAAAGCACTGCCATAAACCTTAGAACTCACTTCTGGTAATAAAAATTCTAAAAAAAAAAAAACAGTACTTCTAAGTGCAGGTCTGCTCTTTGAACACCGGTCTGCAGCATAGCTATTAATGATTCCAAAAGATCCTGAATTATGCCAACCGTCAGCAAAGCAATTGAACGTCAAGAGCACTGCAGTTTTCATCTAGACCTAGTTCTGGGCTAACTCCTATATTCTTCTTTACAAATCTAAAAAGATTTTATGTGACACCCTCCGTAATGCCCTCCACCCACTCTGAGGTACTGCATCTCTAGATCTACTGCTACTACTAGTACTAGCTGTAGCATGAACGCTCTGATTCTCATTTAGATCAATAGGAGATCTAGATCTGGATCTATCTTGTTCTTGCAAAGCTCTAGTCTGTCTCGATCAGGAAATTTTTTACCGTTATTAGAGCTCGACTTCCCTTTAGCTCCCCTGCTCGTCTCATTAGATCCACTATACCCTTCGCTTTCAAAACTTGTGAAAACAGGATCGTTATCGTTCGATTTAATATTTAACCACTTGACTGCCAGATAAAAGACATTTTAAGTATCTAGATTGACAGATAAAATTGATGAATTTTAAAGAAAACGGTATGTGTAATAGAATGCTTATATCTCTATGAGTCAGAAGGTAATAAAAGTATATATTTTTCTGAAACTAAACATAATGAACTACCACATGTATATAAATTTTTTTGAGAGTCTATCATGAAATTATGGGATGTCTGAAAAGTAAGGGTAGGTAAATTTTTTTATAGACTCAAATTTTTCTTTTTGAGGGAAAACTTTTAGAAATAAAGGTAAAGTAAAATGTAATGAGTGGAAAAGACTCTCACAAGGGTGTAACCAATGACAAATTTATTTACTAAACTCATATCCTCATGTTTCTCTCCTTGTGGTAAGGATGAAAACATGACGGGCATAGTGTGATTTGACAAGCTGAACACAGCCATACAGTTCTCTTCTCTCTCTCATGCCTGTGCATGCATTTCCTCCTCAGACCTTCTCCTATCTTCTGCAATTGACAACTTCTTGGCCCTGGAGCATAGACATGTTCAGGTGGCTCAATTCTCAGCACTTGGTGCTGAGCCAAAGCCTCGAGGTCTGCACATAGTCGGCATTTGCGAAATGTTTTGGCAGGCCTGTAATCACCCATCGATGCCTAACAGTTTATGTTGAAAAGTCTCTTGTTCTCTGAAGAGTGTTCACCATAGAGAATGTAGGCATTTAGTTGTGCTTCGAATCAAGACAAAAATCAGTTTATAGGTCCACTTCATTGTGCTACACTCGCTGAGATAGATATTGAGCCGGGCATCCGCAGTGTCAACACCACCCAGTGAGCTGTTGTACTTGGCGATAATTCTTGGCTTCACCATTTCTCTTCCCTTACTGTTTCTTGTAGTGTATAAGCCTCGTTGTGAAGCAGTAGAAAGTAGCACTGGCCTTTTTCCTGTGTCTTTAAAGCAGAGAGCCCTTTTGTCGCTCCACTACTTCGCGGTTTCTAAGGCTTTTCTTCCAGGCTTGTTTTGGCAGGCACTTCCATGTCGCATCTTACAGTTCCTTTTGCCGTAATCTGTTGGAATAGTTCCATAGGTCCAAAAACAGCAGTGGAGAGCTAAAGTAACTGTCCATCCCTATCTGATAGCCACGATTCACTAGGTTAGTTTCCCGGAGCAAACGAAAAAACGAGCTGTATGTGACACCATTTTCATTCCTGTTGTCTTCCATGTCCCTGATCCACAGCATGTGCCCCTTGGAAAATTTCTAGGTAGCAAGTATAAAGAGCTAGAGATGAAGCATCACCAATGCACGATACTTTTATACCAAAACAACCCTTCAGATGCGAGGTTTTACCTCGATACGCCACGATATTTTCGTCTATCAAGACACCCTGTTTAGGCTTGTAATTTGCTTTGAACCTAACTTTCAGTTTATCTACAACAGTTTTGACCTTATAAAGCTTGTAATCTGGGTGTTCTTCATCTGGCTGCAAAGTATTGTCTGCAAAATGCCGGAATTTTAGCAAGAGCTGTAAGCGCTCACAAAATCCCAGGGATACATCGTCTCAAGGTAAGATTCAAGCTCAGGGTTTTTTTTTATCATTCCCACATTTATCACTACTGACAGAAATGCTTTTATTTCTTCTAAATCCGTTTGCCCTTGCTTTATTCATTGGTGAACTCTAGACCTAGGGTGGTCTTGTAAATATTGCTGGTTAGCGTCTATCCATTGCTGCGTATAACGTTTTGTTTCAACAACATGTTCAGTTAATGGTCTGTCACAAACAATTAAAAATATGGCTGAGGGGTAGCAGTACTGACGAAGCTTTCAAAGTGAAACGTTTATATGTTGAATTGATAATAGTTTTGGTATTTATTTTTTATCCCGTAATTATAAAGTTGTTTGCCTATTTGCTTTTAAATCTTAAATCCCTGAAAAGAAATTTTGCATGCCTTGTCTTTCTTTCTGTTCAACTCGTTAACATGGCCTGGCATGGGTATGAAAATGTATATTTGGCCTTTCTGATTGAGGGCATCTTTCATACAATCGTAATGCTAATAGCCAATAGGAAGGTAACTACATATCTTTCTTGGTAAATCCTTTCTGAATGCATGCATCATATTGGTTGTGTCCACGTTCAAAACACTTCTGCCCAGTTGTGGTCATGGCCTTTGCTTAACATGAGGAAAAAAAGCACTTCAGATTGATACACATAATTTATTTCTATTCTGTCCTTCATGTAATGTCGATGTACAGAATTTCATGCTTATGCTGAAGCCATCTTCTTCTTCTTTTGTATTGTTTTTGTATATTGAATCCTTAAGTAAGTAGGTGAAAAAAAGGATATTAATATGTCTTTAATGACCAGCGGAATAGACTTTCATTTTTGACGTTAAATTTATTGTTGAATGTTCTTGACTATTGTTGATTTAATCTAGTACAGATATATACATTGATATTTGATAATGGATATAGAAATGGTTTTGTTTTTAAAATAAGACAGGTTATGTCTTTTATTTTTGTCCATGGTCTATACATCAAATATAACAAGAATTTTTTATTGTTGACAAGCTTTAAAAATGTGGTTATAATTTTTCTTTTTATGGCCTACCTGTACACATGAAGTATTTACTCCATACTCTATGCAACATACCTTAAGTTGAAACAAACTTACTATGATCTTTTGACATTAAACAGAATTCTTTTTTTTAATTCCATTCGTTGGCGTTATTCTATATGGTGTCTCTCCCTTGCCAAATAACCCTATCAGGACATTTATAAATAAGATACCAAGAATATTAGGTAAACATTTTCCTGTAATTACTATTCAGTGTATACATGAGAGAGAGAGAGAGAGAGAGAGAGAGAGAGAGAGAGAGAGAGAGAGAGAGAGAGAGAGAGAGAGAGAGAGAGAGAGAGAGAGAGAGAGAGAGAGAGAGAGAGAGAGAGAGAGAGAGAGAGAGAGAGAGAGAGAGAGAGAGAGAGAGAGAGATTTGGTTGGTTATGCCTCCTCATATTAAGGAAAATACCCTAATCATAGAATAAAAAATTATGTTTGCATACTGAAGTCTCTATGCTGAAATAGACAAATGAAAAGATGATACATCCAGAAGAAAGCTAACGTAGCAAAGTCCTGGCATGATTCTCTGATACATGTAATAGTCGGACTAAAACATTCACAAGGACGAGAAACCATAAAAGCAATCATTTACAACACTGTTGAGGCTCAAACATTACATGAAAGATTGCAAAACAAACCAGAATTCGGTGATGTTTAGAAACCAGGCTGACGCTTCTATGAAAATTTATCACTACTCCATGGAGTTGGACATTACGTGACAGTCAGGGTACTTAGCAGTAATCAAAGAACAGTCATGATGTACTTATACTGCATAACTTTGTTGAAGGGCAATGGGTTTTTTGCTTCAAGAAAACGTTGCAGGATTTATTCAAATCTAACACAGCATCAATATTTCGTAAAGTTTAAGTATGAAAAACCTCGAAGTTATTACATGTACTTGGCTGGCAAGACGAAAATCTTTAGGATGGACGCAACAAACTTAGCCTCTATAACTATAGACGGTAAGCATATCGAGGAAGTTTCATTTTTTATTTATCAAGGAAGCGTAGCCAACTGATGAAGACATTAAAACAATACAGAAAGCCAGAATTGCATTTGGGATGTTGTCAAACGTCTGGAAATCAAAAGAAATCGGACAAAGGATCAAACTGAAGCTTACGTTAAGTCAGTCTGTTTGTACGGATAGGAAGCATGGTGAGCAACGAAGGCAACTCAGAAGCTGTATGTAATAAACTTTCATTGATAGATGCTTATGCCTTATGTAAAATCCTTGGCATAAGAGGAACGGACATGGTCACCAACGACCAACTGGAACAGGAGTGGACAACAACCGCTTGATGAAGACTTGAAAAGAAAAAGGGGTCGTATTGAGGATCATATCAGAACTTTCTAAATTCTAAAACAATCAAAACTACTCGATGATGCATAAAACTGCAGAGACAAAAAACAAAACAAAAACAAAAAAAACAACAATCAACCACCAACAAAAAATGAAATAAAAAAAAAAGCATGAAAAGCTCAAAACTTGCCAATGCCGTGATCAGGGATGCTTCAGAGCCATATCTAAATTAACAGCCGGGTAACTCGAAAATTACCGAACAAAAAATTAAAAAAGAGAGGGAAATAGCAAACACGCCCCAATCAAATATTAAACACTACATCGCCAGAGAATTGTTAAGTCCAGTTTCCACACTTTTGAAAAAATTGAGTTGGACCTTTTGATTCTAAGTTTCTCAACCTATTAAAATGCTTTGAAAAGTAGCCTAGTTGTATCTCCGCAGAGAAAGCGAACTTTGCTCATTTATTTCGACAGCTCTCAAAAATAGAATGTGAATGAACTCTTGAGCATGTCATTGATCATTTTGGCAAAATTGGAGATGGAACAAAACAGTTCTCAAGCGGCGACCAACTCTACCCCAAAAACGTCTAGTCGAAAATAGGGTCGGAAGCTAGTAAATGCCAACGCCCCTTTAGAGACTCATGATAGATCTAACTACACCCCCAATGCTATTTAAACGAATAATTATTTAGGCCTGTGTTTCATTTTTCTAAGTTAAATGTCATTAACTCTGGTTCACAATCAGAAAGATTAAACGTCTGCAGGACATATAAGTTTGCTGTAAAAAAAAAATTTCCCATTTGTTGTTTTGTTACATAGAATTTTTCTTTCTTATAAAGAATTATGTACCTCTTACAGTCTTAGCTTTGAGTTAAATGCGTTAATGCTGTTGAACGGTTTGGAAACCTCATTGTAAAAGATATAGCTCGATGTGCTAGCAAAAACAGACAGACTGAGGGGGCCGGGGACACATTCAGACTGAAATTTGAAAATCCATTGGTTTTATTTCCTAAACAAATCCTAATCTAGAGGATACAGACCTAGTTCGAACATGGAAAAATTTAAGTATTGGTCGAATTTGAAGGAAAATGGAGTTGGAAGGAAAAAAGCTCATTATGGAGAAAGAAACTGTACAAAATTATGATCAGGTCTACGCTAAAACCTTATAATTCTTATGAAATGCACTGCAGAAATTCCAAAGTCCTACAACTCAATGAGAACGTTGTAGGCTAATTAGCTTCTCGGCATTTTATTTTTATCTTTACTGCACAACAAAATTTCCATCAATTTGCGACTGAAATTTGAAAACAAAACATGAGAAATAATCCCAGCCAAAGAAGCGTTCAAGAAACTTGATTTGTGATAAAATAATAATAAATAAAAAATTAGAAAATCCATTAATAGTTTAAATGATAAACAAGCACCGGAAAAAATACCTACTTGATGTACAGCCACGCCCCCCCCCCCCCCCTTTTCCGCCCTTTTAATACTGCTCTGCCCTGATACACAGCCCAACATGGCATTATTGAAATATCAACATGAAGTGATAGTCATACAACGACCTGTCACACTAACATACCTTCGCTACTCTTGATGGCAGTGTTTTCTGGCATGTCTTCTCTTTTTTTTATGAAAATCGGGGAAGTACACTAAAATCTGTGACTTCTTAAAATAGATAAACAAGAAAATAAATTAGGCATTGAAAGGAAAAGCCGCATTGAAAAAAAAATGTTCTTTCTTTCTTTTTTTAAAAAAGTTCTTTGAAGCTTAAAGAATACACATTATTATTGGACTGATAAAGTGCAATAATAATGATAATAATAATAATAACAACAACAACAACAACAACAACAACAACAACAACAACAACAACAACAACAACAACAACAACAATAATAATAATAATAATAATAATAATAATAATAATAATAATAATAATAATAATAATAATAATAATAAAAAAACCCCCCTCCCCCCCCCCTCCTCTCTCTCTCTCTCTCTCTCTCTCTCTCTCTCTCTCTCTCTCTCTCTCTCTCTCTCTCTCTTTCTCATTCTGTCTTATTCTCTCTCTGTCTCCCACACAGTTTTTCTTATTTTGTAAATGGTTTCTCCAAATAGAATGGTTCATTTGCATACAATTGAAAAATGACAATAATTATCAAGGTTTTTCTAGTCTATTATAATTTGATGTTGTAAAGGAAAGTTTTCTTGTTGTCACTCTTGACAAGTGCAACATTATATTGCATACAATTCTGGTACTTTTTAACAACAGAATTCAAATTAATAAACAATAAATAGTTTTGGTATTTTAAAGAGTTCATAGAAATTGAATTTATATAAAAAATAGAATAATAAGTGAACATTGTTATATTTGCCATGCTGGTTCTTTAATGACTGTAAAAAAAAAAAGATCAAATGTAGTACAAGCTGGCTTATGTTCTTGCTAACGGTACTTTGAAACTAGGTGGATTACTGACACACTCTAATGATAAAAGCGCAAGGAAAACAATATTAATTAAATTTCAAGAAGAAATTTGCAAGCAATCTTTAGTAAGTAAACATCAGACGCTCAAAATTGTTTTCACCTTTGGACACACTACTATGATGTTTCTGAAATTCTCTCTGATGCAAGCGAGCTCAGATCTGTTATTCATGTTTGTAACTCTCATATTATCTCCATTATCTCATCAAGGTACCATAAAAAAATACAAAGGCAATCCTAAGAATGAATAAATTTTATTGTTTTGAAACTAAAAACCAAGCAGTTCGCAACACGTCATAGAAGCTCTGTCTTTATCAACAACATAAGGCGGGCAGCTGGGCTGTAGAAACCAAAAATGGCTGGATCCCAGACAGATAAGCCAAACCTTTTGCTAATGATTCATTCCTAACGCGTTACCATGAATCAATTTATGAAAATGAATTCGAAACAATAATGCGGATCATTTCCATATTGACCCGACATGCAATTATTTGAGATCTTCGGGCTTCATAATTCATCTCTTATGAATCTCAAAGCTATGATAAACCTGTATAGCATGGCCGCTTGCATAGCCTCAGTCTGGTGTGACATTATTACTACTGTGAACTTTGACTAGCTGCGTTTCTTGAGCGGCAAAACTGCTTTAACAGCTGCAGGACTGCTCAACTTTCTGACTTTGCTTCTTTTGCTACCACGGGCAGGCTTCCTCTCTGCCTTCCTGTACACGTTATTGTTGTGGAAACTTCTGTTCAGCCCTTGCTGGTCGATCCCTTCAACCATCAGCCCGCGGCTGAGCATCTCACAACAGAGAGAGAATGAGCGCTTCTCCTCTGCATACACGTCGTCTGCCCTCCGGATGTTCATGCGCTGTCCGCGCAGCCGGAAGCCGCGCAAGAGGAGCTGGGACGCGTCACTTTCCGGTGTCAAGGTGAACAGCCACATGCATTTAAACCTTTGACCTGGTGTGGATAAAGCATTTGGGGAGTGACATTCACATTCCATGATCTTATCATCTTGGAATAAATGTCATGTGTAATGACAAAAAAAAATCATCTGATATGACATTTCTTTCACGCATTAAAAAAGTTAATTTAAGGAGTTCAGTTTCAAAGTTTCAAAGAGCTTTAAAGCAAGTAAGAATACGAAATGAAGCTGTGTAGATAAAGATAGCTCACATTTCTATTGTTTGCATGTCATACAACAGCTTTATGAAGATCTGCATACTTAGGGAATCAATAAGAAATAGAGCGGTAGTTTGCTGGAAACAGTGACAGTCGGAAATTGGCTGTCATATCACAAACAGATTGTAGTCTCCGATTTGTAAATGAGTCTCTGAACAAAACAAAAAGAACATCCCCAAAACTGGAAATGGTTTTAGATCTTTATTGAGAGTTCTCAAATCCGCAGTCGTAATAGGAGGAAACTATTGTGTGGTTTCTATTGGAACTATTTCATCGATTAGAATCATTCACTTCCCAATATTTTATAAAGAACTGATGAAAACGCAATATGTAATCGTTTTGGCTTAAGTGCATTTTTTTTAATTGCAAACGTCTTTGTTTTATGTTTTATGTTTCAATTCATGCATAGATGTAATTGTCATCTAAAATAAACATCTTGTAACTCTGTGCCAACCTACCCCATGAGGCACAGAACTCTTCAAACTAATTAACTATAATAAACGATTTCGTTTCTCACCAAAATTCAATGGATCTCTATAGTCCTGCAGATGGATGGGGTCATACTGAAGGCTGGTCACCTCAATGTCTGGAAATTTCGATTCCAGGCACTGGAGAATCTCCGCATGCGTGCAGCCTGGTATGTTGCTCTGCAGAGGAACATTATGTTTGTGGTGGTGGTGGTGGAGAGAGGGGAAATTAGTTTATAAAATTAGTCTCCAAGTCTCTGAATGTGTGGCTTATTTCTCCATTTATGCCTTTTGGCACAATATGCGTTTGTAGAGATAATGAAGTTAGAGTACCAGCAAGACATTGGGTCCACACTAAGCCACTGTTCAAATGAGACTATGTGATTGAGAAGAACAGATTCTGAATTTTGGACATCGCAAGATATTTTTTATGCAGGAGAGAAAATACCATGCTCTCCCGAAAAGAAAATGTAGGCCAATATAATGATTATCTACACAAGAACTTTACTTAAATCCATTTTTACTTTTTAAAGCAATTGCTACACCGCCCAGAGTTTAAATGTGACTAACAAAATCAAGCTGATTTGTTCGCTATTATTAAGCTCACCCATCTGTACGTGAGGACTGTATTATTTCATTTGGTTTGTATTATTTCTTATGTGATGGGAATAATTGGCACAGCTAAGTTCTAAGATCATTTTTTTAAACATAGCCTGACCTTAAAGCACAGCTTGCTGGGATCGGGCGGTGGAAGCTTTGTGCGCATGCGCAGCACAGGAGGGTTGTAACGGCGCAGCAAGCGAGTTCCGTTGGAGGATTTCATGGAGAGCTCATCTATCGGCGGAGACTCATCTGAGGACGGATAGTCAGCCGGTATTTTCCTGCACGGGTGCGGGAGACAAGAGACTGACGTTCAGGACGGTAAGGGGAGGAAGGCAATATTGAGAGGAAAAAACTACTTTCCGTATCGACTAGAGAAGAGAGATGATGATATACCTTCATCGGAAGAATTTTTGGTGTCAAGTGGCTGCGGTGTAATGTGACTTTTGTTGGTTTCAGCATTAACACAAATACGACTCGACTATTTACCCGACTTATGTACAAGAATCTAAAAATCAAACATTGCTCGAGTATTATTTTGTGTTCTTCGATATAAAAATCAACCATTGCCCGAGTATTATTTTGTGTTCTCCGATATAAAAATCAACCATTGCTCGAGTATTATTTTGTGTTCTCAGTTTCACCCCTTTGATCTTGGTCCTCTTTGTACGAGATATCTCTGTAACGGTAATATATTCTAGGAAGTTAACATAATATATAGCTCGCCATGGTCGCACTGCTTCGCGTAGATCAAGTGCTAGATCTCCTGTCTGGAAGAAACGTGATCGTGAGGTTGATTTATCACTCTTTTGTTCAAAAGACATGTCAGAGGAATTTCTGATAATGTGTCGTTGGTGCTTTGTTACAAGCGGTCTTCCCGTTCGCTGTCCTAATGTAAGAATCCTATATCTATATCTGTGTTGAGAAACTGCCCAACGAGAGGAGCAATTTTTCATCTTCGTAAACTCAAATCCAAATTCAACATTTTTATATAAGAGTGTTTAAGGCGGACAGCATATTGGCAGGCATACTAATAAGACAGCTTCAAGCCCAAGTTTAAAAAGAACAATTTTAAAAATAACACTCTGAATCTTTCCCACTGGAAGTTCTGCACGGTTTGTCGCAACACTAGGCGGTTATAGTAGAGTTGGAGATAGTGTAAATGGTCCTCGGCGGACATCTTGCCGAAAACTAAATCTTATATAGAATCTCAATGCTCCTAAAGTGATCAGTCTATGATCTACCTACTGAACCTTTTCTCATTTCTTTCAACTTCTTGAAAATTGTTTTTAGAATGAAAGACATGATTGTATCGTTGAAGTTTCTTTATTATAAGTGACTTTCAAATAACTTATAAATATATGTATTGCAGTTGTCTGTTTTTTTTAAGTGCTCTCATTTAATATGAATCGATATATAGTCTAAATTCCTTTGGCCAGTCTGCCTTTCTCAGGTAATAAACTTTTATCGTCATAGATTTGGGGTTAAACTACAAGTCATCCCTTTTTCTCGTATATCTGTAGATTTTTAATGTTCAATGCCTCGCTTTGCATCTTTACAATATAATTAACAAATCGTGGATCTAACATGTATTAATATCGCAATGGGGAATGCGATTTCCCAAAGAGTTATGCTACCTAGCTGAAAGTCATGAGTTCTACTTTAAGTTGTTGTTAGCGCATGAAGCAATAGCGTCTGAAGGAATGCACCTTGGTGTGAAATTTGAATTCAAAAGAAGGAAACAAAAAACATGCGTAAGGGAAAACATGAAGACAAATTGTCTAATTCCGCTTAGATCTCTTTGAATGTCTCTGATTGTTGAACAGAAATCATGAATTCCAACAAAGTGACATAACTCTTTGTGAATTCAAATTCCTTACACCATTTCCTCACAAAAAAACAAAACAAAAACAAAACAACCCCCAGTGTAAAGGAGCTGTTTGTATGAAACATACTTTGCACCACTTTTGGGGTACGGTGGGGGGATCACGAGACTTCCGATCTTGCCGATGCCAGTGGTGGAGACATCTCCCTCCCTGGGGACCGGGCAGGACACCTGGCGACTGGCGTTACCACTCGTGTTTGTGCCTGGGTTGCCCTTGAATGTCTGGGTTTTGCCCAGAGTAGGACCGCACGCACCAGAGCTTGCACCTCTGATGATGTTGTAAAACTTATCTATCGATTCTTCTCCACAGCAGCTACTAGAATGAGGTCTGGAGATGAGGTTTAAAAAAGAAATACAGGAGGGAAATAAACTTAGTTAAAAGAATAGAATAAATCAAAATTTATCGGAGCATCGTTATGGGTATGACATAAAAAAGCATTGACTGCATGAAAGTAGGAGCTACGTCTGCTAAGAAATGTATGCAGTTTAAATCCATTTAGCTAAATCTAGTAAAAGTCAGATGATTATGATTCAGGAGTAAAAGTTTGAAGAACATGGATATCCTCACACCTGGATAAATTGGGAAGATCCAAACTCTCCTGGTCTGCGACCCCTAGATGTGTAGGCCTGGATCGTTTATCCAGACTGCTCTGGCTTGCTTCCAGCCGATCTGTCTCTCTGCGGCGACATGGAGAGAAGCTTCCATGGATTGCGATATCAGCGTCCCTCATGTTGCCTTGATGGTTGGACTGACACGCGATGTTCCCACCGCACGTGTCAGTGATAACCTGCTCACTCACTCCTAATCCTTCACTGTTCCCAACAGCTGCTTCTTTATCTTGCTCCCAGCTCTCCACAATTTTGCTTTCCTTCAAGTTTCTTGCCGTGACTTTATCACAACTGTTATCAACTGTTTCGTGAATCCGCCTCTTGTTCTGCCCATAACTAGCTAGTATCTCATTGTCCGCTGCTGAGGTCTTCCCTTGTTCGCTCTCCTGATCTTGTTTTATGTCGGGCTTTTTCTTAACGTCCGCTCCCCAGGACGTTGTCGGTGTTGTTAAGAGACATTGCCGCTCATGGCCAGAGGTCTCCGAGTCCGGGCAGGAACCAGTTCCGGTTCCATCTGTCTGGCTGTCTGCGCAGTTCCAGCTGCACCATTCGCGGTGGGAGGGAAAACCCAACGGAGGGATGTGGACTTCCACTGGGGACGCATACATCATGGGGAAAAGTATAAGTTTTTCGCTTCCTCAAATTATGTATAACACTGCCAGTTATGATTGTAAAAATGGTGCCTGTCTTATTCTCATATGATTTTTTTGCAATGTAATGAAAAGCTGTAATGATTTGTAAAAAATGCATTTTCATCCTTAAGATTTTACTGCTGGGCAAAAATTAATATACAATAAAAATCTTTTGGAATTTAGCCATTTAATGAAGAAATAATCATGGTGCAAAATTATTGCGACCAATATCCATTGCTGTGAATAAAATAATTAAAGTTAAATGTTCTTCCCATTTTCCAAATTGCTTTAAATCAGTGTTATTCATTTCAGTGCAGCTAAAAACTTTTCGGTAAAACCCGATCGCCGGTGCGGGCCCAGCAGGATCTAACAGAGTTATGAAATGAGAAAATCAGTATCAAACATTCCAGTAATTGAAACTATTATGTATAATTGATATTTTGAAAACCTCATTTTTTTTTGCGTGTCATTGTCCTAGTAACTTTTTAACTATGAAACTTTCAACTGTTTTAAAGATGTATAACCTTTACCTACCAGTATGTTTTATTTTACAATGCGGTCGAGTTTAATTTTTTTTTTTCCTGTTTCGTTTGTTTTGCTCTATTATTTGACTTGAAGGTAACATTTTCGAATCCGTGTTCGATCTAAGTTAAACGTTTTAGGGGTTTCTTCAGCAAAAAAACAAAACAAAAAACCAAAACAAAACCAAAAACAAAAAAAAAAAAAGAAAGGCCAAAACAAAAACAACAAGAACGAAAAACAATTGGACTTTGTTTGGAAAACAAATGAATTGAGAATCAAGATCAAACTTTGTATTCATGTCAACTGTCTTAATGATTTTCTTCTCTCAAAATGCGTGTAGTTTTAGCTGTATTTTACAGATAAGCATGCCAGGAAATATCGTTAACCCATTTTTCTAACATCTTCCATATAGACCAGGTCTCGCTACTTCCATATAGAACAGGTCTCGCTACTTCCATATAGACCAGGTCTCGCTACTTCAATATAGACCAGGTCTCGCTACTTCCATATAGACCAGGTCTCGCTACTTCCATATAGACCAGGTCTCGCTACTTCCATATAGAACAGGTCTCGCTACTTCCATATAGACCAGGTCTAGCTACTTCCATATAGAACAGGTCTCGCTACTTCCATATAGACCAGGTCTCGCTACTTCCATATAGACCAGGTCTCGCTACTTCCATATAGACCAGGTCTCGCTACTTCCATATAGACCAGGTCTCGCTACTTCCATATAGACCAGGTCTCGCTACTTCCATATAGAACAGGTCTCGCTACTTTCATATAGACCAAGTCTCGCTACTTCCATATAGACCAGGTCTCGCTACTTCCATATAGACCAGGTCTCGCTACTTCCATATAGAACAGGTCTCGCTACTTCCATATAGACCAAGTCTCGCTACTTCCATGTAAAACAGGTCTCGCTACTTCCATATAGAACAGGTCTCGCTACTTCCATATAGAACAGGTCTCGCTACTTCAATATAGACCAGGTCTCGCTACTTCCATATAGAACAGGTCTCGCTACTTCCATATAGACCAGGTCTCGCTACTTCCATATAGAACAGGTCTCGCTACTTCCATATAGACCAGGTCTCGCTACTTCCATATAGACCAAGTCTCGCTACTTCCATGTAAAACAGGTCTCGCTACTTCCATATAGACCAAGTCTCGCTACTTCAATATAGACCAGGTCTCGCTACTTTCATATAGACCAGGTCTCGCTACTTTCATATAGACCAAGTCTCGCTACTTCCATATAGAACAGGTCTCGCTACTTCCATATAGACCAGGTCTCGCTACTTCCATATAGAACAGGTCTCGCTACTTCCATATAGACCAGGTCTCGCTACTTCAATATAGACCAGGTCTCGCTACTTCAATATAGACCAGGTCTCGCTACTTCCATATAGACCAGGTCTCGCTACTTCAATATAGACCAGGTCTCGCTACTTCCATATAGAACAGGTCTCGCTACTTCCATATAGACCAAGTCTCGCTACTTCCATATAGACCAGGTCTCGCTACTTCCATATAGACCAGGTCTCGCTACTTCCATATAGAACAGGTCTCGCTACTTCCATATAGACCAAGTCTCGCTACTTCCATGTAAAACAGGTCTCGCTACTTCCATATAGACCAAGTCTCGCTACTTCAATATAGACCAGGTCTCGCTACTTCAATATAGACCAGGTCTCGCTACTTCCATATAGACCAGGTCTCGCTACTTCAATATAGACCAGGTCTCGCTACTTCCATATAGACCAGGTCTCGCTACTTCCATATAGAACAGGTCTCGCTACTTCCATATAGACCAGGTCTCGCTACTTCCATATAGACCAGGTCTCGCTACTTCAATATAGACCAGGTCTCGCTACTTCCATATAGACCAGGTCTAGCTACTTCCATATAGAACAGGTCTCGCTACTTCCATATAGACCAGGTCTCGCTACTTCCATATAGACCAGGTCTCGCTACTTCCATATAGAACAGGTCTCGCTACTTCAATATAGACCAAGTCTCGCTACTTCCATATAAAACAGGTCTCGCTACTTCCATATAGACCAGGTCTCGCTACTTCCATATAGACCAGGTCTCGCTACTTCCATATAGACCAGGTCTCGCTACTTCCATATAGACCAGGTCTCGCTACTTCCATATAGACCAGGTCTCGCTACTTCCATATAGACCAGGTCTCGCTACTTCCATATAGACCAGGTCTCGCTACTTCCATATAGACCAGGTCTCGCTACTTCCATATAGACAAGGTCTCGCTACTTCCATATAGACCAGGTCTCGCTACTTCCATATAGACCAGGTCTCGCTACTTCCATATAGAACAGGTCTCGCTACTTCCATATAGACCAGGTCTCGCTACTTCCATATAGAACAGGTCTCGCTACTTCCATATAGACCAGGTCTCGCTACTTCCATATAGAACAGGTCTCGCTACTTCCATATAGACCAGGTCTCGCTACTTCCATATAGAACAGGTCTCGCTATTTCCATATAGACCAGGTCTCGCTACTTCCATATAGAACAGGTCTCGCTACTTCCATATAGACCAGGTCTCGCTACTTCCATATAGACCAGGTCTCGCTACTTCCATATAGACCAGGTCTCGCTACTTCCATATAGAACAGGTCTCGCTACTTCCATATAGACCAGGTCTCGCTACTTCCATATAGACCAGGTCTCGCTATTTCCATATAGACCAGGTATCGCTACTTCCATATAGAACAGGTCTCGCTACTTCCGTATAGACCAAGTTTCGCTGCTTCCATATAGAACGGGTCTCGCTAATTGAGCATAATTGAAACAAGTCATGAGAAAGTTTCATACCTCCTGGAATCTGTGCGACCTGCTCAGCGGGATGAAGTACTGGTGAGCTGCTAGCTCCTGGCAGGTCTAGCTGTCTTCCGCAGACGTCAAGGAGGCCTGTGACCTGGACACCTTTCCCAAACCTTAGGGAAAAGTCTAAGATGCTGGGCAGGGACCGCTGTCTCGAGTTTTCCTTCTCTTTCTGCTGGCGCTCCATCTGAAATCAGGGTTAGAGATTCATTTTTAAATTAGCAAAATACCTTACCTTTGCGTAGTTTTCTTTATCTTTTTTTTTAACAATTATTGCAAGGATACATTTTGAGCAACAGAAATGTTACGGTAACAGCTTGAATTTTAAGACGCTTCAAATAATCGGTTTTACACAACTTTTGCTGTAATTAAGTTTTCTTTTCTTCCCCCAACAAGCTTTACTCAACGCATTGCCTGTATCGAATTTGTCAAGATGATAACAACAACAGATTTCTAAGACCAAGCAAACTATTTATTTATCCCAGTCGCCTAGCACACCAGTTGATGGTCACTTTCCGCCGGATGATGTTCTAGGTCTCGTCTATTCCATCTTTTTCCGAACAAAAGGATAAAAATCTCTCTGATCGGACCAAGTGCTCCAGCGTGCTGTACTTTTTATTTCTTCCAAATCCGATATAAAATTTTAAAACGAATGTTTGTAACTGCAATGCTTATACTGATCGGCTGCTGGCCCCTCTCTCATTTGTATTATATTAGAGAGTTATTTAGAAGTAGTGGTCTATAACTTAGTGGGTCCTAAGCGTCCTTAGAACCCACAGCCACTCCCCAGTGTTTACCAACTCGTAAGGTGAGACCCACAGTCCAGAGGGTAGTGCATATTTGACTCGTCTCCTGGACGGCTTCCTGCGGTTGCCTGTTAAGGTGCCCATCTTGGAACTCGAAAGTGTATTCACCAATGTCCACTCATGGCGACCTTTTTTCGTATTGAAAGTCAAGACACCTGAGAAATATAAAAAAAAGAGACGACCTATAGATAAATAAAGAAAACACTTTAATACCTAGCGGTGTTATCAGAAAGTAAAGAAACACGCACGTCTACAAGGACCACTCGGGCGAGAAGTAGACCATGTTCATAGTGAGGCATTGAATATGTTGTAAGTGTCACTCAGAAGCCAGACTCGACTGCCATTTCAAGCAGGATGGGCCCAGGCGGGAATGATTTGATGTAAAACAAAAAAAAAAAAAAAAAAAAATCAAAACAAAACAAAAGCTAAATCTTATGTTCTCCAAAGTGGTAACTAGGGATTACATGGATGAACTTTCTAGGATAAATTTAATATTTAATTCATCATTCAATTAAATTATGAAGATGAGCAATGACCAAAAATATATTTCTGGAAGTCCAAATTACGCTCCTCTTAATGAAAAGAGAAAATAAACTAAAAAACGAAGTGTGTTTGTGTGTGTGTGTGTGAGAGAGAGAGAGAAACAGAGAGAGAGAGAGAGAGAGAGAGAGAGAGAGAGAGAGAGAGAGAGAGAGAGAGAGAGAGAGAGAGAGAGAGAGAGAGAGAGACAGACAGACAGACAGACAGACAGACACATAGACAGGCAGAGACAGACAGACAAAAAGCGAAAGATTTATAAAAGGAAGGAAGATCACAGTTAATGAAACGGAGAAGGACGACGTAACAAAGAAAAGGAAAGTGATGAAGACTAGGCGGAAAATTAATATAACATGAATATAATGCTACGGAGAGAGAAAAATAAAGAAAGGGAAAAAAAGGTGTAAAAATAACATGAGTCAGTGCAGGTGAGAAGAGACAACACGAGAATGTCTGAGAGGGATAGTGGAACTCTCACAAACTGAGCGAATGCGATAGCTCAGGTGCAGAATGTTATATAAAATGTTTTAAACCGGAAACCTCGGTGGATGGTGCCACAATGCATTACCGCAAGCGCCATTGACGTCTTTCTCCATGCTTTGTGCCCCGTCTGCTCCATAGCGTCCCAGCGAAGATTGTGTGTGATCCACCAGACGTACTTGAGCCAGAGTTGATCCATCTCCACCCGCACAGCGGGTCACACTCCTTGGCTGGTGATGATTCTGGGGGATGGCTTGTTTTAATCTACCGTTGCCATAGGAACTACGGAGATGCGGTTTGTGGACCACTGCAGATGGTGCTATTTCGTATTTGCAAGCGGTGGCTATAGATTTGTTGCCCTGGTTAACACCTGTCTCAATTGGTGGGGGTACTGGCCATGTGTGCACGCTGTCTGACAACAACACAGGAGGATAATGCAGCGCACTTGGGTTATCCGTAGCTTCTATAATCTCAGTGTGTGTTTGTGGAACCTGATAACTGGGCTGTCTAGGAGATTCACCCAAAGCACTGATGTCTGGCGCCTGGAACAATATTGTATGATATTATGGAAATGTTATGGAAATGTTATAACCTCTAAGAAGTAGTTCAGCAGGTAATACAAAGGGTTTTGTTCCCAGTGTAGTCGTAGTCCTGCCGCAGCCGTCAACAATATGTTTGTAATTTGTGCAAAATTGAAAACAAGTTAAAACAAGTTAAAACAATTGAACTTGTTAATTCATGACAGATAGGTAAGTAAAGGTATTTTATTGTTTTTTAATCGTTAATTCTCATTTTAAATGAGAATATCGAAATATTACGTTTAGACCTTTATTAAAGCGCATTCTAAATGGAAGTTAAATGTTATTTTTACTAACCTTTATCCTCTTCGATAGTTGAAAATCCGAGAATAAGTTACAGACTTGGCCCATACTGTCTGAGTCAGTTGCAGGGGTCATAGAGCAGTAGGAGAAACTTTTGGCGACGTTGTTAGCGAGACGATGCTTCCCCTTAAACAGCTGAACACTTGCAGATCTAGCAACATAAGTATATTTTCAAAATATTGAAATCTTTATAAGGCCACGGGAGTAAGCTGCAAAAAAAAGGGGGCAGTAACAGTAGTACTGTTGTAGAAGCAGTACTAAATATCGTAGTAATAATAACAGTGGTGGCTATTACAGTTCTGTTCATTATAATAACAGTAACACTTCTCGGTATGTCTACGATAGGACGCATACTGTAATTCATAATAAAGATGTATCACCAAAGTCATTGATTTCACCTGGTACAGTAACCAGTTATTTATTAAACACACATTCACGCATACCCACAGAATTAATTTATTTATTTATTTTTTTTGGGTTGGTTTCGATGATATAATATTATTATCCTTACCATCAAAGAGTTCGCCACAGCAACACTGCTGTCCAGATTTTGCGATCTGTGACCGATACCAACCTAACCTGTGCCGATCTGCACTACTACCATTAAGAATATCCTAAAAGAGATTGACTCTGGAAACAGACGTGTAGTCTTTTCCATAGGTTCTGACAGATTTTTATGAACCTCATCGTTCACTGAGGGGTATTAGAAAAAGACCGGTTATCTTGATAGTAAATGTTTTATGACAATAATGTAAAAAAGTTATTGTGTACCAGTGATAATAAAAATTGCGTTGATAGAAAAAAAAATAAAATGAAATTCAATAAGTTATTCAATTCCTTTAAGGTTTAAAAAAAAAAAAAAAAAAAAAAAAAAAAATCCTTATGGAAGTAGAAGTAGGTGTCATTACTGCAACGGTTGATCCAGGCTAGTGGCCGCGATGGGCGTCTCGGCGAGAGGCGCCTGTGCAGCTCGTGTGTTATTCTCTGTTCTTGTTTTATTGTCTTTCATCGCTCCCGAGATATCTAGGCGTGCTGTCAGCCGACTGTTAATCTGTCACGTCTTTTAATTGAGTGGTCAAGACGCTGTGGTGGCCTTACCTTTGTTTGTTAGCCTTGGCTAAGGCTGAAATCACCTGGTCATTATGGGAGTGGACAGAGCCTAGGGCTGGAAGATTCGGCCGCTGTAATAGAGCATAACTTGCTTCATCCATACCTCCTGCGGCCTGATAAAAAGATAATGTGCAGTGTTCATGTAATAGAGCCATGGCAGTTCTGAGCACCTTTGCAACTCTAACTCCTTTTCTTTTTTGTCTCATATGTCTGTGGGTGATAAGGAAAGAATACCGCAAAAACTAAAGAAACAAAACACATACTGTCTTAATAAAGTCGATGCCAATAATTTTCTCTCATAACATAATGTTCACCCATGTTTGTTCTATCGCACACTATTAAATGTGTGTATTTATTTGTATCACCTAACATAGATTTTCATTTTCCACATTTATAGTTTATATCTACACATACAACGAAATTATAGAAAATACTAGAACCTCATCATAACACGCGATGAGATTTTTTTCTTTATTTTTTTCCCCTCCCACATTAATAAAGTAAATCCATGCTGACCACTCTATAGGTTTTCATCTGTACCGCAAGTGACCAGAACAAATTTTACCTGGAATTGGAGAACACAGATCTAATCTATAAAGAATTGATTTCCCCTTTCAGCGACGCATGAAAAATTATCTGTGGTGGAAATTGCCTGAGGTAATGTTTATGTTTATTAACAGCATAATTTCAACCACAGTTGGTGTTTGTTAATTCTTGACTTATAGGGACTATTAGTTTGAGATTTGTTGTTGTGCCGTGACGCTCAGGATTAAATTTTTTAAACTTCCAGGTTCTCTTGTTTAATTTCTTTGTAAAATGATATGTGAGGTTAGAGCGCAAGTCCCAGTAACTGTTGTTTAAAGGGCTTGACCTCCATACTGGTGATAGGTGAATTTGGGGCTTTATCTTTTCATATCTGTCCGTCAGAGGCTTGTTGGATGTGTAGAAAAGGCATAAGGTCACCTTAATGTTGGTGGGCTAAATCAAACAATCAATCAAACAAATAAACAATCTTAAATATCAGTTTTGAAAACTGCCTCAAAGGATCTAGTTTTTATGGCCAAAACTACTTTTTTTTTCAAACACATCTGCCGAAAGTTTAGTCTATCGTGATTTCTGTCAATACTTAACATTTCCGAGTTTTATGGTAAAAACGGTCGTGGTGATGATAAAAGTTTTAGTGATATGTTGATAAAGATAAATATGTTTGTAATGAAGGATTTATGTTATAATATTATGATTACCATAGGAGAAATATCCTAGGCCCTCTATCATCGAGATATTCAGGAATAATATCTCTAGCCGGATTGTTATCATATCGCAATCTACACCATTCTCCTCGTTTTCTAAAGTTATACTGTCACCGTCGACTTTACTTTCGTCAAAATCTGTCGATTTGCCCAGCTGTGTATGCGGCCTGTAATTAAACTCTAGCTTACTCGAATTCCTTGGGGTTAGAAATCGGCAATTTCAGAGTTTCGTGCCGAAAAAAAAAAAACCCGGAGATACTGTACCGTTTTTTTCCCCGAAAAAGATAATTTTGTCAACGATGTACCTACCTGAGATCAGGAATGCCTAACTAATTAATGACCCACATATTTTATCATGTGAAAAGATTAAGAATATAATATTATGCACAAACCAAAAAAAGAGAAAGATGTTCAATCCATGCAATTTACTCAGAGCATAGCCAGAACACGAGCAAAGACTTTTTCAGGTTTTAGATATGAAATAAGAATAATAGTATTGCTTTAAATCAAAAAAGAAAAATCAACAATGCTGCCAGCTTCTTGCAAGCTTTTATAGAAGACACATTATGTTTTACTCTATATACAGTGATGCTTGCGTATCTACAAAAGTCATTTGGAAGTTCCATTTGCTTTCAAAAGATTGAATTCTAGCAATTCAACTCCATCAAGTCAGATAGTTATGTTTCTGATCTATGATTTTACTTGGCCCTAGAACTCAGAGGCGTTGCTGTAATAATTGTCTAAAGGGTCCACATGGTACATATGGTAGGGAATACATAAATCTGCTTTTTCTCTTAGTTGAGATGAAATATACGGCACAATTTCTTTAAACAGTGATATATTTGATTGTTTTTAACTTTTCATTCACACAAAGGTGTATACGAGGACTATTTTTCTTTAATTGCTCACGAATGAAGTTTGCTATAATCGAGAACAAATTTCCCCAGACATGACCTAATAAAACCTTTACAATTATGAAGATGGGAACGTCCTTAGAATTAATGGAATCGGTTTGTCTTTGATAATTTTTTTTACCATACAACAATTTTAGCTTTTTGCGTTATTTAAAAAAATGTTTTAAATAAACGACAAACAGATTAATACCTGATTTATGAATTTGTGTAAAGATACATTAATGATGAGCAGAAAATGCAGAAATGACAGGAAAAAAGGGGGGGAAAAAAAGAACCGAAAACAAACCTACCAGTACAACTGTACAGAAACTGAATTGATAAAAATAAGATAAACATAAACAAATTGGACGTAATAAACACTTCCTAAGAAACTATTAAAGTGGAAACTAAGCTAAAACTCAGTCACGTCACCTGGAGTAAATCTAAACGTAGCCAGTCCGGATCAAAGCAAGGCGTGGTGTTGTGTGTGGAGTCTCCTGCCCGCAGGCGGTGCAGAGCTTGGCTGGAGGTTGGCATGATCCCTGTCTGGAGCCTGGTACCCTAACGAGAGGGTGGAGCTCCGCTCTCTGCTGACACCGCACTTCTCACCCCGGGCTGCGACTCCTGCCAGGGCCGCCGACCTCAGTCTGAAGGATATATTAAGTTTCCGGCTCCGTGCACGTCAGATTTACAAGAGGCGGAAAACTTCATTACCATAGGCTTCAGCGTCACACGGGAGAGTGGGATAACGGGAGATAATCATTCAAGATACCATTCACTTCCCCAGACTGAAAGGTTTATATCCCGCTCAAATCTCTGTGGTTAAGGGCCCAGTAATCCCAGAGATGTTATATTTTCATCAGTCTCTAGTTGATGAAAAAAAAAAAATCATGACACCATTTGATTTTGTTTATATATGGTACACTTTATTCGGGTTGATGCTTTTAATGTTTAACTTGGTCACAGCTCACTTCAAAGATAATTTATGAGATGACAAGCCGACGGAGCCTGTGAATGTTTCATGTTGGACACTTTCGCTTTCCCAAGTTGCAAGACGTGTACATGTATAGGGACCAGATTTACAGCGCTGGATCAACTGAACCTTTTATATCGACATTAATTTGATTTCTAAAACTGGTTAATCCGAATAGAAAATATCACGGGAAATGAAATTGTACAGTAAAAAAAAATGTGAGCGGTTTTCCGTGCCCAAGATTACTTACATAAAATGCTTTACATCTATATATAATGGAGCTTGGCGAAAATGAGGATCATCTAAAAGAGCATTTCTAGACCGCCTAGGAACGTCAAATTTGGCATAAAGTTGTAATTGCCCTAATGATTAGAGTGGCAATATCATTTTTCAACAAAATAGAGTTTTTCGAAAATTAAGGGCAAAAACGTGATTATTATTTTCTTAAAAGAAAAAGGTGAATGTGCGAATTACATGTACTTCCTATGAGCACAGTAACGGGTAGAGTTGGCAGGAATGAAACTGACAGTTCGCATACAATGTCTAAGCGACAGCAGGAAATCGTCTGAAATATATGTAGAGCTACATGCTATAGTGTGAGATCTAATTAGAACCTAAAAAAGTTGCTTGGACATAGGCTCTAAATCTAGAGTTTAGATATTTATAGCAGCTAGACTCAGATCAACATCTACAGCTAGATAGATCTAAATTTTATTTCTAGTATTTCTAGGCTTAGAATAATCTTTTTTTTTTTTCATAGTTCAAATCTAAATACAAATCTTGTAAACATTCAATTTCATGTAGGTTTAAATGACTGCTCGGCTAAGAATTTCCACAAGGCAGTGCACTTTTATACACTGTCTTAAGGCGAAAATTCACTACTTTTACCGTATATTCACTCTAAGCGTCAAAAGAATCTAAAAACAAACTGGGATTCTAAATGGGGGCATATAAGCCTACCTGGATCGCATAAGTAAAATGAGCGTGTGAATTTCAATTGAATGCTAATTTCCTGAACTTAAAAACAAATTTGATGTATAAAATACAATACTTATGCCCTAGTGTTCTTTAGTTTCGTGGTTTACTTTGTTTCAATTCAACCTTTTGCGGTGTGCTTAGAGTGAGAGAAGGAGATAATGAGAAATAAAGAGATAGAGAGACGAGAAAGCAAGATGAAGAGAGAGAGAGAGAGGGGGGGGGGGAGGGAGAGGAGGCAGAGGATAAAGCAAGATGAAGAGAGAGAGGGATGGAGAGGATAAAGCAAGATGAAGAGAGAGAGGGATGGAGAGGATAAAGCAAGATGAAGAGAGAGAGGGATGGAGAGGATAAAGCAAGATGAAGAGAGAGAGGGATGGAGAGGATAAAGCAAGATGAAGAGAGAGAGGGATGGAGAGGATAAAGCAAGATGAAGAGAGAGAGGGATGGAGAGGATAAAGCAAGATGAAGAGAGAGAGGGATGGAGAGGATAAAGCAAGATGAAGAGAGAGAGGGATGGAGAGGATAAAGCAAGATGAAGAGAGAAAAGAGCGGCGATAGAAAAGTAAGAACAAAGAGGACGATGACTGGCACATACAACAAGACAAGGGTTAAAGAATTTGAGAAGAACTAAGCTATTCAAGAACACGCCCCTAAAAGAACTAAAAACAGAACAGTTATGGAATAAACAATGGAACATTAAATATAACGTGGATAAAAACAGTTTGTACAGTAGGATATGGGCTAAAATAACGAATAAAATAGGACTTGAGACTAAATTTAATAACGGTATACAATCGAACATTGTAATGGAAATGTTGGATACTAAAATTTATCAAGAAATTAAGCATAGAATAATGATATGAATTCAGGGAGGGAAAACGAGATAAGGACAAAATTTTAAATCTCTGAAATAACGGTAGGGCTTTAAGAAATGCGATGGGTCAATGGAGAAAATAGATTACCAAACCTAACAAGAATAGAGTTCTTTTGTTGTGGATAACAAATACACCCGCGGTGAGTTCAAGGAGAAACAGCAAACACCTAAATAATTTTCTCAGGTCATATCAGAATATTGCTTTACCAGCACCGGTATGCCTGGTGTTATTTCATTTCTCAAATGAAGGTGACCAATTTTATGAGATCAATGTTAGCCTAGCCCCACCTTGGCTCCGTGCACTCTTTACGGGGTCCATAAATTTGACTTTTATTGTCAGTGCCACACAACCGCCATGATTGGTCCTAGATGTAGATTCACAGGTTAAGCTAAGCAGAGGCTCGTAAACCTTCCGATCCTTCTCAGGTTGATTTTGTGCTTTGTCAGTGCCAAAAATACAAATAAAAAACATAATCAGAGGGAAGAAAAAAGTAAACTGCTGTAGGAATCTGTAGTTGGTGGCTGTGGAAAATGTTGGAAGTAAACACTATAGATTACGTGACATAATATTTTACTTTCCACCTCAATTTCTACAAATCGGCCTCGGTTGTCTTTACATTTAGGCCTCAAAGCAGAAAGAAGAATAAAAAGGGAAAAAACAGATTGATATGCTAAGAGACAGACATGAACACACACACTCACACATATATATATGACATATATAATTATATATATATATATATATATATATATATGCAGAGAGAGAGAGAGAGAGAGAGAGAGAGAGAGAGAGAGAGAGAGAGAGAGAGAGAGAGAGAGAGAGAGAGAGAGAGAGAGAGAGAGAGAGAGAGAGAGAGAGAGAGAGAGAGAGAGAATAATTTTATAACAAATACGAAGAAGAGCATAAAAAGTAAAATCATTACCTCGACTGTCGACGGCTCAGCGGTTGGATGAGACATTATCAGAGAAAAATTGCAAGGAGCCGTGCTAAATACTTATCACTCAAAATAAATAAGGGAAAGGTCACAAAGCTCTAGTGCAAAACTATTATTCAGTTGCTTTTTGTCCTGAATTGAAAACTTTCTAACCTAAGCTTACTTTGAAAAAAAAAAATACCCGAGCTTTAAGGCATTCCAAATCACTCAGTCCTTAATGGCTTTGATCTAATTGTGTGAATCTTTGTGAATCCAAATCGCCTTATTTGTCGTTCATGCTATAATTAACAATTATTCCGCCGATCATGGTCTTAAAATTGGTTTTATCTAGAGATTTAATTTTTTGCTCTAAAGTAAAGAGGAGTTAAGCTCTACAAAACAATTTGCATTGTAGATCAGTCTGTCGACTATAAGGAAAATTATGTTCTTAACTTATCACTTTGTTATTTTGTTCAATCCATGTCACGACCTTAGATAATTAATGTCTAGATCGATGTTGAACTTAACAGAATCAAAAAGGGTACAGAGTAAAGTAATTGCATAGGGCTATATTTTTTAGCTTATCACAGGTGCATTTTTTAAAGTTACATTTTTTAAGTTACGGACTGAAAAGAAAGCCAGTCACGTAAAACCGAAGATTTAAGGATCATTTGTTCAGCAGCACAATAATTGATTAGAATTTATGGCTAGCCGCCATCTTGAAACAAGGCGTCTTCGACTACTTGAACAAATTGGTATGGTGCGAAAAGGCACTCGCGAAGAATTTGAAGCACTTTTGCCACAATTTTTTATTTTTTATTTCTTAATTTTTTTTTTCGTCGGTAGTTTGCAGATATTCTGATCCTGAAACGCTAATCTTAGAGTCTAATTTTTTTTCCCCTAACATTAGACGCGACTTTGTTGATCATTTCGATAATGATGATGATGGTGTTGATGATGATTATGTAAAGTATGGCTCTGTGAGAGGGGTATCCAACTCAAGAGCCTAGAAGACGCTAGGAACAAAAAAGATTGTTTAAGCTATGGGTGAAGATAAACGTAATTGTCTTATTTGAACTAGTTTTGCAAAGACATTATCAGTGGATGAGATTAAGTTAGGGACCCATACTTTCAGCTTTGCCGCACGGGAGAAATATTCCTTATCTGTTGGATTACGCAGCTTCTTTTTGTTGTGGGCAAATTCTAATGGAAGTCATCACTTTTCAGCCAGCTCTGTAACTCTGATATCAGTCACTGCCATTTTCCATCATACTCGCCTCAGAGGTCAAACAAATGGAAATTTGATGGCGCCAGATCAGAGCTATGGAGCGAGTGTGTTGAAAGATTTGGAGCCAGGTTTTGTGATTTCTAGGTGTGGGATGACAATATCATTGTTATGAAGAAAAAAACGAAGTCACTATGTATATGCTATTTAACCTGATTCATCCAAATAAACCACTATCATAGCAAAATTCGATAAGTCAGAAACTATGAAGAAGTTTAATGCACTCCCTTCAAACTTCAGTGAAAAAAGTGATGGCTGCTGTGATCTGGTACAGCCTGGTTAGACAATAAATAAATTCGTTATACTCCGAAGCACTCGACAAAATGTAGGAGTCTGTGTGGCAAACCTGTGTGACAGGTTTGCAAAGGACTGGCTCAAAATCCCAAACGTCATTTTTTACGAAAGCTCTGTGTAATCTTCCTGTTGCAGTGAAGAAAATGAGTCTATCTGCAAAAAAATTCTACAGAAATGTACACAAATTTAAAATCTTTTCTTGAAAAGTTTCGTTTAATTAGCTCCACACCTTTAAGAGCTGTGGTCTTACTTGCTTTATTTTGAAGATATCCTCACAGAATCAAAACCATCTTTTTATTTATTGCTCCTTATTGTTGTTTAGATCTGATTACTTGAAAAAAATTCTGTACAATTCTTTGCGAAGTTGTATTTCCTAAAAGGTCCAATTTCACTCATCGTCAGCTGCCACAGAAAAAGGAACCAGGTGACAACAGAGCAGACTGTGTGAAAAGATCCAGCCGCCCCAATACACCCCGTATTCCCCAATGTCTGATACGCCAGTCTGTTCAATCAGCAGAGCTTGGACTGGCAATCATGATGTACCGTTTTGATCACTAGCTAGGTCACCTTATAGTCGTGTCAAATCCCATCTAACCAAGTTGACGAAAACCAACGTGTCCATAATAAATAACCTTACCCTTGACTTGACAATGACATATCGGTAGCTAACGTCTCCCATTTAACCAACCCTGATCTTGGCTCGGCGTGAAGTCGATGCCTCCCATTTAACCAACCATGGTCTTGGCTTGGCGTAAAGTCGATGTCTCCCATTTAACCAACCATGGTCTTGGCTTGGCGTAAAGTCGATGCCTCCCATTTAACCAACCCTGATCTTGGCTTGGCGTAAAGTCGATGTCTACCATTTAACCAACCCTGGTCTTGGCTTCATGTCAAGTCAAAATATCCCATTTAACCAACCCTGGTCTTGGCTTCATGTCAAGTCAAAATATCCCATTTAACCAGCCCTGGTCTTGGCTTGACGGAAAGACAATGTCTCCCATTTAATCAACCCTACCATGGCTTGACATTGAGCAAATGTCTCCCATCTAACCAGCCCCACTCTTGACAAAGAGGCACCCTGCCCCATCTACCCAGCCATACTCTTGGCTTGATATAGCTATTTGTCATTCTGAGACCAAAGTCAATCGTCAGTTTAAATTATTGGAGTCTAAGCTAAGTGCGCCAATTACCATCTGTCTCAGACACATACTTCTGCCAGGTCACAAACCATGTTTTTCTTGTTGATCCAGGTCTTGATAATAACAGAACCTCACAGATTCATGTAACTTTTTTTTAATCAGTAAAGGTAATAATTTAATAATAATAATAATAATAATAATAATAATAATAATAATAATAATAATAATAATAATAATAATAATAATAAACTAAAGAGGAATTTCTCTGCTCTGCTTATGACAGAGTGTCTCAGTAAAAGTGGATTTTCACTAGTCATTTACTGATAAGACTCTTATTTTCTTTGACTAAAAAGCATTGTCAACTTAGGAGCAACTTTTTCAAATCTGCAGAATAAACACCCTTATTTTCCTTCCTGTCCGAGGATTTTAGCAAATTGTAAATGAGATGACCTATTAGAAAGCCATCTTTTAATTTTAATTATAGCCTACAATGTATGTGTAAGTGAAGCAAGATTAACTGACACACAAAAGCAAATCTTTTATAAAGTTTATGTAAACTATTTCCGACCAACAAAATAAAACTGTACTAATTCTAACAAAATACAAAATGTGAATATCAAAAAAGAAAAAACACGAAAGAATATGTGCTTTTCATGTTGAGTGTCTTTTATTATTTGAGTTAAGAAGAGTGTTGGCCCACACAAATAAATTACATGTGTTTGGAACAGAAATCTAAACACTCAAACATGAAATATTATTTGAGTTAAGAAGAGTGTTGGCCCACACAAATAAATTACATGTGTTTGGAACAGAAATCTAAACACTCAAACATGAAATATCATGAAATATTATTTTATGCTTTTGATAGGCTTGTCAAAGCTACATTACCACAGAACAATAATACTAGCCTTGATAAGTGGTAGATTTGAAATCAAATTCTAAGGTAAAAGCAGGCTTTAAAATGTGAATAAAATAACAATGGAGACACAAATCAATAACCTTTTTGTTTATACTTTGAAAAAAATTATTAAGTATGAACTGAACCAATGCAAAGCTTAAAACTAGAACAAAGTCTATACATAACTGAAAAACAATTAAGCAATGTCAGATACTCAATGCTTCAACATTGAGTGATATGATAATTTTACAGAAGAAATTATTAAGGAACGAAATACACCAAATGCCGTATAACCCTCCTAAATATTCAATATATAAAGGGAATTTGTCGTTATTTACATCAGTCAAATTTACAATAAATATAAAACTGGTTTGAATCTTTACTAATCTTTATTTTTTCAACAGAAATTACACAACCCTCATTTCTAAAATTTTCAACAGTGTGGCTCCATCCTCATAAACAATTTTATTACAGTCGATTGCCGTGGTTAAGTGTCAATTTACTCAATTCAGGAGCAAAGCACAATTTAAAAAAAAAATCACTAAAATAATGTGCAAGTGGTTTTCTAAAGAATGCTTGGAAGCCTTTGGACAAAACCAGCATCTTACATGATCAAGCCAACTCTTCTTGCCCAACTCCAAGATATATGCCCTTCTTTTATCCTGGATAAATGCAGTATCCATCTTTACCCATGGGTAAATGCCATATCAATCTTGTCTGACCCTGGATAATGCCTTATCCATCTTGTCCAACCCTGGATACATGCCATATCTATCTTAGCCAATTCTTAGATAGTTGCTGTATCTATCTCGTCCAACTCCTCGATAAATGCCTTATCCATCTTGATCACTCCTAGAAAAATGCCACCATATCTTTCTTGAACAAATCCAACATAAACACCATATCCATCTTGTCCAACTCTTGAATTAATACCAGTATGATCTTGTCCATTGCTCTATACATGTCATATCCATCTTGCCTGTATAATCTCAGTGTGGTTTAGTGTTTTTCCTTTTTTCTGTACTTTTCCCACCCTCCCTGCTTGACCATAATCATATGTTACGCTATTCACAACTATAATGCTGAATATAAATGTGAAAATCTTCATTACTTTTTAAATACCTTTATTCTCACTGCTTCACATTCCCTTAATTTTACGCAGAATGGCCGGGCGCTTTGAACTTAAATGATGGAATAAAAAAAGGGGGAAAAACAAGAGAAACTTGAAATCAAACGCATTCTATCAAGAAACTGAAACTAAAGTTTAAAGTTTATGGAGACTGCAAGCTATTCCTTGTAAAGAAAAAACTCTAAGATATAGCATAATCAAAGAATTATGTCAACCTCAAGTGCAAATAAATCAGTGAAATTGAAAAACAAAATCCAATTGATTTTATTCAAACAAACAAACAAAAAAATGCAAACATACACATAATTTCTCATAAAACAAGGTTTATAATGTTTTGCAAAACCAGCTAATGTAATATAATTCTATGGTAAAAACAAATCTCAAGTTTGCATTGATAAGCGGCATTACAGATAACTTAATGAAGATCGGTAAAGGCTAAAGTACTATTAGAGCAGAGTCAAGAAAATCCAACAAGCATGTGTGACAATGATGCAAGAAATACATTTTGAATTATTTTTTCCATTCTTTTAAGATGAGGGAATAATTAGGAATCATCATGATGTTTGATTTTGCTAGAATGAACTTTGAGTCCCTTGGGTGAATAGAATAGAACTCTATAAAAGTCTGCTTAAGGTTGCTGAAAAAAAATAAAATTCCTTCATAAGTGGTTGATACATAAGTACTTTCTTTTTCTTTAATTTTTTTTAAACTCTGTGTATAGTCCCCTTTGTCACACACTATAAAAAATCACAATACACAGCAACAGACTCTGCAGCCAACCATAAATCATAAGACTTTGAAATAATTCACAGCAATTAAAATATGTTTATTTTGTCTAACTTGTTACTGAGATTTTGATCCACAATGCCAGAGATTTGTTGTAATTCAAAACCCTTAAAACTCAGACAGATTATTTAATGTAGAACATTCAAAAGTTTTATAGGTGTCTACCTTCAGATCAACAAAATGTACTGACATTCTGTTTAAGCTGATAAATTACATTTCATATTATAAGCTGTTTATAACACAAAATCTTATCTCATCCAGAAGAAAAGAAATTGCTGTACCGCAGGGTTTGTCAGGAAAGAATATGTGGAAATACGATAAAACAAAACTTGATATGGTTAAGTCAACCAAAGTTAATAGATAACAAAGGACACAGCTTGCATTGTTTGTAGCAGAGCCTGCAATATCACTTGAGTTGATCGGCTCCACTTTGTTCAATATCTCATGAGCCTTTAATGCTAGAATGATTTCCTCCCAAGCCAAAATATTCCCATGGGTCATTAAATTGTGGAAGAAATAGAACATCCTAGACTGTGGGGGGCTCGTTAGGTGCCCCGCCTTGGCTGCTGCCTCATCCAGACTGCTTCTCCTGCCTTTACTAATCTTTTGAGAAGAGATCTCTCATGTCGTTGAGACTCTGAGCTAGGGTGGCACCAAACTTGTGGGCGTCCTGACAGAAAATAAACCACATATTTAACGATGACATTCTTCGGAGGCATATCAAAGCTTAAATGCATTAGTACAATCATTCAGATGCTTTCAAAAATAAGCTTTTAATAGTTTTATATATAAAAGAAGTCACAGGTTTTCCTGCTTGTTCCTTTTTTAAAATGTGCCCTGGCCACTTGTTCATGTAAAATCTTTGCCAAAAATTATCAAATTTAATAAAAAGTAAGTTACACAACACCCCGGAATCAACTCAATCGAAGCAATAACATGAAACGTGTATTTTTTCTTATCAGAATATCTACAAGCTGTTGATGTAATGCAATTTACATTTTTTAGTGAGTTCCAAAATGAGTTTTCTATTTAATTCTTACACATTTTTCATTCCTGTCAAGACATCTTTGTGGTTAAATGTAATATATGATAATGTCAGAATTACCATCTGATCTAAATCTTGTACCATGACCAATAAATTCATATACCTAACTTCTCTAAAATAAAAAAAAAAAACAAAATCCCCAAACACGAATGAAAATCAATGTAAAACCAGGGATACTGGAAGCCGCTGATAAAATGTTATTTAAAAAAAACAAAAACAAAAAAAAATCGTGTTCTGGGTAGAAACAGAGACACTTTATTTATAGGCTGAAAAAAAAGAAAGGTATTTCTGTTCCTACCATTTATGTCTGACAAAAATCCTTTATTTCAGTTGTTTCATTATTTTTCTCTTGGATCTCAATAATTTGAAAAATCATTTGCTGAAATATCACTTCCACTAAAGCATACCGTATGTGCGCATGATTTCTTGCATGATATATGGAAGAAGATAGTATCCTCGCCAGCGATCATATAGGAGACACCGTAACCATCATCAGTGACTGGGCCAAACCCTCCACCTCCACAAATGCGATCAGGATGCTTTTTCAGGTCTAGACGGTCTGTCTGCTGGTGGGGTGTCTGGTAGTCAAAAGCAAAAGAGAAAAGTCCAAATTATAAGTTATCAACAGAGCCATTGATACTGAAAAATACAAAAAAAAGCAAAAAATAAATTTTCTGAGTTCTGCTGGTATTAATTTTATCCTCATGCATAGACTGAAGTGAATGCACGACAAGGAGACATACAGACAAACTGACAGAAACCCACTGACCTGGCTGGTAGAGAGTTTCCATGGTTCCATAAGAGCCTTGGCAAGGAAAGGAGATTCCACACCCAGATATTTGGACACGACATAAAGGCAGAACAGATGACGGTCAATACCGGCACCAGTCATTGTGTCCCTGTACTGCTGTTGATGGGTCTCGGCAGACTCCCGCATCAGCTTGATGCATTCTGGTTTCTGAAAATAGGGCAAAGGAAAAGAGTTGGTTAAGAATTAAAAGAAAAATTGAAAATGAGTACATAATCAACAACAATTATTTCAACAATAAATTGTGTTAATGAGGAAATATGTCATTAGATCTTATCCAAACTGATAGATTATCAAGACTTGAACATATGATTCACTGGGAGTGATGTACGAATAATTCAAGCCGCTAATAAGTGAAGTGAATACATTAGTGATCTAGTGTCACTTTGATTTCAGGTCTTTAAATAAATGTAGAATTCTGAAAAAAAAAAATTCCCTCCCTTCTCAAGTAAAAGAAGAAAAAGAAGAGGAAAAAGGAGATGAGGAAAGGAAGATGAAGTTAAGCCCTGACCAGTAAAAGACAAAATGATGATGATCAACCCATTGCAAAAAAAAAAAAAAAACCCATTAATATAATACATTTGACCTATATATGAGTACTACAAATATATATATACATATATGAGTAGTAAAAATTTTTATTTATCACAGAAAAAAACCAGACCCGTGCAGAATTTTTTCTAGCTTATGCCCAAATTTAATGGAGCAGCTTAAATGAATAATAAAAAAAAGAAGAAGAAGGAAGAAAAGGAAAGAAAAAAATTTTGATAATAAATCTTAATTTTCTGAGATAAGACCTAGAAAAAAAAAAAAAAAACCCTGTACGTGTTTTCATTTGGGTTTGATCATTGAAGAGCAAGATGAGCACTGGGTCTAAAATTTAGGGGAGTACTTGGTTAAACCACATGTTGAGTGAGATTAGAATGTCCATGTTTCTTGATTTTGGGAATATATTTCCCTGCCTTTTCTCACAAAGTTGTTTGCTCTGCTGATTTCCTCATCCATTTCTCTAACTTCATGTAGAACTAATCCTGTCTCTCTAAACTTTTCAAGAAAGGCACTGCTCCGCTCAAAGCAACTTCCCAATAACAAGAGATGAGCTCAGCAGAACAAAGAGCTGGCTTGACATTAAAATTTCTACTTTTCTGTTGATTATAAAGCAAAAAGGAATAAAACAGGGTGATTGCATCAGGTTCAGGGGCTTATGCTATGATGCCATTTGTTTGAAAGATTTAAGTTGCCTCAAATATTGCAAACTTCAGATTTGACATCATTGCACCAAATTTGTGCCTCACATATACTCACCGGCTTCTTCTCACATACAGCTCGGGCAAACGCACATGTCTGGGCTGTGCAAGAACGAACTGTCTCTGTGCGTCCTTCACGGAATAACCGCGTCATGGAGGACTCGTAGGTCAGGCAGAAGTGGTTCTCAAGCTTGAAGGATAAAAAGAAAAAGTATTGATAATCACCATCATTTTTTTATATTTGTGGCCTTATTGTCATATCAATTTTACCTCAAAATCAGATACAGTTTTGCACAAATACTTCTTCTTGATATAAATTAATTTTTTAATGGGTATCGTAATTGGGCAAAAATTATGATGAAATCTTGTTTAGCTGTTAAGAATAAATCTAAGGTCAACACACTTTGTATTATTAAAAGTCATTTACACAGATCCACAGGTATATGTACAAATAAGTTTTCCTGCACAAATCTGGCACTAAATAGATCTTTTGCACTCTTCATTTCACTGCGCCATTCTGACAAGTGACTTAAAATAGATTCATCTTCAGCAAGTGAATACCTCGGCTATATGCTTTACAAGAAACTAAGATTTGTTTGTTTTACATAAGCTTAGTCTACATTGAAAAGTGAGACAATTAATATGGTCCTAGCAGAAATATGAAAAACTTCCATCTCATTGCTGTTTCCCTAGTCTGAAATAAAAACAATAAAAACATTGTGATCTTTGATAATTTGTAACTTAACTGGATTGCTCCATCACTGAAGCGTTCAGTAAGTATTATCAAACAAAAAGGCACAGGCTACTAACATGCCTGGCACTGAGATAACTGAACTCACTCTGAAGTATGTTAGCTGAATGGCTGTCTGTATGAAGGCATCAGGACTAACTTTGCAGGTCTTGACGAACCCTTTGCCAAAATCTGTGAACATCATGATGTGCAAATCCACATCATTGGCAAGGGCGCGGGCTACCTGGAGGCTGGACTCAATCACTTGTTGACACTGAAAGGGCAACCAGATGATAACAGAGGGAAAAATTGGCAAAGTTGACATTTACTTTTAAATAAATCTAAATGATTGTGTCTGTACAAAATGAACAGTAAATAAAAGGACTCCAAAACTTGATGTATCAGGTTAAAAATGTATGCAGGGTAAAGTCTAACTGTTTTAAGGTGCGCCATTCTCTCTCTCTCTCTCTCTCTCTCTCTCTCTCTCTCTCTCTCTCTCTCTCTCTCTCTCTCTCTCTCTCTCTCTCTCTCTCTCTCTGTGTCTCTCTCTCTCTCTCTCTCAATTTCTTTATCTGTCACTTTATTGTTGTCTCTCTTCAGCCCACCTGTTTATTGATGTCCCATTCCAACCTGATGGGATTTGGAGGCTGGACCTCTGGAGTGCCACGAGTGTGTCCATCCTTATCATATCTGTCGAGATCACAGAGGAATTGGGACCAGGAATATTTCTTGTGTTAGTTTAAAGGCTTTTAGACCCCCAATATTTTGTCATAAACATTGCAGACACTTAATTATCTTTCAAATTACACTTAACAATATTGCCTTGCATTTTTACTTATCTTCCATTTCTACCTATTTTCATCTTCAAAATGAGATATTCCATAAAAAATGGGCAACAGATCAACAGTTCTTTACATATACACAATTTTGAAAATTGCGTAAAAAGACTTCATTAATTTCATTAATTTTGGTTTCTTTTGCTAGAGGTTAAGATGAAATTGAGAATCCAATTAAAACACAATCACTATGTTTTAATTACTGCTCAAATTAATTTTAAATGAGAGATAATTAACAACTTCAAAACAGAAAATGAAGTATTCAATTAGCATTCAAATGGATAAAGTATATTGAAATATACTAATTATAAAACAAAAGAAGCAAATGGCAGGATAATCCTTTGGTGAAAAAATCGTGAAAAGTGTTAGAAAATCCTGATTTAATCATTGGAGAAAATTTAAAAAAATTACAACTACAGAAGACAAGAAGAATTATTCATTAAAATATCAACTTTACCTTAAAGTTAACTTTAGTAAGCTTGATATATGAAATAACAAAATGATCTTTACTTTTTACATTTACATTATAACCATCTTATCTAAAAAATGCTAAGTCAGCATTTAACTCATCTTTCTTGTTTCTTTTATTAAATATTTCATTTGCAAAATATGTTTTGATTGATAAATGTAAAATTAATTTTTTTAAAGAGTTATACATAAATATATAAAAAGAGCAAAAAATCATAATATATTTTATATAAACAAAGATAGAATCAAGACATATATTTGCTTCTATATTATGAAAGTAATATCTGAATACATGACAAATCTTTAACGAGACATGTTAGAATGTTATTGGTATACTATACATATACACTCAAAGATAATATGGTTGGTATCAGTATTGCTGGTTTATGCTTTGGTCCTAAATTATTTCAAATGGGTTATGCTGCTGCAAGCTCTCTCTCTCCCTCTCTTTCTTGCATTTAATTTATTTCTATTAATTCTTCTCTCTGACATGAAAACTGGGAGCCAATACAAAACTGTTTTTGTTTCTCTTAATTTTATATTAGTGTGAATATGTAAAAAGTTTCAAGACCTAGAGTATGAGTTTGAGTGTAATGAGTCTATCAAGAGTGAGGCTATGAACACACACATTTTAAGCAAGTATTATTTTTAAAAGGAAAAAGGGGTAATATAGGAAAACCAACTACATGTACCTACACATCACTGAACTGGTTAAAATAAACAATTATTTTTCCACAATGTTTTTTTTTTCAAAAGAATTTTTTGATTCACATTATCTCCCAATAACACTGAAGACTTTGCATGCCAATACATTTTTTTAAATGTTTCTATATGATTAAAACTGATTAGAGCATATAAAGCTTATTATCATCATGATGATAATTATTATTATTATTATTATTATTATTATTATTATTATCATCATTATTATTATTATCATCATTATTATTATTATTATCATCATCATCATCATCATCATCGTTATTATTATTATTATTATTATTATTATTATTTGATGGTTAGAGATTATAGTTTCAAGGCAAATTATTTGAAAAAGACAAACAAAATTCTCATAGTATTTAAAAAAGAAAAAAAAAAAGGATAAATGATTTTAAAAAATAATGAATGGAACTTGCAGTTTGAGACTTAATAGCAAAACAAAATATAGAACTCTCTTCTGAAAACAAGTTATAAAAATATTAGTAAAATTCCGCAAAAGCATGTAGAATGTAGAATGCTGTAGAATGCTTCATGCACAGTGTACATATAAAGACAAGTCAATAGAACCTAATAAATTTCATAGATCTTTCACTAGTGTGAAATGTAGTTTGGCTGAAGTCAGATATTTCACTATACAGCTTGATTCAAACTCAAGTCCTGCCAATCTCAATAAAGTACAAGAGAAAGGCTGATCTTGTGAAACCATTATTTGCAACAAAAGAAACCAAACTGGGTGAAAGGACAACAAGAAAAAAACAAACCATGACGCCTTTTTTTAAATTCCACCTTCAACTGCTATTGTCAAATAAGATCACTGACAATGTAACTCTTTCTTTTTTTCAGCAAACTTCAAAATAAAAAGTTGAAGTAAATAAGTGTATTGTTTACAAAGTGACTGACCCAAAAAAGAGTGGACAACGCTCAGTAGAAAAAATCTCATACTCTAAAGGATTGTGACAAAGTTTTTAGTGCACCATGGACTTCTTTTTCATTTGGTTGCCGTGTCAATCCTTCAAGACTGTAGCTAACATCCATTTTCATAATGTTGAGACAGCTGCGGCCAAATCTCTTAGATCAGTCCCGTTAAAATCACCATCAATCATAGATTACAGCTTAGCTGTTCCCCTTGCCTCAACACTCAACGAAACAAGTAAGAACTTTCTAATGAGGCCTTTTCATTACGCCAATGACAACATATGCATGATGAGAAAAACAGTAAACATTTCAATCTGTGTTTTTCAAGCAATACTAAGTTTCCAAACAAAAAATGGTGGCTGTGTGTGACAAGCCCATGAACTTCATGCATCTTTTGTACATACTAATGTCTTTTTAATTGGCACAAGGCACAACTCTAAAATATAGATATGATTGGAAGAGACATTTTAAATCTAAAATTAAATCTAATGCTAAGTTTATAGCCTCCCTGAGACTCATAAATCATTAAGTGAAATGTGAGAGAAATGAAGAAAAAAAGGGTCAAGTATATTATGAAATCATCACATAACATAAAATGATGAACAAGATCAGTTCAAATTATAAATGACAATTGCAGCAAATTAAATTGATTAAGAGATTTAAAAAAAAAAATGAATAAAGTGAAACGGGAATCAGTGGAATTGGTGAATATATCACATGATCACAAGCCATCAGGAGAAAGTAAAATCAGGCAAAAACGAGAAAAAAACAAAAAAACAAAAACAAAAACAAAATTAATGTAGAAAACCAAAGGAAGATCAAGATAGTAGATGGAGAAAAGCAGAGAAGTGATTAGCACAACCATCACTCAGTTGTGCAATAACAATGCAAAATTATCTTTTTTTAACTCCCTAGTTGAATAAGAATATTTTTAGGATAACATAGGATGAGACTGAATAAAAAATCTTTGTGAATCTGTTAAGATAAAAGTGAACTATGATCTTTCCACAAAACAGAGATCTGTTTGATCTGTCTCAGATCTGCAGCCCTCATTATCTGATGCCCTCTCTTTATCTCTTTCTCTTCTTTGTGACTTTTAACCTTGTCTCAAAAGATAAACGATCAAACCAACTACAAGCTTTTTTGTGAGGAGTTGAGCTTGTGAACAAATGGTTGACATGTGAGTGTGTAAAAAAAATTTGACAAACAGTTTTTTTCAATACATATTTCTGTGCTTTTATTTTTTTAAAAAGCTATGTGACTCATCAAACATTAGCAAAAGAAAAAACCAGCTAAAGTTCTGGAAAATGTAAAAGTTTTGATGAACAGAAATGTTACACACACAGCGTGGAAGCAATTATTGTTATGCTACAAGTTCAACTCACACAGGATGAAAACAAAGCAGGGAATGGAAGAGGGACACTACAAAGAGCATCAAGCAGAGAGACAAGCGAGTGTTAGATGCACCAAGCGTCAAGATATATTTTCTATCATGTTCCATATATTTCCTACTGTCCAGAAAAAAATAGGTCAGAGATTTTAGAAGTTGTGCAATCAGGGTTAGAAGAGGAGTCAACATAAGATGTATGGAGAATATATTTAAAGGGAGAGAGACAGAGACAGAGAGAGAGAGAGAGAGAGAGAGAGAGAGAGAGAGAGAGAGAGAGAGAGAGAGAGAGAGAGAGAGAGAGCAGGATGCAAAGGGCAGTTTCGGTTGAATGGTTTCGTCAAGAGCTGTTACCCAGAAATGTATTCTTCTTGCTGGATTGTCTCCCACAGCTGGGCCATCACAGGAGCATCAGCCCTATAGTTACACAGCCCAACAGGGAAGGGAGTGGGAAGAGTGGTGGGTTGGTTTGACACGCAAAAGTAGAATCTCTGTTAAGTGACATAGAGTCCAATGGTAGCATATTTGGAGAGTCATGTCTATCTTGTGTTTTCAGCCAGGACATCTTTGTGGCGACACTGACACTTGAAAAATTGTCAGGTCATTGCAAAAAAAATTGGTATCCAGAGAGAGGGAAGTTAAAGAAATATGATGAATGCAGCAATCTTGACGAACGAAAATCTGAGGACCAAAACATGATTTCTGGAGCTATTTACACCGTGGGACACTTTCCTGGAAACTGGCTCAATATTATTCTACTGTTAAAGTGATTTAAGAATATATGCTGGGCTTCTGCAGATTTTTCCTCCTAGAATCTGCAGTCCTCTGTCCTGATATGGTAATACTACACGTATGAGGGGCAATATCAAAAAAAGCACTGGACAAATCATTTCTGCCTTTTTCGGGAATGGAGAAGAAGAAAAGCATTGCCAGCTACAGACAATGCTGAAGAAACAGACTGGTTATTTCACTGAACAGTGGAGCAGTTTACTAGACTAGAAACAAAAAAGTAACAAAAGCATGCATAAACATGTAAAATACAAAGAAAATCAAGCATGCATAAAAATTAAAGAATACAAAAAATAAGCAACATAAAACAATACATGGAAGAATTATCCAACTTTAAACCATCATATTAGTCGATGTTATATTTTTTTTTTTTGCTTCTTCACTTGGTCTCCCTAGCTACAAAAGCTTATGCCATGTGGGTGTGCAGTACAGGTTTATTCTCATGTCAAGAGAGGACGAAGTGTGCCAATATTGCAACACCAACGGCAAGTGATACACAAGCAAAAAGAAAGGCTGGAAATTCAATAAAAAAAAATCCTCTTTAAAGAACTCTAAACCTCAAGTCTTCAAGGTTAGAGACATATTTTGAGTTGACTGAGCCTCTTTCAGCTTACTGACAGCAGGATAAAGATGAACCGATGCCTCATTTTAATATATTTCTTGCACAAATTCATTGCACAACACTATGTAATTACATGTATTCAGACTAAACTTAGATTTAGACAACAATTGTTCAACACTGCAATAAAAGATACCATCTGTTACTGTTGTCTTTTTTTGTCTTCCAACTGTGCAATTATTTTTAGAACATTGAGTGTTGCACTAATTGCGGCTTTTTTTTTTTTTCACCACAAGCACTGGTTATTGTCAACATATAAAATGGATTTCCCAACATGACATATGTGAAAAAAAATTTGCAAGACCTCCCAAAGAGGCAAGAAAAAACAAATGAAAGGCTTTTCAGTCACCGAGACATGTTTTTCCACATTCAACTGTAAACATTTAAAGAAAAAATGCCACACACCATTAGATGCTAGAAAGTCAGTAACCAAAAGTTGCATCCTTGTTTGGTAAAAATTTACAGTAGTAACTGAATAATTCCATGCAAAACAAGAACCGTAACAAAACATCCCACTTACAGCATAGAATGACTCATCTCAAGTAAAATACCAACAAGAGTTTCAGTAACAAAAGGTTAAGGTTTAAGTGAAAGAAACAGACTTCCTTAGATTCCTCCTTGCCTACAGTTTGTCTACTGTGCGTGGAAGAAACTTCCTTACTTTCCTCCTTGCCTACAGTTTGTCTACTGTGCGTGATGAAACCCACTAAACACAGATATATAGAGTCCTTGCATGGTTAACTTAGTGGTCAACGAACCACATGAAGTAGGAGTTCTCGTAGCCTGTTAGTCTACAGCTCAAGCTGTTCAGGTAAGTCAACGCACGAGAGGACACTGGGTGCTCAACATAGAAAGCAAAAGTTAGTTCAACTGTAGCGTACTGGTAGCTCTATGTTTGAGAATAAATTGTAGCATGAAATGGTTATTTCTTATCTAATGTGATCTGTAACGTACTTATCAGTCAAACTTTCCAATTGCATTGCCCATTAAAAAAAAAAAAATTCTGATAGTTTAATAGTGCGTTTTAAGCTTCTGCAATGCTCAACTAAGGTAAGCTTTTTAAAGACATGCAAAGAAATTGCTTTCTTCAAATAAAAGATTAGATTCTAACCATCAACATAAATTAAAATGCAAGGCATTTTCTGTATGTTCACATTTACTCAGTTTACAAAGAAACTTCACTCTATGGCCTTTTAAGATTGGCGTAATAAAAAAAAGTCTTCCTCAGTTGATGAATGATGAATATTTTTAGTTTCACTTTTTTGCTTTTAAGATGCTTCTTAGATATACCATATTTGTTAAAATTAGTTTCATAACTGAAAAAAAAAGCACTAAAATGGAAATCCCAGTTTAGATCAAGATGGCTCAACCTCCTAATAACTAAAGAATGTGGATTGAATTTATCACTTAGTCTCTTTGTTATCAACTGTTATTCATAAACAATTCCTTGATAGTAATTTTTCTTCATTAAGCTCTTAGAGCAAACTACCAGTACACTACATAGTTGATCTATATGGGAAAGAAAACATTGCTGACTTATACATCAAGCAATACTCAAAAAAAAAAAACATGAGGAAAGTAAAGAAGAGAGTTACTGCTGATTGCTGATACAAATCAAGCAGAGTATACACAGTAGGAGAGGAGCTAGGATGATAGAGTTTACCCAAAATTTTGGGAATGTGGATGGAGTTAAGGGCAATTATTGTCTAAAAACAGCCCATATCTTTCAACAAGAGGGCGAAAGATATGTGGAGTAGATGTAGTTGAAGAAGGAGAGGGAGCCAGAAAGAAGTGAGAGAAGGAACACATTACCCAAAGGTGACCTCATGTTCCTGGCAAGCTTCCCACAGCTGAGACATGAGAGGGGCGTCCGCCCTGGGGTGAAAGGTGAGAGGGCATCAAGATCAGCATCAAGGCTGATATACAGATAGCATGTGTTTGAGAGAGAGAAAGCGAGAAAGAGAGAGAGAGAGAGAGAGAGAGAGAGAGAGAGAGAGAGAGAGAGAGAGAGAGAGAGAGAGAGAGAGAGAGAGAGAGAGAGAGAGAGAGAGAGAGAGAGAGAGAGAGAGAGAGAGAGAGAGAGAGAGAGAGAGAGAGAGAGAGAGAGAGAGAGAGAGAGAGAGAGAGAGAGAGAAAGAGAGAGAGAAAGCGAGAAAGAGAGAGAGAGAGAGAGAGAGAGAGAGAGAGAGAGAGAGAGAGAGAGAGAGAGAGAGAGAGAGAGAGAGAGAGAGAGAGAGAGAGTCACAGTTGTTGAGATGTTTCAAACTTACAAATCATGTGCTGCCAGTCGAGTTAGGAATGATACAAAATCTATTAAGACAAGGGAAACACTTCACAGCGATATGGAAACCAAGATTTGAGCGCAGAATGACAAATATGATGTTGTTATTTCAAGGGCCAGTCTCTCCTAACTGGCTTCATTGCAATACTTTATGTCTTTGGGTAAAACCAAAATCACTCCAGAGGTCTTTACTTAGAATTGATATATATTAACATTTTTAAACCCAGATGACACTGAAAGGAAAAAAGATAAATTGTATTCAGAAACTCATTCAATAAAACATAAAAACTTGAACAAACAAAGGATCCAACAGCACAAGCATATGTACATAAACAGCACATAAATCCTTGGAGATGAACCGAGATCACCTGGGCTAAACGACATGCCTTGCAATATGGGAAATACTAGACAAACTGCTAACATATTTCATTTAGAAAAAGAAAAAGCACTGCAAACTCCTGGCTGAATAAACATCCTGAAATCAAATTAGAAAATTTTTATTAATAATCCCAAAACGCGTTGCCATTGAATTGTCGGTGTAATCGCTTGCTCTGTTGTTCAGAAAACTTTGTCCATCGAGAATAATCCTGAAAGAAAAAGTGTGAAACAGTCCCTAGATTTATCCATGCCATAAGAGAACAGTTTGGCATTTTATATCATTCCATAACAACTTTGTAATCATCAAAGCAAAGTAATTTGCTCTGAAAATTTACTTTTTTTTATATAAATCTTCCAACTTTACATACTAGTACAAAAACACAGTAAGTTTCTTCCAAAACTGGAGGTGAGATATAAAATAAACTTCCTCTGATAACTCATTGAGACTGGTTGTACAATTCAGAATGAGGGTATTGAAGCCTGCTAGAGTCTGCGCATCGTTTGTGTTGGAATATTTAGTATTGGTACAGTTATGGCCAAATTGTTCTCTACTACTAAAAATATAGCAAGTTTTTGTAAACTAAGCATGTTAAAGCCAAAGATGTCTCCAAACCTGTAGCAAAAGATAATAATGTACCATAAAAAATAGAGCAGACAGAGAGAGAGAGAGAGAGAGAGAGAGAGAGAGAGAGAGAGAGAGAGAGAGAGAGAGAGAGAGAGAGAGAGAGAGAGAGAGAGAGAGAGAGAGAGAGAGAGAGAGAGAGAGAGAGAGAGAGAGAGAGAGAGAGAGAGAGAGAGAGAGAGAGAGAGAGAGAGAGAGAGAGAGAGACTGACAGACAAACAGACATAAAGGTTATCTGCATCTCCGACAACTGGTAGAACAATATTCTCTTCAGTGTTTGGCAGATGCATTTGTTTCCCTGATCATTTAAGGAAAGATATGAGACAAAACTATCAATCAGTATTGGTATATCATTGCACTGTTTACCAAGAAAAAAATATAATAGTAATGAGAGTAGCAGAGATTTGCATAAAACATTCTCTTGGAGAGAAAGTAAGCTTGCAAAATATTTAAAAAAAAAAAAAAAACAAGATGAGAAGAAAGCAGGCACAAAAAATTTTTTTAGTAAAAAATATAGCTCATGTAAAGCAAAGATATAAGATAGTTTGAAATCTGTATCTTCTGAAAATGTTGCAGGCATGACATTTTACCGCAGTTCAAACTTAAAAAATTAACAACAGAGTATGTCCTTGGTGTTTTCCCTTTCCTCAATTATGGTGTCACATGTCTACATGATCTTGGGCATTGACCCATCAGTAACCATATGTCTCTTTTTGATCAAAGTTGGTTTTATTAAAAGGCTGTTTTTGATGATGTTCATCGCCTTTATGGTGAATGGTAACGTTATACCTCTACTTTATGGTGTTACATCTCTATTCAATGATGTTCCACCTCTGCTTTATCATCATTTACATGTTTACCTCGTATGCTCAATCATGATGAAACACCTCTACTGTTCAAAACAGGTTTTCAGATATGAATATGAAACACCGAAAACATTTCGGAAAAGGTTAAATATTGGGATGAAGTACTGCTTCCACAATGAACAATTACACCAACTTTATAACTGTAATGATTGACCCAAACTGGGAATAACCAGTTCAATTAAGACTGGGATGTGCAAATCAGGGAGCGCAAGAGAAGTGCAGGTATTATGATCTACGAGCAGATCTTCTTTTTCCCAGGAGAGGACTTGTGGTAGTTACAAAGGTATTGGGTCAAATAACATCGACGCAAATACAATCTGCAGAGTTGTGCTGACTCAAATATCAAAAATGAAGTAAAAAAGAAAATTGACAATATTTAGTGTCGCTGAGAGGCCAGAGACAAACTCACAAAACAGGGCAATGAGGGGAATAAAAATTGGGTATGTATGACTAATGTTGTGCATTTAAGACGGCAAAAGATTATTTGTGCTCCAGCAAAAGAAAAAAAAAGACAATCAATGAAATGGAAAATTCAGCTTTTGCCATGGAAAGGAACCAAAGGACAAGACTGGAGAAAATCAGTTATTTTAGCTGGTACCGACGTCCACATAAAATGGTGGTGTTTTTTTTTGTTTTTTTTTATTATTATTTATCTTTCACTTATCTTTCATAAACAGCACAACTTAGAGTTTACAGTATGGGTGGGTTCACACACAAATTGAGTTACCCATATATTTGGTCATCAGCAAAAAAGCTCTCTAGTGTCTGTGAGATTATTGGCGCATCTCCCCTAGAGGTTAAAGGTCAAGACTGTTAAGACATGGATGGCTGTATATCATCAAAACCAAAGCACCAAAAACATCATAGGAATAAGGCATCAAAAGGATGGTTTCATTATAGGCAGGCAGACACAATCAAATGCATTCCTGAAGCATGGGTAAAAGTACTTTATAAGTTCCTGAACAAAGGGATAAAACCCCAAGTTGTTGCTTTCATTTTCTAGAAAAGTAAAAAAAAAATCCATTCAAGAGTATCGATATGAATGGATTGATCATGGCAAGCAATGAGCAAGAGAGCCAGACACCAAGCATCCAGTAATACAAGACAAACTTTATAACACATAGGCAAAAATCAGCTGAAGAAATTTGTTAATCATCAAAACAAACTCAACACCATGACAAGTATGCGCAAAGTCATTTAAAGCATATCTTCTCAAAACAAAATGAGAAAAAGCTCCTCGATTTCAGCAGCAAGAATGTGAACACAAAACTTAAGACTCTCAACACTTATTTGTAATCCCTCACAAAAACACAGAAAAAAAACTTGCTTCCTGATGGAAAACGTCAGCAGAAATTTCATACTTTCCTATGTTATCCTCTATCACTATTCCCTAAGGTTGAACAACAAAAACAATTTACTCTGACTCTTCAATTTCTTGTTGAACTTTTCTGTTAGAGAGAGAATATGGACACTGAGAACAAACAATGAATGCTGAAATATGGAAATATTTAACTGCTTTCATCGAATGTCAACTGCTATGATCTATGAATTACAAGAATAGACAAACCACTTTTATCTATTACTTCTCTATTTCATTCTGAATTGTAAATTTACAAAGAAATTAACTTCACTTCTTAAATCCTGATAAATTTCGTAAACTTTATAACACCTAGATTTCTGTGTTCACTATGTGAATTTTAAAAATTAGTGGACTAAGAGTGAAAGACAAAGGCAACAAGCATTTTATCTGTATTCTCCAAAAATTTTGAACCATAAAATAAATGAAAATAAAAAATTTTTTTGAAATTATTATAACGGACTTTTTGCTATCAAAATTTTTCTTATCTTACACAGAATGTTAAAGATGAAGCTGTAGGTATTTTCCACTTACAACATGCTTTAATGACATTTTTTAAATATTTCAAGACTTTAATATTTTTTGAGAATGCCAGAGCAATAGACACTTCGTTATTTTACCTCAGAAGTTAATTGCAATAGATAAAAATACCAAAATTTTCAAATCTATTCCAAACTAATAAAACAAAGAATAAATACGACAAATCCATAAATATAGAGGAATCATAATTTTTAAAGACATTTCTTAATTAAGCAGTTCTAACCTAAAATGTATTTTTCATTTAAGGGAGTGACATCCATTTGCTAAACAAGTCCATAAGGGAATAAGGGACAGATATGCACAGAGGATAAGAGGTAAGAATTTTCTTCTTTTCTTGTGCAACAGATCAATGTGATCACGATTGAGACCACAGCTTTAAAATCTAGACCTACTTGTCTAATTAAACAAGACCAAGTAAAGTCTGTGCAGTAGCTTCAAAGCAAATTCAGCCTAATGTAAGCTGCTCAAACACAACGAAGACTAAAAAGCTATAAAACTGCAAGTGTTTCAAGCTGCTCATACACCACTAAGACTAAAAAGCTATAAAACTGCAAGTGTCTCAAGCTGCTCAAACACCACAAAGACTAAAAAGCTATAAAACTGCAAGTGTCTCAAGCTGCTCATACACCACAAAGACTAAAAAGCTATAAAACTGCAAGTGTCTCAAGCTGCTCATACACCACAAAGACTAAAAAGCTATGAACTCTGCAAGAGTCTCAAGCTGCTCATACACCACCAATACTAAAAAAAGCTTTGTAGCCTTGCAAGTGTTTGAAAAGCTGCTGCATTGAAATAAATAGAGATGTGAAATGCTGTATCTACATCCTAGAAGTGTCATTTCGTGCAAACTATTTATATCTGGTACACTTTGTGTTGGTTTTAAAGCTCTTCCTTTGAACATAATTTCTTTGAAAATACAAAATCAAGCTAACCAAAAAAAAAAAAAATCAAAAGAATAGTTTTCAGTCACAGGGATGTTTTTACATACTACTGGACACCAAAAGAAATAATTTAAAAAAAAAGTAACTGCAATAAATTGTCCACAACACAAAAAGGAAAGGAAACCTTTAGCTCAGCAAAGCTCTGTCTAGATCAGCCTCATGACACCCAGCTTGTCTCTCTATGTTTGCTTTCATCCACATCAAATGCACCATGTTTTGTGAAACAAGGAATTTTGTACTTCACATTTCTCAGCCTGTTCAATGTTATCCAAACGTTAAAGTCCAATTTAAAAATTTAGCAACAAAAGCACATAAACAATTGACGATGCAAGTAAGTTTTCATGGAAAAAATTATCAAGTGAGTTACAGATGGGACAAAGCTGAGAGGCTGGGAAGAGTGAGCCTTGCTGAGCTGAATATAGATCAAAACATAACAATCCCCTGGCATGCAAGGGGGAAAACAGGTCATGGCATGCAAGGCAGCCAGACAGCTCTAGTACCCTAGCACCATCTCCATAGTAACCACAATCTCCCACATGTGAGCCTGGATTGGTGCGTCTGCCCTGAAACAATCAATGCGCCAGACCACCCCAGGAGCAGGTAGCGCAACATTAGTTTTGTATACTTGATACAATTGTATCCAGGCAACTGGATGCTTTCATATTTGAATTTCAAATAAAAATAACAATAAGATAAAAAAAAAAAGAAGAAGAAGAAGAAGAAGAAGAAGAAGAAGAAGAAGAAGAAGAAGAAGAAGAAGAAGAAGAAGAAGAAGAAGAAGAAGAAGAAGAAGAAGAAGAAGAAGAAGAAGAAGAAGAAGAAGAAGAAGAAGAAGAAGAAGAAGAAGAAGAAGAAGAAGAAGAAGAAGAAGAAGAAGAAGAAGAAGAAGAAGAAGAAGAAGAAGAAGAAGAAGAAGAAGAAGAAGAAGAAGAAGAAGAAGAAGAAGAAAGAGAAGGAGAAGGAGAAGGAGAAGGAGAAGGAGAAGGAGAAGGAGAAGGAGAAGAAGAAGAAGAAGAAGAAGAAGAAGAAGAAGAAGAAGAAGAAGAAGAAGAAGAAGAAGAAGAAGAAGAAGAAGAAGAAGAAGAAGAAGAAGAAGAAGAAAGAGGAAGAGAAGAGGTAAGCAGAAGTAAAAACAAAGACTAATTTCAATGTTTTTTACATTTGCCACATTTTCATGCAGGAAAACCTGAGAACTTGAAAGTCTACTTTGAAATAGCAGGTTTAACAATAATACAACTCTCTTCTTCTAAATAATCCATGTAGTTATGAAACTTAATAGAAGATAATAAATTTGCCATTAAAGCTTTCACCAACATCTGAATACTGGTATTCATTGTAAAACAAAAAAACAAATAAAGCCAAAATGATCGTTAAAAAAGACTTTAAATCTGAAAGATTATGAGTAATTTTTAACACATAAGGAATTATGAAGAGGCAAAATTAAGTTCATTGCAGCAATAGAAAAAGCACCTGAAAATTAAGATTGAAACTTGGAAAGACTTCTTTGTCAATTATTATGTTGTATTTATTTTAGTCTGAAAATGAAGAATGTTTATCATCCATAACACAAATGAATAATTTGAATATTTTGCTCAATGGCTGGTCTCTCACATATTAAAAACATCATTGCTAGTAGCAAAACTAAAATCCTAAAAAATAAGCCAAAACTTTAAATAAGATTTTCAAATACAAACATCATCCTTTATAATGTTGCACCTTTCAAAATCAAGCAGATTAGAGTTTTTATTCATAACCATCAAACTTTTGATAGAACTCTGGCTTGCTCGTCATCTTTTTTAATCTATTCCAGCATTTAAATGACATTGAAAGTTATGAGGCTTAAATTTTGTGTCCAACACTTTAAATAGGCCTATAAAATTTTCATTCCATTTTAATTAAAGAATTTAAAACCTACCATGAATGTTCTGCATTGAATCCAATCTGAAACAGAAGGGGCGAAAAACAAAAGATAAGTCATGGCAATTTGTATCAATGCACTAGCAAAATGTTTTTTTTTTTCTCCAAATTCAGATTAGCAAAATTTTTTTACTTGCATCAGTCTAAAATTATCTGCAAAAAAAAAAATAGTTCAATGATTTATGCTCAATCTATCACAAACTCTATGAGAAGCCAGAATTAATTGCTTGAAAACTGATCCTGTTCAGATAAATCAAAAGATTATTCATAACCAATCAAAGAGAGCATTTATGGCTTTCATGAGAAAAAAGCTTAAGTTTGCATAATAATGCTCTTAAAAATTCAAAGTAACCTTTAAAGAAAAATGAAGATAAAAAGTTTCAAAGTATTTTTGTTAAGTTGATGCCTGTCCATTGGCAGTAAAAGCAGTTGAACCAGGTTAAGCTGTGGGACAAACTGCAGAGGATGTTTTTTCCGCATGAAAATAATCGAAATGCTGCCATTTCTAGTTAATTCTCTCTTTAATCATATACAATAGTGATCTAGTGGTCCCTAGAATCATCAAACTTTTCAAGCACCTACTACAAAAAACTAACTATATGTTTTTTGCCAAGTGACATGAGAAAAAAAGTACACATACCTACAAGTTAAGGATTTCTTCAAACTTAAACCTGAATAAACTATCTGAAGATTTTCTTTCAGTTTCCAGTTGAAATTGAAAAGGGTATAGCTGAGTAAACCTCAGTAATTGAGAATCAAGTGGAGGACAAAACTTTCCATAAACTAAAAACTAGCTGAATCAAGCAGCCGTCGCACTGAAGCCATTACTATTATAGTAGTTTGGGGTTCTTTAATGATTAGCTACAGGTTCTGTACAGAGTTGTTTCTTTTTACTTCTCTTTTGTATGAAAATCAGTGACACTAAGAGTATCTCTCATCTATGAGAACATGTACTTATTAAATACAGCACTGCACACTGATGATATACCCTGCCATTGGAGCAGACGACGAAGGTGAAGGACTTGTCGAACCAGCGATCGTAGCATTTGCCATGGAGCATAGCTTTGCCATACTCATCCAGTTTAGAAGGATCATTCTGATTGGGTGAAGAGCACGAATGTTAAGATATACCCAAACTGGCACCTAAGAGGCTTCAGTATTTTGATCAAATTGTATGTGAGGAATTTGGAAAACACATAAATTACAATTTCAAAGAAATAAGGATGCAAAACCTAATTCGCAGTTACTGCTGAACTTCAAATGTCATGGAATATGACCAATCTTATAATCCATTTTAAAAAAATCAGGCGAAATTTGGTAATGTTAATTTTATGTGATGCTCCTAACCCAAAGTTATGATTTGTTTGATCAATACTAGGATGAAATAGGCTTGCTGAAATATGTTATGAGCATATATCGCATGAAGACTCCAACTTTACTTACAAAGGAAATATAAATGGCTAAAAGCTGCATGGACGAAACCTAGTGAGTAAAACTTTGCATCATGTTCCAATCTTAGGCTCTAGCCTCTGAGGCCTCTGCACTGATGTGTAAACATTCTTTCTTAATTGGTACTGAAAGAAAAGTTTTTAAAGATGACCCTCTAATGCTATCCTTTATCACTAAGAAATAAATGTTTTAAATTGTCCATCAAGAGAAAAGCAAAAATGCACTCTCTTAAGCACTTGACCTTTAGGACTAAATATTTAATGCTAGACATTAACAACTGAATCCTTAATAGTAATTTTTCGATATTGTACTAGAATGATTTAGAAAATTTAAGAAGAGGGAGTATAATAGTCTAGGACATTTTTATAAATAGATAGTTGAGAACACTCACTGGATTGTAGTCATGTGGCTCGTCATCCAGTGCAACAACAAATGCAGCCTGTGGTGAAGGAAATGCTTTATATTAATTTTGCTGATTTTAATTCTCATGCACATAATTATGTTTTAATATCTTTAGTCCATGCACAAAAACTTTTCTCTGCCTTTAGCCAAAAAACATTTCATCTGACTTTTCATTCCCTCTGGACATAGAAATTTAGGACATTCTGAACTTTAAAAAATTCATTGAAAAATTAATTAAAAACTGAGACACGCATTTGTAAAAAAAAAAAAAAAATGTTTAAATAATTAACATCACAATAATAGAAGTGAGAAAGTGATAAAAGATTTCTTTTAGAAATAACATTTTAAAATCATGAAAAATCTTTTCTTTGCTTAGAAATGATACTATTGAAAACCCAAAGTATTTACCAGTAGCAAAGTAAAAATACATTTATGTTTATTTCTACTGATTCTTATTTTATTTTTGTAAAAACAGTACCAAAATGAAAGCTATTTTATTTGTAAAAAAAATTTTACGAAAAAGACAACAAACAAAAAAAACAAAAAAAAATAAAACTTAATTCACCTTTTCAATTGCATCCAGACTGGCCTTGTTGCGTCCTTTAGAAAAGAATTCTTTACGAGTCTTGGCCCAGGGGACTCGGTCGCCAGCTGTAAGAGCTGCCAAATGTTCTTCACCCTCGGCAGGGGGACTCTCATCCTCCACAATTTTCTGCAGCATTCTAGGAGGGAGAAAAAAAAAACATTATCTTCCAACAATCTTTGGAGTATCTTTTCATTAACAGCTTTTCCACAGAGATGTTGACAAAAAAAATTAAAGAAAAGAAAAAGAAAGTAAAAAAAAATATATATAAATTTTGAGAAGCCTACATGAGTACTCACTTTCATAGCCAGTAAAAAAAAATTTCACAAAAAAACAACAACACAGATGTAGTTTCCATGTTTGTTTATTTTACAACTAAAACATCTTTACAGAATTTTCTCGTCAACTCACGCTTCTATCTCACAAGGTTTCAGCAGTCTGCGCTTGTGTCTGATGTATACTTTGAAGTAGCGACCTTTGTGAATGACAGCGATGTGATTTGAGTCACTAAGGTGCACGAGAGTGTCTGCAAACCAAGAAAAAAAAAATCCCATACATGTCAAGATTTCTGTTATGATCAACTGTAAATTTTGTTCTAAATCTTAAGTGATACTGCCAATGTAAAAACTAGCCCTCCAAAACAAAATGAAATCTAGAAGAATGAAACCAGGATGATACTGAGTGATGCTACAGAGCAATACTGGATGACTAGTCTATACGCTCTGAGACTCAGTCTTGCAAATGAGCCTGCCATATGCTACTGCAACCCCAGTGCCGTCCAGATCTAGTAATATGACCCTTTTATTTTTTCACCAGCTTATTGAAATTGCCAAGGGTCATCCATTTGAAAATAAAGCCAATGTGTGAGCTTGATATCCAGAGCAGTCAGATAATTATTTTTGCCAAAGACATGCATAAACTACACATCTAGGGTGACATAAGCACTCGCTTTGCTAATGTTTTACATGTATATACTAAAAACTTACCTGTCTCAAGTCCAGGAATACGTGTGGTGTTAAATTGTCTCTCATACTGGGCAGAGCACAGAGGAACAATCTTGTTGATTAGTATCTGTGATGACAACAGAACATAGAGAACATGTCATAGATGGCATATTTGAAAGCTTGCCATGGCGATAAGAGCAGGAAATTATATGATTCTCAAAGAAGACATTTTTTCATTTCCGTAATATATTAATTTTCCAAATTCAAGTATTTTTCACATAACACTCAAGAGACTAGTGGCAAGACATAATCTTTATTCTTATACTTTTTTGTATTTCTTAGATAATTTTAAATTTCTGTCTTTTTTTCTCCTTAAAACAGTTGCAGAATAACACATTTGTCACACATAAGGTGGCATGATAGGAATTTGTGGGAATTCTAAGTCTCTTGACAAAATAAAAAAGTGTGAATTACAGAGTAATGATCCTTTCAAATTTTACTGACGGCTGATAAATCTGAACAATATTTCTTAGCCTCATCACCATTATAATTATTGCAAAAATAATCATCAATGGTAACTTTGTTAGATCAGCATATATTCCATTTTTTCCCCCATGGTTTAAATAATGCCTCACTTTTGGGAATTCTGGGGTTCACTTACAGGGTTCAGCTCTTCCCGGTCCACCTCTCTTCTGTACTGCAGAATGGCATAGATCAGGTTAGCAGCCCGAGCAACTTGGACGGTGGTGTTGGTCACGAGCAAAGCGTCCTGTAAAGTTGAATACCAGATGGAACGCATTCTAAGAGACAAAATCTCTCAAGTTTTTCCTCATTTGGGTAACTAGCTTAAAATAATCAAATGATGTGAAACATTGTTTATGCTCAATGTAAGATCAAAGTTTAAAGACAAGTTAACAAGAAGAAATGATATAGTACAAACAGCATCATTTTTATCTTTTAGTTTTAGATAGATGATAGAAGTAACCTTACCACTCCGTAGTAGTTGCTGTTGACCATGATGGGATCACGCCCTCTGAGGTAAACATATTTCTCCCACCAGTCGGTTACCTGAAAAGATAATCACATTTAAAAAAAAAATATGGATAAGGACTTTAGAGATATAAAAAACATACATATCAAAAGACAGTTTTACATTTGTGTGTTAATGCTCATAAAACAATAAATTAGTATTTCAATATTTGAAAACAACTTCTTTCACAAGGAAACCCCAAAGAAATACAAAGACTCACATAGTTAGTGGCCCACCAAGACTTGAGGATCAGATATCTTTGAAGCCTGTTGCCAACACCTTTTTTAAAGTCGTCTGCCAGCTTTTCAACTTCTTTGTAATTCTCCTCTGTCAGAAGGTGCTTCACTGACTTAAGGTACTGCCAATTTGGAATTTAAAAAACAAAAAAGTTGTATTTGTTTCAATAAATGTGTTAATAAATTGTAGCAAGTTAGGAAAGGGCATATGTATTATGAAAACAAAATTGAACACAGAGTATTGAAGCTTTATTTTGCCCTATACCAAAGTGTGCAGTTAGTTGTTTAAAGAAATACCACAAACTACAAAAACACTGACTTTTTACTACAGCCTATTGAGTTCTGTGATGTTGATGATAATAAGAATAACCAATAACTACAACACTACAAAAACAACAAAAACAACAGTAGTAGTGGTAGTGGTAGTGGTAGTGGTAGTGGTAGTGGTAGTAGTAGTAGTAGTAGTAGTAGTAATAATAATAATAATAATAATAATAATAATAATAATAATAATAATAATAATAATAATAATAATAATAATAATAATAATAATAATAATGATGATAATAATAATACATAATTTCTAGAATGCACTTTTCGGTCAGAGCGCTTTATTACTTCAAATAATAATAATAATAATAATAATAATAATAATAATAATAATAATAATAATAATAATAATAATAAAGATAATAATAATACATAATTTCTAGAATGCACTTTTCGATCAGAGCGCTTAATAACTTCAAAATCTCATTCACAAAGAACATGATACTGAAAATTTATATTATTAAATGACATGCAAAAGCATTCATTCCCACCCAACATTGTTTTATATGTAACCTACCAAGCTAGGTGGTGGATGGAATAAATGCTTTTTAAGTAGTTTTTTAAACGCTTCTTCTAAATTTTTGCCTCTTAGTTGTTGTGGTATTTTGTACCCAATGCTATTTTCTAGAATATTTAAAAACTAATAAACGAACCAAACAAATAAATATGAAATAATATGATGAAACATATCAATAGACTTACGTATCTTTAATTTAGAAACTTAAAAGCAATAAAGGCATCATTAAGTTGACAAACCAGCTTCATTTTATGGATTAAAACAATATAAAACTTGTGTCAAATATGACATGTCTCCATATGAAGATTGTAAAAACTATCTTTAATACTAAAATAAAAGGTTTCAAGAAAAATAATAAGACTTTATGTCCTAATGTTAACTTTATTTAAAAACATATTTGCTTGTAATTTCTTCTTTTTCTTAATCAAGTGATTGTCATATCAACTTGAGAGAGAAGAATACATATACGAAGATTGAAACTCACCCGATCCACAGACTGTTTTAGGCCTGGTACAGGCATCTTTGGCAGGGATGCCTGGTAGCTCATCAGCAGTGGCTTTCGCCCACCATACAACTTGATAAGCATCTGGGTGAACGTGATCAAAGCGTTAGATATTGCATGCATTTTCAATGCTTAATTTAAGTGAACTAAGAATTCCTTCTTTTTTGTTTTAACACAATTTTTACATATAAGAAATTTGACTCTTATCTTAGGACATTACAACATTTTGCCTAGTTCTTGCATTGCCTAGAGCTGGCTATGCATTCAGGGATCAAGCCGAAAAAATTCATTTAAATAGCTTTCCCCAACTTACTGCTACATCAGCTTTAGAAGGAACTGAATTAGTAAGTGGAGAATCATGAAGCTGGCACGCCACCTACAGTGCCAAACTGCTTACTTCAAAGAATGCATACTTTTGGTGGGGGGTTTTTTTAATTTTTATTTGGGCACTTTTTTGCAAAGATCTACTGCTCCATACACACAAAATTTGTAAACATTGTTATATCTCCTTAAACTTTAACTTGAGAAATAGATACTTGCAGATCTAAATGATAATGCTGCTGGTAACCTTTTCACATTCTGATGGCCAATACTGATTTCCCAGTTTGCTCCTCATATCAAAATCTTTACTACAACAGATCTGGAGTGTAAGAAATTGTGCGGACCCTAATCTTCCATCGATCTGCAGTGAAACACAACTTTGTGCATATTTATGATCTACAAAGGCTTATGGTAAGACAGAAATCTGACAAATACAACATAGCAATGTGTATCATAACATAATATTGAACCCTAGATTTTCCACTTACAACTCACTTTGAAGGAAAATTCTAGGAATCAGCAAGTCATGTGGATCCTTACAAAAATATTATATGATTATGGGTAGCTGATTTGTGAGGTTAATTTATTATACAATATAGCTGATAATCTTAAATCTGAATTCATGAGAAGCTGAAGAAATAATAGATTCCAAAATAACAGGAGATATACTAGTAGTGAGTTCTAACCCTGTAAAGATATACCCATTCAGTTCTATGGAGAACATTAAAAGCAAAACAAGCAAACAATGTGACATGAGTTGCTTGATACCATACACATTTGGTATTTGAATTACAGACAAGGGTTTCCAGGGTTCCAAACTTGATTGGTGAGTGTAAGAAATATCTTTATTTTACCCACATTTCCTAAACTTGCTCCGTTGAAAAATATAGACGTTGGTTAATTTTGTCAGGTAGCTACAGTGATGTGCTTTTTATAACACTACACAACTTCCCCTCTGTGAATTAAAGGTTAATTGATTGGTTATGGAGTTTTGTGGAACCTTTTGTGAAGCACTTTGAGCATTCAAGTTCCAGAAGATGAGGAGGCACTTACAAACCAGAGCTTGGTCTTCAGGGACATTTTCCCGCGGACCTCATACATCCAGTTGTGGTAGGTGAGCAGGAGCTTCAGGTTGTACTTGAGGATGAGCCACTTGAGCACCCAGACCACCGTGCCAAACAACACAGTACTCAGGTAGAGTCCAACAGAGTGGGAAGCTGTGTTCACCCTGCACAGACACAGGAGAGACAATCAAGACATCCACCAGGAGAGCAGTTAGTCATTTTCACATAGAACCACCACAAATTTTTCTAGGGCGAATTACCAGTTAAGGTGAATTGGGTCTAACCTAACCTGCATTGTCTTTGATTTCACAATGAAACGTCTGTTACAGTGATAGTCTATGTGTCTCAAAGGGGGTATTATTTCTATGCAACTGTTTTTTAATTTTTTTTGTTATCATCATCATCACCACCACCATCTTCATCATCATTATTATTATTATTATTATTATTATTATTATTATTATTATTATTATTATTAATTTCATTGCTATTACAGTTAAAAACAATTAAAAAAAAAGGTATTCTACTTGTTTCTACAGTCTACTTTAGTTTCTTGACTGGCAGCTGATTCAGTAAACCGATTAAAAATAAACATCATTTTAGTGTGTTTTATGGGAGTTGCATAATATTGTTGAAATAAAATTTGTCTGTGTGAATTGGTCTTGTCTTTGCTGCATCAGCTTTAGTTACATATCATATATATAGATGTTGATCAGAATCTACGTGTAACATACAACGCGACTGCGTTGCCTCAAGAGCTATTCAGTGTTTATACGTTTCTAGTTGAATATTTGACATCCGAAAAGAAGTATGTAGGTATATTGCTGTACTATTGTATTTCTTTTAGTGAATTGGATATTAGGACAGAATTGATAAAAAACCAGCAACTCGGTAGGGTGGGAACAGCTTTGATTATGTCCCTTGTCTCATGGCGACAGACGGTCCGCTGGATCCAATAAACGGCGACGGTGTTTACATGTATACAACCTTGCTGACTGTGTTTACATGTATACAACCTTGCTGACTGTGTTTACATGTATACAACCTTGCTGACTGTGTTTACATGTATACAACTTGCTGACTGTGTTTACATGTATACAACCTTGCTGACTGTGTTTACAAGTATACAACTTGCTGACGGTGTTTACATGTATACAACTTGCTGACTGTGTTTACAAGTATACAACTTGCTGACGGTGTTTACATGTATACAACCTTGCTGACTGTGTTTACAAGTATACAACTTGCTGACGGATTTTACATGTATACAACCTCGCTGACGGTGTTTACATGTATACAACCTTGCTGACTGTGTTTACATGTATACAACCTTGCTGACTGTGTTTACATGTATACAACCTTGCTGACTGTGTTTACATGTATACAACCTTGCTGACTGTGTTTACATGTATACAACCTTGCTGACTGTGTTTACATGTATACAATCTTGCTGACTGTGTTTACATGTATGCAACCTTGCTGACTGTGTTTACATGTGTGCAACCTAGCTGACTGTGTTTATATGTATACAACCTTGCTGACTGTGTTAACATGTATACAATCTTGCTCCATTGAGATCTGACAACTCAGCAAAACGACGGCTAATTACAGCTTTATCTGCTCAGACATATCTGCATATCTGTACTTTTAAATGAGGTGACTTCGTAGTGATGGACCAACCACTAAACAGATTTGGCAAAGGTTTTGGCGTCAAGCCCAAGTTTATGTGCCGAGTTTAGTCAAAAGGGGATGTCGATAGGGTTCGATTTTAAGGCAAAAAAAAAAGTTGAGAGTATTGCGGCTACTTGCTCGTAGTAGCGTATAAACTGTCGTAACAAGGCTTCCTTTAATTTCTTTTTGTTTGAGCATCACGCGGGGTGAATTAAAGAAATTCAAATTCAATATTTCGATATCGAGAGGTAAACCGCAATAGCTCTTTATCTGGATAATCGTAAGCTTCCCGGGACAGAGAGAGAGAGAGAGAGAGAGAGAGAGAGAGAGAGAGAGAGAGAGAGAGAGAGAGAGAGAGAGAGAGAGAGAGAGAGAGAGAGAGAGAGAGAGAGAGAGAGAGAGAGAGAATGTTCTTGAAGATGGTACAATGTGTAAATTTAATAATTCGCTAACAGTCATGCCTCTTTAGTAATGATGAAAAAAAAAATTAATAAGCTAAAAACAGATGAGAGAAAAGACTTGACCCTGACAGGACTAGAGAGCGCAGAAGATGATGAGTTTTAGTAATAAACATGTATGAAGAAATCAGGATGCACCACCTGTCAAAATGTAACATTGTGTAGTAACTAGCACATTGACAGCCATTGGCCTGGTCAAGTAAGAGAGCGGCTATCAACATCTGCCGGATATCCGGGTGTCAGCTCACCTACCCACCCCCACACACAGTTCAAGGGTGCACAAGCGGGAATCTCCAGACATCCTGTGATGACACCAACCTCACTAATGCAGACATTCATGAGTTGCCCTTTACACGACCACGGAAGAAAAAGTCGAGCTGAGATTTTCTCATAAAACTAGTTTGGAGTATAAGAAAAGGGTTGAGATTTTCTCATAAAACTAGTTTGGAGTATAAGAAAAGGGTTGAGATTTTCTCATAAAACTAGTTTGGAGTATAAGAAAAGGGTTGAGATTATCGCGTTATAAATAGCAGTCTAGTCACGTACGTCACCGTGCTTGCAACATGTATACTATCACCATCATCATGGTCTTTTTTAAAACTTTATTTATTCTTAAATAAAAGATCGAGAGTTGAATCATCCTCAAGACTAGACCTTCGACCCGGACACACAAGAATGAGAATTTGATAGGGTGGGAGACTAAAGGAAAAGGAATGCTCTGAGAGATATATATATATATATATATATATATATATAGAGAGAGAGAGAGAGAGAGAGAGAGAGAGAGGGGGGGGGAAGAGAGACACACACACACACACACAAACTCAACAGATTGAGAAGGAGGGAGCCAGCGTAAAAGGTCGGGAGCTGTTCGGTGATGGAAGTTACAATGTGGAGAAAAGAAGCAGGCTCAGACAAGGGAAATACTGGAAACAGTATGCCTTGCCCCTTCTGGTCCTCCCACATAGCTCCTTTAATTTGTATTCGTTGAAAACGAGTTTCCTGGAAACTTCTAAATGATAAAACCACACACCACGGTTCTCTAATGTGCCTGATGTGGAGTTCTGGACAGACGGTCAGCCTTGACCCAAACTTTCTGCAAACTTGGATCATTGGTCCGATTTTTTTTTTTCAGAAACTAGTCAGCGCTAATGCTGTGCATGACGAGCGAGAGAACAGTGAGTAGCATTGGCCGCGAACTCAAGTCAAAACGAGAGGAATCCCGAGGGACAAAGATAGAGAGCAGACAGTGCTGGCGGGTCTAGCTTACCGCAATATGTGGCTCACTTATTACATCCTTTGATCTACAAAACACAAATCTCGACATTTGGTATTGAATCAACATAAAGCGCTGTCGCCTCGGTCCTTCCACCCAGCAGCCTCTCTCTGGCCTGGTAAAAAGTCCGAACTCATTATTAGTTTCTACAAGTGACCAGCCTTTCCAGGCCTTAACCTAACGGCCATGGTTTGTCCAGACGACTAACGATAGCAAGTGTTAACGAGACTGTGGTTTCACTTTCAGCCCTCATCACTGACAACTGTAACGGGCGGGGCCTGAATTCCCTCAGGGGGGACACGGGTCGACTAATTAGCACGGTCACGGGTTGTCAAACATTGCTGGGGTATTGTGCTGTCACTGTGCTGCCTCTGGCGCCTTATTACAGGCCGCTCTCCGAAATCTCCTCATCCTTTGTCACCACCTCCACCACCTCAATCACCACCACTACCATCCGTACATATTATATATATATATATATATATATATATATATATAAATATATATATATAAATATATATATATATATTACAAGTGTGTGTCGCATCATGAGATGGTCATGGTATCATTGCCCCGCTAAAACTGAAACCAGTTCTGAGCAAGCTTCAGTTTACCTTCCCATACTGGAAGCGACTAGATCAGGGCTGCTAGAGGTAAGATAATCAATTAGATGATGATCTAGATCTCGGTATTCGGCTCTCCCCGCACGCCGTGTGCTGGCAGGGAAACATCCAACTCGGTTTAGCTGTTCCAGCGGATGAGGAATTACAAAACCTGCCCCTATATTTCTCCTCAGCTAATTTGAACCCAGCAGAGATATAGCACGATTTGGCCCCATTTTTCTAATTCAAAAAAGAGTCTGAAACAGACTGCTCGTTTTACTGATTAAAACTAAAAAAACCAAAAAAAAAAAAACAACGCTCTTTGATAGTGCCGTAAAACAAGAGGAAGTGTTGTGGATAACACTAGGTTTTCTAGGGAGACAGCTGCGAGGGATGATTGCTGGGTCTTACGACAAAAGTAAAAACCACACACATCGACAATTACTAATTAGCTCATCTACATAACACGGCAATAATATCAACGTTAAGGATCAAGGCTATTGTTCAGCCTAAAGTACTGCATAATCTCTCTCTCTCTCTCTCTCTCTCTCTCTCTCTCTCTCTCTCTCTCTCTCTCTCTCTCTCTCTCTCTCTCTCCTACTCTCTTCTACTCTTTCTCTGTATACCTCTAGCTCTCTCACTGGGCAGGGCCTATTTTTCCATTGCTTGTAACATAATTAAAGCCTTGATATGTCATATATTCTCTCTCTCTCTCTCTCTCTCTCTCTCTCTCTCTCTCTCTCTCTCTCTCTCTCTCTCTCTCTCATTCTATTTCTCTATCTATCTCTTTATTTATTTATTTATTTATTTTTGCTTTGCATGGCTGTCGGTGTCTCTGTTTCCTCCACCCCTTTCTACATATCTGTGACTTCATGTCTATAGTGCTCTCTCATATCAAAAAGTAACAATGTGTTTTACAGACCACACACATTGTCTCTGTACCGTTTCTGCCATTGCGGTCAGTTGGTCAGAGACACAGGCTGTCTAGAAATCACAAACCATCGCCCAATTTGTAACGAATCATGGAGAGTGGATCAGATCAGAGATTTAAGACATGCAGTGGATCAGATCAGAGGTGTAAGACATGCAGTGGATCAGATCAGAGATGTAAGACATGTCGTGGATCAGATCAGAGATGTAAGACATGTCGTGGATCAGATCAGAGATGTAAGACATGTCGTGGATCAGATCAGAGATGTAAGACATGTCGTGGATCAGATCAGAGATGTAAGACATGCAGTGGATCAGATCAGAGATGTAAGACAAGTCGTGGATCAGATCAGAGATGTAAGACATGTCGTGGATCAGATCAGAGATGTAAGACATGTCGTGGATCAGATCAGAGATGTAAGACATGTCGTGGATCAGATCAGGATGTAAGACATGCAGTCGATCAGATCAGAGATGTAAGACATGCAGTGGATCAGATCAGAGATGTAAGACATGTCGTGGATCAGATCAGGATGTAAGACATGCAGTGGATCAGATCAGAGATGTAAGACATGCAGTGGATCAGATCAGAGATGTAAGACATGTCGTGGATCAGATCAGAGATGTAAGACATGTCGTGGATCAGATCAGAGATGTAAGACATGCTGTGGATCAGATCAGAGATGTAAGACATGCAGTGGATCCGATCAGAGATGTAAGACATGCAGTGGATCAGATCAGAGATGTAAGGCATGTCGTGGATCAGATCAGAGATGTAAGACATGTCGTGGATCAGATCAGAGATGTAAGACATGTCGTGGATCAGATCAGGATGTAAGACATGCAGTGGATCAGATCAGAGATGTAAGACATGTCGTGGATCAGATCAGAGATGTAAGACATGCATTGGATCAGATCAGAGATGTAAGACATGTCGTGGATTAGATCAGAGATGTAAGACATGTCGTGGATCAGATCAGAGATGTAAGACATGCTGTGGATCAGATCAGAGATGTAAGACATGCAGTGGATCAGATCAGAGATGTAAGACATGTCGTGGATCAGATCAGAGATGTAAGACATGTCGTGGATCAGATCAGAGATGTAAGACATGTCGTGGATCAGATCAGGATGTAAGACATGCAGTGGATCAGATCAGAGATGTAAGACATGTCGTGGATCAGATCAGAGATGTAAGACATGCAGTGGATCAGATCAGAGATGTAAGACATGCAGTGGATCAGAGCAGAGATGTAAGACATGCAGTGGATCAGATCAGAGATGTAAGACATGCAGTGGATCAGATCAGAGATGTAAGACATGCAGAGTATCAGATCACAGATGTTAGACACACTTATCACCTCAAAACATCTCTCTTTTCTTCATCCTGCTTCTTCTCTGAAAGAAGTTTGTGAGAAAAGGAGGAATTAGTAAAAGAGAGAAAGAAAGAGAGAGAGGGGTGGGGGGAGAGAGAGAGAGAGAGAGAGAGAGAGAGAGAGAGAGAGAGAGAGAGAGAGAGAGAGAGAGAGAGAGAGAGAGAGAGAGAGAGAGAGAGAGAGAGAGAGAGAGAGAGGAGAAAAGGGGGGATGAAAATCGTGAGTGAGAGAGATAATCGTGCTGATATGACGATCACAATAATCCAATATTGATGTCAGTTTCTCCTTGCTCAGTGGTGTCCCAAATCACCACTCCGATGGGTAACTTGATATACATCATGACATTATTTGAGATGCAACATGGCGGTAATCTGAGATACGACCGTATAGAATATTGTCTGCGGACTCTCCAAGGGGTACTCAGTGCGAAACATTGATTGATATCCATACGCATTTTTCAATCACAACAGTATCAGATGTTGTAGTTGTAAATAAACCTCCAGCTATGTCAGGACTGCAGGGGAGTTACGGTCCGCCCGTCCCGTGACTCAGTTGGGTGTGACGCACACACGCCCAGTGACAGCGAGACTGCTGTAAGTCCATAAGACTTTAAAATAAACTTGGTACAGTCTTACTGCTGACAAAATGTAAACATAGGGTCTGACAGAGTTCAGTATACTAGCCTCAAATCAATGGTATAAATCTTTCAATGTTTAGAACCAGTTACTAACTGTCGTTAAGGGGAAGTGTCATCATAAGTTGTTTTTTTTTCTTTCCATGTTGCCCAAAATTTTGAAATCAGAATCTAGGCATATTCAGTCACTTGATGAAATTTCAGAAAAATCAATTTGAAGCAAACTTCGTCAGCTGAGTGAAGAACATCCGCCCCCTTCCCTCTTTCCCCGTTAGATTAAAACAAAAGACCTGCTGACATCACGCAACACCATTGAACGAATCGAGATCCCTGCAGGTCTTTATTTCACAGCCTATGAAATCGCATCAGACTTGTGTGTGTGTGTGTGTCTCTCTCTCTCTCTCTCTCTCTCTCTCTCTCTCTCTCTCTCTCTCTCTATATATATATATATATATATATATATATATATATATATATATATACGTTAGTCATATCTTTAAGACCTATATTATATGACTGGTTGGTCTAGACACAAAGATCGTTGTTGATACCTGTTCAACGTGACTAATAAACAGTACATTGAAGTTAAATCACTTCCCCCACTCCCGGAAGAAATGTATTGTCATTTGTTTAATTGTAAACAACCTGACCTAAACCTGTGTTATTGGAAGTTGAAGTAAACAATCAAAACAGCGACAGAAAAATGAAAAGTCGAATCAGGACAAGGAGAAGCGGAGGCAGGAGGATGAGGAAGAGAAAGAACAAGTTTCAATAATTCACCAAATCCCTAAAAAGCATTCATTCAAATCACGTCGCTAATGGAAGATAGAGCAGTTCCAGGTTTGTTCCAACTGAGGTTGCCATCGCTTCCAGACTTACACTGACTGACCATTTTCACAAATTCTTGGAATTCTGACCATCATATCCTTACTCAATAGGACCGCTATATTGAGACTAGGACTACGATCGCGCTCGCCTGCTCTTTCTGGCCAACATTTCCTGTATACCACTCTGATCACCAATTCTCTGCCATCCCCCAAACTATACTTCTCCAACTCACTTAGACCATTGCTTCCATGTCGTAATCTGAGCACCATTTCCTGACTATCCCTATATTCTAACCATCTTACCCGGGTGTGTGTTTGTGGATCTTCTCTATCCACCCGAAGGACGGGTCAGCCCCGGCTAGCCTGATGCCGAGGATGATGGTGACCACAAACAGCCAGGAAGTCGGGGAAGCAGGAAACACTCCATTGCGGATGTTGTTCTACAGGGCAGAAGGAAAAAAACGTCAGTGAACACAAATTATGTAAAGAATCAAATTTTAATTAAAAAAAAAAAAAAAAAAAGAAAACATGAAAATGTCTTGTTTCGTCAAGTTCCAGTGTTAGCTATAGGTGTAGATGTCGAGCTATAATCACGTCATTTCCCTACATAACAGGTACAAAAGACAGGGAAAACAAGAGTGTGTGTGTGTGACTGAGGGGGTGGAGGGGAGAGAGAGAGAGAGAGAGAGAGAGAGAGAGAGAGAGAGAGAGAGAGAGAGAGAGAGAGAGAGAGAGAGAGTGAGTGAGAGAGAGAGAGAGAGAGAGAGAGAGAGAGAGAGAGAGAGAGAGAGAGAGAGAGAGAGAGAGAGAGAGAGAGAGAGAGAGAGAATACCTTGAGCTTGTGCATCCTCTTTTTCCAAGACATGACGCCGCTCTCCCAGACAGCCCATAGCGCCTCATGGTTGATGTTGACGTTATACCCGTCTGGCGTCACGGTGAACGAGAAAGCCACAGCTGCGTGAGCTTCCGCCATTCTCAAATATGTCCCTTCTCACAGGAAGTAACTCCAAGAACTGTGTGCACCTCTACTGCAGCTCACACGCTGTCACTCTCCTAAATCTTCAGTCAACTTATTGGCAAAATGTAAAGTATCTCTACCACAGTTATGAGCATCCGCAGCCCTGGTTCGTGGACTGCAAGCCTTAAGGCTGAAATGAAGAGAACAAAAATAGTTATTATCTTGTGAAATACCAAAATTATGCTCAAATGCATGCCATTTTATATAAACATGTTTAAATCTTAGATGAGAACAAGGTGTAAATTTAATTGGCAAAAAACAGGTTAGGGCCTAATGATGTCAGTTCATCGTGATTGATAATAATGGTCCTAGATTCTCCCCCACGGACACCACCCCCACCACCCAAAGAAAAAACAAACAAAAAAAACAAAACAAAACAAGGAAAAACAGTGAAAGAGTCTGAATATTCAGATTCCTATAGAGAGAAAAAAAGATAAAAAGATGGCGGGATGGAAAATGCTGCTGAGGCACATGATAAGCTTTAAAAACGGTGAGGAAGAACAGGAGTGAGAGCCATCTCCTGTCCGGTTCTCCTACAGGGTTTCAACTCGCTTCACTGCTTGCAATCACAACACACTACGCTGGGTAGATACCGATAGAAACATGTCCTCACAAGATCGGCAGCGCCTCACATTGAAACACAATAGTCTAATAATAATAATAATAATAATAATGATGATGATGATGATGATGATGATGATGATGATGATCATAATAATAGTAATAATAATAATAATAAAAATAATAATGATGATGATGATGATGATGATGATGATGATGATGATGATGATGATGATCATAATATTAATAATAATAATAATAATAATAATAATAATAATAATAATAATAATAATAATAATAATAATAATAATAATAATAATAAACTAAACGTCATAAGAATGACCAACAATCAACAACGTGCGGAATGGTGTGGCGTTGAGTCAGCCCGTCCAATGCACCTTTGCAAGATCGCGAAGTGGGTCAAAATATTAACAAGGATACTGACGGTAAAACAGCGTTAAAACGAACAGAATGTCTTTATCTCCTTCTAAATGGGGTTAACCAGAGAATTTGATCACTGTGGGCTAGCGTTTATTTATAGCCTGTGGTGAAGGTAATGACTATCGTGCAGTATTTTGATGTGGGTCTGATATGTCGTGTGTATTATCGGTTGACCGTTGAGTGTTTTAGGAATCAGAGCGTGACCTCTGCCTGCCTTCCTCTGGGATTCACAAACTGATGTTAAAAACATTCACCGCTCCTTCGCCTTTCTTCACCAAACATGCTTGGTTTTAGATATTTTCTCTTTATTTTTTTTCCTATATTTGGAAATACAACATCACCTCACACTTACTTGTGGTTAATATGTCAAGCAGTTTAAGTTAAGGTCTTAACGTTTGCTTAAATGAGAACAATATGTCGGTTGTTGTTGTTGTTGTTGTTGTTGTTTGCTTGTTTTAAGTTTGCCTTTCACCGTTCACATGTACGTGTATCATGTAGCCTTGGAGACTCTCGGCTTGCGAACAAACTAATTGGGAATCAATGGGAATTTACATCCTATGCATATCTTCCCAGTTCAGTTGGTAATGAGAAACATATCGTCATAAAAAGGATCGTTTTGCTTTTATAGTCTCATGTAGCACATGAAACAAAGAATCAAAGGAAAAAAAAAACGAATGCGTTTAACACTATGCATGAAGGGAGAAAAAGCTGCAGCTGGGTGACTCGATTGATTGCTTTAAACGGTTGGTTTCGTCTCATGAATCACCGGGAAGTATTTATTAGGCCTCAGTCCGAATATTACACAGTGTTTCTATGTTTTAGAAAGCACAGGTTGAAAGCGTAAATATTAACAAAACATTTTTATCGTCATTTTTTAGGCGACGAGAGAGAGAGAGAGAGAGAGAGAGAGAGAGAGAGAGAGAGAGAGAGAGAGAGAGAGAGAGAGAGAGAGAGGGGGGGAAAGGAAGGGGGGGGGGGAGGGAGGTTTACAGAGTGGGAGGAAGAGTTACAAGGAGACATTGAGATGGCGAGTGAGTGAGTGAGAGCGAAATGAACGAGTGATAAGAGCGATAAGAGCTGGATCAGTCGGAGGATCTTGAGATCGGAACATTCGAGTAATTGACTGATAAAATAAGATTAGAAAGGGGGGGGGGGGGGGTGCTGATGAATGCAGGAATGTATGCACACACAGATGAGGGAGGAGAGGAGGAGAAGGCAGAAAGAGAAAGACGGACATTACTCTACCTATATCTACTGTTCTCACAGTTAACATGAGGGTGTTTTGAATCATCTGATCGGTCGGATTACAGCGCTGCGCACCCAGCACCCAACACCATTCCCTGATGCCCATAACGATCTAGAAAGACACCCAGCACCCAGCACCATTCCCTGATGCCCATAACGATCTAGAAAGACACCCAGCACCCAGCACCATTCCCTGATGCCCATAACGATCTAGAAAGACACCCAGCACCCAGCACCATTCCCTGATGCCCATAAAGATCTAGAAAGACACCCAGCACCCAGCACCATTCCCTGATGCCCATAAAGATCTAGAAAGACACCGAGCACCAACCCGTGCGTGCGCAGTTTTACTAAAAAAAATACCCACAATCGAAATCACAGGTTAATAGGAAGAGTCTGTCAGATTCATTCAAAAGATGTGCGGTGAAAGTTGGGTCCCCGGGCAAGCAGTGAACGGGTTTGTTTGGCTATACAGGGCTGGCCTCATCATGGTCATCTAAAAAATAGACACACGGTCTTGACCAGTAACTAATGACAGACGTGGCAACTGGCCCAACATTGTATAGGACTCAATGAAAATAATGATACACCGTGCTACATGCTTTCTTTACGAGAGAAACAAAGTTAGGGATGAAGTTTTACAAGAATCCCATTGCAATCTCAAACTTGAGCAGTGAGAAAGATGAAGCATTTACTACTGCTACTACTACTATCACCACCACTACTATTACTATTACTACTACTACTACTACTACTACTACTACTACTACTGCTGCTGCTGCTGCTGCTGCTGCTGCTGCTGCTGCTGCTGCTACTGCTACTGCTACTACTACTACTGCTACTGCTGCTGCTGCTGCTGCTACGACTACTACTACTAATTATAATAATTAGTAATAACACAACTACTACTAGTGCTACTAATATTTGAAGAAGAAAAAAATGCACACAAGTAAACCAAATTAATAAAGCCTCAAATGCCCTTTTTATTTTCCACTGAAAAAATTAAGAACCGGAACATAAGCTGCTAAATATCACAAACCATTTTGCATTTAAATCCTGGCGTAAATAAAATTAAAAGAAGAATAAAAATCAGTAAAATATACCGCGAGAGAAAAACAAAAACTATAATGCAGCACGATATAGAACTCTTGATGCCAAACGCACTGCAGAGAGGAAAACTGAAAACCTCAAGATCCGATTGCTGAGAAGGCTGAAACTCGACCGTTATGCTGACTTACTATCGATCAGCTCTCCTTTTCAAGGCCAGGACTGACCACAGTTCTCAACTGCCCACAGTCCGGTCAAAAAAATTGTGAGAGCACAGCTGTGCGGTGCGGGAAACCACCATGCGTCTCCTGTCTCCACTGTAGCCCGGGCTACAACAGGACAAGTCCGCCACACGGCCCAGACCTGTCGCCTCGCCAGGTGAGTGTGACGCAAGATCAGCTGCACGGTCCAAAGTCCACGGGCACAGCGCAGAGCGAGGCAGCAGCTCTTGAGTGGGCGTCCCAAGACTGCACCAACAGCCCGGTGTACGAGACGACAGCCGCACGCATCACTGAGCGACGCGGTACACGGTACAGTCTCGTCGAATACACACAGGATCTAAGAAAACCTTTCACACAGGAACTTTGTCAGAGCTCAGTAGTAGCTTGTATTTATAAGCAAAAATGGATGACATTTTTCATGTTTCTTTTTTGCTGTATTTGCCATAACCATACGTGCTTAGACCGCAAATGTGAAGCGCTGACATAAGCGGCAGATTTGTTTGCGACACGAAAAATCAATAACTAAACGGACGAATCAACTCTGTAGATACCATGATGACTGGTGCAGTCAGATCAGACTTATGTGGTCGACGGTAAAAGTGTCACAAAAGATATATAAAATGCATCTTTAAACTTCGCTTCTTTTTTTGACCGGGGGGGGGGGGGGGAGCGAGAAAAATGAGCAAAATCTTAATTTAGCTAAAAAGCGTTTTGTTAAAAAGAACAAAATCTAAAAATGTAATAATTATATGCACCCAGTCCCACTGTAGCTAATTTACTGTTTTGTTTTTTATTTTTTGTTTGTTTTTTTTTGTTTTTTTGCTCAAAACATAAATGAAATAAAAAAAAAAATAAATAAACTTCGGATTTTGCATGACGATCTTGCCTAGTAAAGCTTACTCGTACTCGCGTGGCAAAAGCTACAAAGCTTAAGATCTTTCATTCGATAAAAGACAGGGGGTGGGGGAGAAACGCCGCAGTATTTCTCATTGGTGTACTCGGTATAAAGCTTGTGAAAGTGATGTGTGTACTAAAACACAATATGATTACATTAGGTTATAAACATATTTTCAAGAATAAAACCCATAGAACACACACTAGACTCTGGAATTAAGGAGAAACATGAGAGAAATAAGCATGAGCTCGAGAAGACAAACACACAGTATTTTTTTCCACCAATACTTCCAGACTGATACTACTATGCAAAAATAACTGACGACAGAATCGTGAGGTCAGAGGGGCGTCCATGGAATACCAAAAAAATCATTCGCCACATTCGATAATAGTAACAATAGAAGACACAGGTAGCCCAGTTACAAGGCTTATTTCCAGAGAAGAGACATGCGCACTGCCACTGTGCCAGTGAGAAGGCGATCACAGTGATGACCTCGAGGCGATTACATCTCTGAACTGTATGACTTGGTATCTTGCCTGACCGACCTGATAGCAGATAGGACTGCTCCAGCCACTTCACATCAGACAACGGTTACAACGGTTGACCTGATAACCTAGATGTCTATCTGCGGCATACGAAGGACACTGTGCAATGGCCTAAAGAATGAGTTGTGGGCTCAAACTCAAAGAAATTAGCGGTTCTAGAGATTCCGACAAAGGTTTAATAATGCCACGAATCGCCATATAACTATGAAGATAACTGTCGTTAATTACTCGTACAGAGCTTTTTTCGGAATCAATCGAATTTTTCAAATGTAGTTATTATAAAGCTTTAATAATCCAGCGTGTTTGCAAAATCACGGAACACATACAAGAAACAATGCGCCACTCTAAATCAATAAACATTGGTAGATCATTATGTACAGAAGAACAATCAGTCTTTCCCAAAACAGTTTTCCATCATCACAAACTGTTGATAGGGACATAGTTGCATAAAGTTTTCATAGAATAGGTTAACAACTCGCTAGAAATCACAGGCTGGTTTGGAACAATCATTTTGCAAGACTGTCCAAGAAGTGATCAGTAGCAAGAAAGTATGACAACATATGACAACGCGATTACCTCGTCTGTTTAATTAAACACTGACTTAACACAGAACATGATACACGTGCACAATGAAACACTGACTTAACACAGAACATGATACACGTGCACAATGAAACACTGACTTAACACAGAACATGATACACGTGCACAATGAAACACTGACTTAACACAGAACATGATACACGTGCACAATGAAACACTGACTTAACACAGAACATGATACACGTGCACAATGAAACATCGACTTAACACAGAACATGATACACGTGCACAATGAAACATCGACTTAACACAGAACATGATACACGTGCACAATGAAACATCGACTTAACACAGAACATGATACACGTGCACAATGAAACATCGACTTAACACAGAACATGATACACGTGCACAATGAAACATCGACTTAACACAGAACATGATACACGTGCACAATGAAACACTGACTTAACACAGAACATGATACACGTGCACAATGAAACATCGACTTAACACAGAACATGATACACGTGCACAATGAAACATTGACTCAACACAGAACATGAAATATGTGTACCATTTGTACTTAACGTTGAACAGGCAGCGAAACATTCATCATAAGTCTTGGATTTGTTCCGTTTCAAAGATGATGAAGTTAGACTACGAGAATCAGTCTTATTTGTCGGT
>JAWDGP010001179.1:427500-466578 GCA_033675545.1 Elysia crispata | reverse complement strand
TTGCTTGAGTTTATTTCTTTTCTTAAAGACGTTGATGTGTGGACGATCATTGCTTGGACTGACCACCATTACTTCTATCTTTTTTCTCTTCATGTCAAACCCTTTCTTTCTGGTTTCTTCTTCCAAGATGTCTAATTAATACAATTTCAGCAGGGTATCTCACGCTGTGCACGTTGTACCCTCCTACTTCAATTCCTTTCTATATTTTTCTAGGTTTTAGATAATAATTTCACATTAAGGAGAGAAAACACACATCTTTGTGTGACAGAACGCTTTGTGTTTTTTTATAAATGAGCTGATTTTTCCATCAACTCGCATTGCTGCTGTCTGTTCCCAGTACATGTTTTAAATTGCTTTTAGATCTTTTCCATCTATCTTCAAATATGTTTGTGTGATTAACTCACCTTGTCGCATTTTGTCAAATGCCTCAGTGTAGTCAATGAAGTACAGATATATCTTTTTTTGTACTTCCAGGGCTGGTTCAATTATAGTTCAAGAGCAAGGATTAGACTTGTTGTACCTTTTCCCTCCTCACTGTTCCTCTGCTATTTTTGGTTTGGTTTTGTTTCCGACTCACATCATGATCATTCTTAGAAGTATGGTGGTAATATGACTCATAAAACTATTCATTACGTGCAATTCACACTCTGCTGCCCCTGGTTTCTTTCGGCAGTGCCATAAATATGGATTTGGGAATGTCTGGTGGAATCTGACCAGAGTCATAGATTTTGTGGAGTAATGCTGTGATCAAGTCAGTTATATAGTCTTCAGGTGCCCTAAAAGTTCCACTGATTTACTGTTAGGGCCTGTTGATTTGCCTAATTTCATCTTTCTTATTGCTGCCTGGATCTGACAACAAACGCAAAAAATAACAAAAATACATGCAAGTTGTTTTTTTTTTACTAAATAATTTTTTTTTTTTAATTTTTAACATGCCATCAAAAAGTTTGAAAGAACATTGAATTATAGCACAATTTTAGATAATCATAAAGAAAACTATAAAGGTATGGGCTTTCTGGTTTTTGCATCTTTTTATACTGATTTAGGTCTGTCATATGTGTAAAAATGTTAGTCAACACCAGGCCTCTTTGAGAGTGTTTTCTCTGTAGCAAATATTTGCAATGTTTCAGCAAATATTATTGTGGCTCCATGTGAGTGTTAACTTTTAAATTGTGTTTAGGAAAAATCCAGTATTTTTAAAGCAAATGGCTTTTTAACTATGGGATGCCAAACAAATTTATTACCTTCCATAGAATTATAAACCGATATATGTGTTTTCTTTGGTAGGAACTATTTTGCAACTGAAATAAGTGACAAAGATATTTTTAGTCATCACACCCCTTACAAAAAAAGCTTTCTAAAGGTGTTTTACTAGTTGGCCTTGCAAATTTGATCTGAAAATTTATTCTTCATCAAAGATGTCCAGCAAAATCCATGGACATTTAAAACGGAATGGATAAATGACAAGGATGGTGCGCCTGATAATCATTGTCAGTTGCAAAGAGGATCTTTAGAAGGGGCAACCGTTGCAGTATAAAATGAAAACACAATGATATGCTTCTCAGGCTTATTTCAGTTCTTTGTCAAATTCTTATTGTCTAAAGGAAAAAAAGTAATAACTCCTAAAACAATAACAAATCTAGATTCCCATCTTCCAGGTTATACCCAGGTATTTATTCCAAGTCTCAATGTATGTAGATACCCTCGATATGTGTCTGTCTTACCTGTGTGTTTCTATGACTTTTCAGGAATCTGCCCTCTTTCTTTTTGAAATGTTTTATATCTGCAACAAGTTTCTCTAACATTTAAACAAAAAAAATCCTTTCTTTTGACTAGATTAAAGAAATCCTTCTACATTCAAAGAGGTGTGGTCAGATGGTAAAGAGTCTGCCTGCATCCCTGGTCAGTCAAAAGGAAGAGGAGAGACACCAGAGGAATCTAAATGAGAATGAACAGCTCAAAAAGCAAATAGCTGAGGTCAGTGTCAGGCACAAGTTATGGTACAACCTTTAATAAAGTCATGCTTCCCTTCTCTTGTGCATTTCCAAGTAAGATTCCCAGGAAAACAAGGAGGACATTTTAATTTTTATAAATCAGATATATTCTGTGTTTCTCTTTTCTTTACATCATAGAGCCAAGCAAGCAATTCACTTGACAGCCTTTGTAAAGGTTCATGTTTCTACGCAGGAATGAGGTTAAATTTCATACAGGAAATCTTTATGGGGCTCAACAGAATTTGAAATTGAATTTGCATTGAAATTTTTACCTGAAAGAGGTTCAGGAACCGATAAAATTATGCAGTAACCCTTCTCTTTTGTACCCTTATTTGTTGCAAAATTCAAAGCATTTGATGTTCTACTGAAAAATATTGTGTAGAAATCAGGCAACGAACTCTAGTTAATTTTTTTCCCTCCTCATATTTTCTCAAACTAAAGTTCAGCTAGTAGTTTGCTAGTGAAGCTCAAATTTAACTCACTTGCAGCTGAGGGTCTGGGTATAATTTGAGTGCCTATGGCTGGGCGTTTTGGGGCTTTTTTAAAAATTGTAAAAAAAAAACCCAAAAATCTAATGAATCTTAATCAAAACTCTGCGGGCGAGTAACATAGCATTTTAGCTTAAACATTAGACTGTATCACAAAAATCTGGCCTTCCCATAAGTTTGAGAAATACAGAGTAGTCAAAGGGAAGTAACGGCTTAACACCATTTGCATTGATGGTCAGATAGATTCTTCCCCTTGAATAATAGTTTAAAATAGTGTGGTTTTTACTTGTTGACTATTTTTTTTGTCATAATTTTACTAACAACCATAAATTTTGTTCTTGACAGTCAAGTGGTTCACAACTGCTAGGTCACCATTGTGCGAGCCCAGTGCTATCTTGCTGTATCTCCAGTTTTGTAATTTAGAGTAAACTCCGTTTGAATGTTTGCAGGCTCACTGTGACTAAGTTAAACTGGCGAATCCTCCTTTATCTGTATCTGTGACAAACAGAGGCATTAATCTTGATAATTTTCAAGGCAAACCACAGCATTTAATTTTTTCCCCTTCTAAAACTGGGATAAAATTTGAGTGGGCCTGAAGATGACATACGATAGGATGCATACTTGATAGCACTGATCTCATGATTGGTAAAAGGGATATAGAGGAAAATTATGATAATCCCATTTTTTTATGCATCTCTCTAGCGAGCCTCAATTTAGTGCAATCCTTTTAAATGATACATCAATATAAAAGTAAACGATAACAGCTTTTACAATCTATGCAAGAAAAAGGGATGAGATAGTTAATAGAGTTTGGGTATTGATACCCCTTGTTATCATTCATCAGAAAACGTGGTGTTTTGATCTGTACCACTGTCATGAAACTTATTACTGATGAATCTGTTTAACTCGTCATTATTTATGATTTAGTATACCTTGTCTAATAATTGCTTTTGCATTGAGAAGTTAAGGACATTCCTTTGGTAGGACTAGCTCCTTTGTGGAAATAAAGCAACAAAAAAATTGTGATAAGTTCTTAAGTTTGATTGCTTTTCATTTAAAATGTCAACACATGTATGGACTATGCACTTATTTCATGCCATGATTTTTTCCCTTCTTTTCACAGTGGACCTGTTCCCGTCCTTGTCATGTCTCTCATCTTCATCGCCTCCGTCTTCATGCTACACATCTGAAGTAAATACACCTGAGGCTAGGCCAACTGCCAAAGTATCCTCCCACTCCAATTTCCCCTGACACCGTCTACCCCTGGACTTGAGCAGAGTATTTACTTGGCAAAAGGCAGAGGGTTTTCTGATTCTTATAGAAGAAGGTTCATTTAGCAATAATATGGAAGGAAACTATGGCCTTTATTATTGATTTAAATTTTTTTTTTATCAATTCTTAGGGCAAAATTGTGGCAGAAAATTCAACTAGATTGTTGACTCTAACTCTAAATAATGGCTTTTCATTTTTTTTAATGAGATGAGAGTTGCCTGAATTGAAATAATCAAGGAAAGGGATAATTTAGAGATTCTACGCCATTAAAAAATCTGTAACTTACTCATTTTCAATAGTTTTTTTTCTTTTCTTTTTAAATCCATCAAAATCTGTGACATTTAATTTAACATTCTTTTGCATCCACATTGCTAAAAGTAATGCATCCTATCGCAAATTTGCTATTGTATACGGTATTGACGAGGACGTATTGAACTCTGCAATCTGTTTTGTGTGGGAAGGGACAGTCAGTCTAGTTTTGTGCCCAGATAGAATTGTGAGATGCCAATGTGAAATAGGCTGAGTGATTTGACAGTGTGGGAGACAAGTAAGATGATTGTCTGATATGGAGCTCTTGGCTGGTTCTGACTTAAATGTTGCTGAGAATTTATGTATTTTTTAAAATTTGTCAATTGAATAGAAGAGGGTTATGGTATTGTTAATTTATGGTTTAATTTTATGTATGACGCTATCACATATTAAATGTGCACCTAAAAAGTGTTCTGATTTGAAATATATATAACCAGGCTTTTGTCTCATTTTAAACTGCATGTTTTTGTGGAGTTTTTTTCTTGCTGCTTTAGTAATTATGAACATTTTAAAAGAATTTAATCTTGTCATCTGTGATACATCTTCTGCCCCACCTCCACAACAAATGAATGCATGTCTGTTATCTCATTGAAAAACATTCGTATTTACAACACATATAACTTTTGCAAACTTTTTAGGGGTGAAAATTGTTCGAAAATATAAGCGTTCTCTCATCTGATGAGATATCATTTTTTTTTTACATTTTCTGCTCCGTTGATTTTGAAATAGTTGGGCTAAAAAGCTGAGTTTTTTTTATTTTTTTCAAATTCAAATGTTTTTATCTGACAGACTCTTTATGAAGATGTCATTTACAGTGTATTTCTAATGAACAATGAGTTATGAGTAAAGAAAAAAACAACCTCAAACATGATAGCTATCGTAAGTGAATCCATCCATTTATGTGATAAGTCTGTAGAAATTAGTTATGACATTTGTCTTGCACCCAAGCTAAATACGTGTAGGTCAGTTTGTGCTAGAATGAATACATGTGTAAAATTATTACGTGTAGTCAATTCTAGCTTAAGCATAAAGAAATTTATCTTTTTCCTATTCATCTTTCCCTCAAAAAAAAAATTCCCATGGCTTCATCGAAGTTTGAATGTTTTTTTTTTACACCATGGGTTTCCGTCCTTGTATAACATAAATTTCATGGTGTGTTTGATTATGTGGGCTTGTTCATCTGTAATCATCGAATATTTTGAGGCAAATTGCTGTGCATATGTTCGATATGGATGGATAGAAATCACATATGTCAAAGCAAATCATTGTGTGGCTTTTCTTTTTGTCAATGTTGTTGAACTAGTCTATTACATCTTTTGTATTTTTCCACGAGTTGATGCTTGTCTTTGATTTAATATCGAGAACAATTTTCTCTACAATTTGCTCGCTGATTCCTGTCAGTTCAGGCTTGCAATGATTTATGGGTCTGCAGCTTGGTTTATTTTTAAAATTTATCTTGTTATCTTTGAGGATAATATGCTTCTCTCTTGACTGTGTAGTATTTATTCTGTCATTGAGTTCAAGCCACTCTACATTTCATTTGTGCTTCACTGTGATTTGCGATTGAATGGTTTTGTTAGATTTCGTGTATAATTTCTGTATATTTTTAGTTATGAGGTTTTCATTTTGTTCTTTATTGAGTTTATAATAGTTGTTTGTCTTGTCAGCAGGGATCAAGAGGTGGTTGTCGCTTTTGATTTATATAAAAATATATATATAAGATAAAGTTGGGGCGAAATCATAAAGTGGAATAGGAATTATGATGGACAATGGAAGACAAAAGAGTTATAGCAGAGAGGAAAATGTGGCGATTTTCTTCTGATATAAAGAGAGGACAAGCAATTTGGAAAAGATAGAGGGTTGAAGTAAAACCAACAGACGATTGAGGAGCTATGCGGAGAGGAATGATTGTCGATTGAGTAAATATGGAGATTTCAGGAGTGGGACAGAGGGGGAGGGCGTTATACTGATTGTCCCATATCTAGTTTATCTATTATTATGTGTAAGGGTCGTCTAGACACACATGCCTTTTTCCGAACTGCTTTAGTTTTTTTTTTTTTGTTGTTTTGTTTTTTTTTCCTCTTCTCTTTCAATTTTCAATACGAGGTTGCAAAACATACATCAGCAACTATAAAAGAGAGAGAGAGAGAGAGAGAGAGAGAGAGAGAGAGAGAGAGAGAGAGAGAGAGAGAGAGAGAGAGAGAGAGCAAAGGAGCCTGGCGATGTGATTAGTAAAGAAGTAAGAACGTGAATTTTCAGTTTCTCCTGAGACTAAGAAACCTGTGTTTTCAACGCTTCATAAAAGGCAAAATGGTTGGAGAGAGAATTTGAAAATGACAACATAAAGTTAAAACAGGGAGAAAACCCTTTCTTTGTATATTTGTGTTAAAACCAATTCGTGAAAACGTTTGCAGACATAAGCTACAGAGATAGAAATATTTTAATTGGAAAAGATAAAAGGAAGCAGTCTTTCTCACTTTGCCAATATTCTGGCTAGGGTGGGAGACACCCTGACTAGTACTCAGTAGTTCGTTCATTATGTAAACAAGTTCACTGATGTAAACACAGTGGAGGCCATTGTTACTTTGAGTGACTTGTCTGTAACAGCAACGTTAAGAGGGGGAAATTTTTGTTATGAAGAAATCATGAGTAAATGTCACAAAACCATTTTTTTAATTGAGGTAAACAAAATGGCTTTCCAATTTTGTCAAATTTAACAGCTCTATCCAAGTTAATTAATTAAATCTATTAGTACAATGCATCAATATGCACACTAAGTAAACTGCATTAAATTGGACTTCCCAATAGGTTACTATATAAAGCCCTCCAATTGTTATTAGGTTGTAAGCTTGGCTAGGTAACGAACCAAGAACTGGCTCTAATCCCTAACGGTGTTAAGACCCGTAAAACGGTCAAGGTCCACACGCTATGACGGCGCGCGCCAGTCGTCATGTATGCCTTGGGTCTGGTGTGGCTCCTCCCATAATACACTCGTTATACATTGGAGAATAGATGCTGGGAGGGAAGCTTTGTCGGACGGGTGTGTGAGAACCGCAACCTCCTCAGAGGTACCGGCGACTAGGGTACTTCGTCAATGTGGTGTTGGATGAGTAGGCGATACCGAGAGTGCCTATATGGCGGAGGATCGTGGCTGAAAACCTTCATCCCCTTTTATTTTTTTTTCCTGCATATTTTGTTATAAAAAAAAATAAATCGATCCTAAGCGTATATGCCGGCTGAAATCCTCTACGCCCCTTGATGGGTTTTGTAAGAACCTAATAGTTTGCCTATTTGGGCGCCGTCATCTCTCTCTCTCTCTCTCTCTCTCTCTCTCTCTCTCTCTCTCTCTCTCTCTCTCTCTCTCTCTCTCTCTCTCTCTCTCTCTCTCTCTCTCTCTCTCTCTCTCTCTCTCTCTTATTTATATAATATTAAAAAAAAAAAACAACAAACAAAAAGTCTTACCTTATATTTTAAAATGGGCTGATACTCCCACTATAGAGTAACTACATAAACATGTAGTAACAATAATAACAATGATGATGATACATGTAGTATCATGAATATAATAATAGTACTACTATTGTTGAAAATACTACTGCTACTACTACTAATATACGCATTAACAATAAAAATGATATTAAAATTAATTAGCCGGGAAAGATTTCCCCATCTTGAGACCCCAAACCCTAAAAATACTTCAATTATAAGCTCGACACTCACTCCACTCGAAGAGTAGCTAACGCTCTCATCTTACAGCCCTGCACTGCTCGGCACAGTCTTGTCTGAGTTAAGAAAAGACGAGGCTAACATCGCCATTTTGTGACAGATTATTGCATTCAAGAGGGTCAAGGCCACCAGAGACCTAAATCTAACTCAACAAGTGTTAACCACAGGATATCTTGTTATTGATTTGTAGCTCTGGGCTCCATTTTCTTTCTTTAGACCTTAGCTGCTTTCTTGGATCAAATATCCTCCCTGTTCAATGATAGAAGCCTACGTGGGCTGCGCTCCCTGTATATTTCACATCTCATCTGCCAAATTAAAAAAATGTATGAAACGAAACAAGTCGACAGTGTCACAAAACTCAACAGCTTTTGCCTCCTGTGTGTGTTTCATCAAAGAACTTAAATAGAAAAAAAACTTTTTTGGTCATATTAGTTGGAACAATTTGAACGACCCGTTTCGCAATGATGTTTTGAGAGCCGTGGTCCAAACTTTCTCAAATTGAGAGAGAATGAGAAAGTAAGAACCAGAAAGAAATGGAAAAAATAGCGACTCACAGTTATAGAGGAGCACTCATTAATAGGCTAATTTAGAAAAGGGACATAAAGATAAACAGAATATTAAAAAATGTAAGAAAAGATGCAAAGATGAAAGAGAGAGAGAGAGAGAGATAGAGAGACAGACAGACAGGCAAAAAGAGAGAGAGAAAGAGTAACCGAGAGAAATAGAGAGAGAGAGAGAATGAAAGAGTAAGAACCAGAAAGATATGGAAGAAATAGCGACTCAGAGTCAAAGAGCAGCACTCATAATCTGATTTAGAAAGAGACATAAAGATAAAAAGAATATTATTAAATGCAAGAATAGGTGCAAAGATAAAAAGAAGGAGAGAGACAGAAAAAGAAGAGTTAGAGAGAGAAATAGAGATAGAGCGAAAGAGAAATAAATCGATAGAGAGTGAGAATGATCTAGAAAGCGTGTATGGGAAATAACGCGAAAAAAATAAAGAAATAGAAACACAAAAATATAAAGAAAGGCCGTATTATAAATAGCCATAAACAGAAAGAGAGGGAGATAGAGAGAGAAAAAAAAGAGAGAGAGAGAGAGAGAGAGAGAGAGAGAGAGAGAGAGAGAGAGAGAGAGAGAAATTAAGAGGGGGTTAAGAGAATAAGAGAAAACAGAAGGAGATAGCGTGAAAGAGAAAGAATTAGTAAGAGTAGAAAGAAATTGCAACACACAGTTAGAGAGCAAGAAAGAGTAATAAAATATCATGGACACATTTATTAAATATAATAAGAAATAGTTTAAAAAATGACATTAGAGAGAGAGGAAGAGAGATACAGAGAGAGAGAGAGAGAGAGAGAGAGAGAGAGAGAGAGAGAGAGAGAGAGAGAGAGAGAGAGAGAGAGAGAAGAGAGATTGTGCGAAAGAGGGAGAGAGAGAGAGAGAGAGAGAGAGAGAGAGAGAGAGAGAGATTGTGCGAAACGAAAGAGAGAGAGAGAGAGAGAGAGAGAGAGAGAGAGAGAGAGAGAGAGAGAGAGAGGGAGAAAGATTTAGAGAGCATGGAATGGAAATAGCTAGGGACACAAAGATATTGAGAAAGAGTGAGTTATATACAGACATAGATATTTCAGGAAACAATACCAATAGTCAGAGAACAGAGGGTAAAAAAAGAAAGAGAGAGACAGAGAGAGAGAAATAAAGAGTGAGAAAGAGAGAGAGAGAGAGAGAGAGAGAGAGAGAGAGAGAGAGAGAGAGAAATGAAGAGTGGGTTAAGAGAAAGATTTAGAGAGCATGGAATGGAAATAGCTAGAGAGAAATGACAGAGAGACAGAAAGAGAACAGAGACAGGGAGAGAAGAGAGAGTGAGCAGAAAATGAGAAAGAGGATAAAAATAGGTAATTTTCAACTGGAGGAAAAGACTGAGTAATATACCGAAATCGTTACAGGAAAAAAAAATTAAAAAAAAATATTCTAAAAAGAGGACATTAAAGGAAGGAAGGGAGAGAGAGAGAGAGAGAGAGAGAGAGAGAGAGAGAGAGAGAGAGAGAGATAAAGAGAGAGCAAGAGAGAAAGATAAAGAGAGAGAGAGAGAGAGAGAGAGAGAGAGAGAGAGAGAGAGAGAGAGAGAGAGAGGAAATAGACGAACCAAAAATAAAAGACAGAATTAGTCCACACACAGTTCAATACAAATAGAGAGTAATAAATTGACATTGACAGAGACGGAAAAAAAGTAAAACTGACATTAAAGTCGTAAAGAAGAGAAAAAAAGAGATTTATAACGAACAAGCAAGGGAGAGAGAAAGAGAGACAGTGGGGGAGAGAGGCTGAAGAAAGAGAAATACGGAAAGAGAGCTAGTTTGAAACCGGAGAACCACTAAGCGAAGAAAGAAATTGCCACGCGAATGAATCACTCATTAAGCGCATGAACTCTCATGTGCCCTTACGTGTTGAAGAAGTTAACCTGTCAAGTGCAACATTTTCGGGAATCCATGTTTAAAAAGTAATAAAAGAAAAACAAATAAAAATTGCATCGTTTTCGTAGAGAAGCGAACAGGCAAAAGAGAGAGAGAGAGAGAGAGAGAGAGAGAGAGAGAGAGAGAGAGAGGCAGACAGAGACAGAGAGATAGAGCGAACTAGCAAGACAAAGATAGAGAGTCAGACAGACAGACAGACAGAGACAGAGAGAGAGAGAGAGAGAGAGAGAGAGAGAGAGAGAGAGAGAGAGAGAGAGAGAGAAAAAGAAAGAGAGAGAAAGAGAGAAAGAGGGTAGAGAGGGGATAAAGAGAGAGAGTGATAGAGAAAGAGAAACAGAGGGAGACAGAATAAGAGATTGTGTGGAAGAGGAAGAGAGAAATAGCCACATATAGTTAAAGAGAAAAAAGGAGTAATAAACTGCGATGGTCACTTCTATTAAAATTAAAAAAAAATATGTTTCGAAAATGACATAGGATAGGCAAAGAAAAGAGAGCAGGGAGAGAGAGAGAGAGAGAGAGAGAGAGAGAGAGAGAGAGAGAGAGAGAGAGAGAGAGAGAGAGAGAGAGAGAGAGAGAGAGAGAGAGAGAGAGAGAGAGGGAGATCGATGAAAGAAAAAGGGCCAAAAAGAGAGAAAAATAGCGACCCACAGTTACAGAGGTAGACCAGGTAATATACTGATGAAGATACGTACAGAAAGATATAAAAAATAGTCAAAAATGACAGAAGAGTCGCAAAGAAGAGAAAACAGAGAGAAAGAGAGAGAGAGAGAGAGAGAGAGAGAGAGAGAGAGAGAGAGAGAGAGAGAAAGGGGCAGAATGGAAGGGATATCACCTGAAAAAGAAATAAATAGGGGCACACAGGTATACATAAAGTGATTTATATACAGAATTGACACTGAGAGAGGGGAGAGAGATAGATAGATAGATAGATAGATAGATAGACAGAGAGAGAGAGAGAGAGAGAGAGAGAGAGAGAGAGAGAGAGAGAGAGAAGAGAGTGAAACAGAGGGAGACAGAAGGAGAGATAGTGAGGAAAAGGAAAAATCAGGAAGAGAGAGAATCAGGAAGAAAAGAAAGAAATAGCGACGCACATTCAGAGTCCATTTATCTCTTTGTATTTCGCTCTTCCTTTTTTTCTTTGCCTCTCTTTCCCTATTTAAAACCTGACCTTTGTGTCCAACTGTATGTTTCACTTTCTGCATCTTCCTCTCTCTCTCTCTATCTCTCTCACACTAACTCTCACGCTCTCTCTTCTTCTCTCTCGCTTTTTCTTTCTTCTTTGCCTCTCCTCTTTCACTTTTGATACATTTAAAATTTTTTTTTCTATGTCTATGTCAGTTTATTACTTAATATTTCTCTCTATGTGTCGCTTTTTCTTTCTTCTCTTTTTTATTCTTCCTTTTCCGATCTCCTTCTCTCTATCTCTCTCTCTTTCTCTCTCTGTGCTTCTTTTTTTTTCTCTCCTGCCCTACTTATCTCATTTTCGAAATAATTTTTATCTATATGTCTATGTCAGTAAATTACTAATTCTCTCTTACTGTGTGTCGATCTTTCGCCCTCTCTCTCTCTCTCTCTCTCTCTCTCTCTCTCTCTCTCTCTCTCTCTCCCTCTCTCTCTCTCTCTCTGTCCTTTGCCTGTCTTTTCTCTATTTCGATACATTTCTTTCTTTTCTTTTACTGTCTCTCTATCTCTCTCTCTTTTTCTCTCATACTCTTTGTGTTTTTAATGTCTGTATCTTTGTCATTATTACTCATTGTTTCTCTATGCCTATGTGTCGCTTTTTCTTTCCTCTTTCTTTATTTCTTAGTCCTCCACTCTCTCTATCGTTTGTTTTTCTTTCTTCTTTGCCTCTCTTGTCTAACTTTTGATAGTTTTTTTCATCTTTTGTTGGTATCCGTGCATACTTTTAAATTATTTTTCTGTAACTGTATGTCTTAAATTTCTTCTCCTATTTCTTGCTCTTCCTCTTTTTCTCCCTCTCTCTCTCTCTCTCTCTCTCTCTCTCTCTCTCTCTCTCTCTCTCTCTGTTTCTCTATCTCTGACTCTCTGTCTCTCTCTCCCTCTCTTTCATCTTTGACTCTCTTCTTTCACTTTTGATACATTTCTTTACCTTTCTGCATCTGTGGATATTATTTTATTACTAAATGATTATTTATCTCTACTTGTCACTATTTCTTTCTCTGTCTTTATCTCTCTCTCCATCTCTTACTGTGTCTCTCATCCTTTTTCCCTCTCACTGGCGGGTTTTCTGTCTCTTTTTCTCTCTAACTTCGATCATTCAAGCACGGCTTACCTCAAGGATGTTATATACCATGAATGTGTTTCTTTGTGCAACAGTCTCACTCTCTCTCTCTCTCTCTCTCTCTCTCTCTCTCTCTCTCTCTCTCTCTCTCTCTCTCTCTCTCTCTCTCTCTCTCTCTCTCTTCCTTCCTGTCTCTCGGTCTGTCTGCCTGTCTCTATCTTACATACATCACTCAAACAAGACAAGAGAGAGAGAGAGAGAGAGAGAGAGAGAGAGAGAGAGAGAGAGAGAGAGAGGAAGACGTAAAAGGGTGCAGCATTAGAAAGAACAAAAGCACTAGCAGCACTTTAAAATACAACAACAACAACAATCACAGCAATGCTCCTAGGAGCGAGGTGGCTTGTCCATCTCAAGATTGGTTATCAGGAGTTTTATTCCTAAGGCCGTTTTAACGAAGGGATTTAGAAATTAGGACCAACCGCCAACTTAGAAAGGCTCTAGCAAATGATTTTTTGAACCAAAATTGTAAAGAAATGGAAAACAAAACTGAGAAACAGTAAAAATAACGAATGAAAAAAACAAAAACAATAGCTTACGAAGGATTTTAAATATACTGTTACATCAGGTCAGAAAATACAGCAAGCAAAAGGCGCGCGGAAAAACATCATCAACAACATCAACATCAACAGCAAAAGCAACAACAACTGAAAAGAACAATAAAAATGAACCTCGAACCCCTTAATGAAGAGACACAAAGAAGAGAGAAAGAGATAGAGAAATAGAGAAAGAGCTGGAGCGAAAAGAGAGAGAGAGAGAGAGAGAGAGAGAGAGAGAGAGAGAGAGAGAGAGATTGAGAGAGCGTGGAAGAGAAAGAACCCGGAAAAAGAAAGAGTCGCAAAAAAAAAAAAAGAAAAAGAACAGAGAGCAAGCGCAAAAGAGACAGTTAGAGTGAGAGAGTGTGGAAGAGGCAGAACTACATAGAAGAAAGAAAATGTCTTCACAAATTAATCCTTCAGTAAGCTCATGAACTCTTTTAAAGACTGAGAGAGAGAGAGGGAGATAGGGAGAGAGAGAGAGAGAGAGAGAGAGAGAGAGAGAGAGAGAGAGAGAGACTGAATGAAAACTATCCAAAAAGAGATGGAAGAACTAGCGACACACAATTGCAAAGGAAGATATAAAAGAACAGTCAAAATGAGAAAAGAGGCGCAAAGAATAGGGAGAGAGAGAGAGAGAGAGAGAGAGAGAGAGAGAGAGAGAGAGAGAGAGAGAGAGAGAGAGAGAGAGAGAGAGAGAGAGAGAGAGAGAGACAGAACGTGGAAGGAGAATAACACGGAAAAAGAAAGAGTCGCAAAGAAAAAGAAAAGAGAGCGAACGCGCAAGAGACAGTGAGAGAGAGAGAGAGAGAGAGAGAGAGAGAGAGAGAGAAGGGAGAGGAAGAACAAGATAGATCTAGAAGAAAGAAATTGTCCTCACAAATTAATTACTCAGTGAGCACATGAACTCTTTTAAAGAGAAAGAGTTAGAGAGAGAGAGAGAGAGAGAGAGAGAGAGAGAGAGAGAGAGAGAGAGAGAGAGAGAGAGAGAGAGAGAGAGACTGATGACAAAAAGGTTGTAATATAACGGTGAAGGATCGCTGGTAAATTTTGATTCAAAGACCAGACACATGAAAAATACTAATTTCGGAAAAGGTTAGAAAAGCATGGGAATACAGGAACATCATCAGAAACTGGTGGCTTTAAAACAAAAATTGAAGACTAGTCATAGCCATAGACAAAGCGTGCACATTGACGCGTGTTGATTAAATAAATAGATAATATTACATGTTCTTCTTCTCAAATGCCCTGTCTGGAACAGACATCGGCGATCATGATTCTCCACCTGTCCCTATCTTCCGTCATCCGCAGTAAGGCTATGTTGTCTTTGTTGTTTCCTGTCACAAAAGAGCTCAAGCTATCAAGAATTGTAATCCTTTGTCTACCTCTGCTTCTTGTACCTTCTATCTTGCCTGTAAGAGATAAAAATTCCAGTCCCTTATGGCGACATATGTGGCCTAAAAATTTCAGTTGCCTTTTCCTTATTGTTTTTATGAGGGATCTCTCTTGGTTCGTTTCTTCTAATATCGATTCGTTTGTCCTCTTTTCTTTCCATGATATTCTTAACATTCTCCTGTAGAACCACATTTCCGCTGCCTCTAAATTTTTCTTGGTTCCTGCATCCAAGTTTTGCATCCATATAAAAGTATAGACCACACATATGTTTTCAAAACCTTCAATTTGGTTGAAAATGATATATTTCTATTTTTAAGAATGGTGCTCATTTTTTGGAAAGAAGCCTTTGCAATGGCTATTCTCTTCTTAACTTCAGTCTTGCATTTACCGTCAGATGTCAATGTATATCCTAGGTATTTGAATTTCTGTACTTGCCTGATTTGTTCTCCCTTGCTAAAAAGCTTGCATTCTGGATTGTTTTTCTTCTTAGATACTACCATACATTCAGTCTCTTTTACATTTAGAGACAATCCCAGCTTTTCACTCTCTTCTACAACAATATTTAGAAGCCTTTGTAAATCCTCTTCCGATCCTGCTAATAGAGAAGTATCATCTGCATATCTTAGGTTGTTCAGATTTTCACCATTCGCTTTGAGTCCTTCACTTCCATCCAAGTTTCTTAAAATTACTTCACTGTACAAGTTGAACAGGTCTGGTGACATCACACAACCTTGTCTCACTCCCCTTTTAATATTTGTGTACTCACTGAGTTCTCCACCTACCCTTACCGCAGCAGTTTGATCCCAATAGAGATTTCTAAGCACCCTCAAGTCTTTTCCGTCAATATCTAGCTGATTCAGCATCTCAAACAACTTTTCATGCTTTACTTTATCAAAAGCCTTAGAATAGTCAATAAAGCATATGTAGAGATCCTTTTGAACTTCAATACATCTTTCCATTAACATTGATAATGTGAATATTGCATTCCTAGTTCCTTTGTCAGGGACAAAACCAAATTGTGTTTTAGCTATCTCTGGTCTTAAGCTCTTGCGCATTCTAAGCATCAGTACTCTCAGTAGAACTTTGGTAATGTGGCTCATCAGACTAATTGTTCTATGTAGCTCACACTCAGTGGCACCTGGGATTTTTGTCAAAGCTATAAATACAGATTTTGCCAAGTCTTCTGGGATTGCTCCACTATCATAAATTGCATTGAGAAGTTTAGTTGTCATCCCTATACCCATTTCTTCTAGAGCTAGAATTATTTCTATTGGTATCCCATCGGGACCTGTAGCTTTCCCACGTTTCATTTTTCTTATGGCTGCCTCTACTTCTGCTTTTAAAATTGGTGGGCATTTTTCTTTTGCCTCATTGCATTTCTTTTTCACCTCCTTGTTCAGCATTTTGTATTTTACCTGATCTGATATAGATTTAAGGTGGAAATAGCTCTTCCTTGATACCTTGAAAGCAGATCTACTCACCAATTTCCCCATCACTAAATATTATGTGTGTCACTTCTAACTCTAATCTAGATTTTAGATCTGAGTTGAATCTAGAACTAGGTTTCAGCCTAGTTCTAGATATCTATTTATTTTATTTTGTGTTAAGAAGTCATGACTTAGATTTTAGACAAAAGGATTTAGATGACATACACCAGTGTTTATTGCAATGTTTCCTTGGTTTATGGCTTTTTAGTTTTAGCCACATTTGCATTCTTTTCTCTATCATGCACTTCCCCTAATGCCCTCGCTAAACTGATTGAAGGAATACCTAAAAGCTAACAGGGCCACCCTTTTCTGCTTTATCACTATATGTGTCTTCTTATTTATGTTGCTTGTCAACACTTTAAGTTTAAAAAAGTCAGTACAGAATTTATCGCTACAAGTATCAAAACTTTCCTGTCATTTTCCATGATCCCTTTCTTTTATACAAAAGTCATGTTATATTGTCTTTTTCCTGTGCTAGAATAGAAGTTTCCTGTGGGCACTGACCTTCAAATGCAATTGTCTCTGGTTCACAAGCTGAAGTTGTACGTTCTCTATGATGTATGCGGGTCAAACTTTCACCTGCTTCAAGATTTCCAATTTGCTCTTCAGTTTTCAGATCAGATTTAGAGTCGATACCTTGGTCAATTGTAGACTCGGCTAAAGACTGTTCCAGCTCTTCATACAGTTTCTCATCTTCAAGTTCTTCCGACTTACGCAAGAAGGAATTCTGCCTCCTCATCCCATCAGCATCTTCATCATTTGGAGAAGACAATGATGATTTGATATCACTCTCTTTAATTTCTCTTGCATTCATTTCTGATGCTCGGATATCTTCCTCAGATTTGGATATAGCTATAGACATAAAAAGGTCACTGCCCAACTGGGATTCAACAGGCTGTGCACCACCAAGGGTGTCAAAAAAGTCATCTCCTGAATCAGCAAAGTAACTGCTTATATTTGAGGCTGGAATATCTCCTACCGCACCAGAATCCTCAACCTGAAAATGAAAGATATATAACATTGTGGTGTTATCCAATCAAAATGAGCATTGCTTTTAGCCCTAAACTCTCTTAGTTACAGAGGAAACCGCATATTTCGAATTCTATGGGAATACAATAAAATTTCGAATTAAGAGTATGCGAATTACAGCTGTATCCACGACTCATTGACTAAGTGTGTACTGCGTCTGCGACTCAACTTCCCCCTCCCCTGGTCCCACATTGCTACTAGTATCACTGTTAACACAGGTACTCCTTTCTTAGGGCATCAGCTTTCTCCTCCCTTTGTTGGCACATTGATAAGCCTTTCTAGGGCAAGGATTAGTCATTTTGCTATTTGCTTGCTGCTTGAGAGAAACATATAATACTTTTGTAATGCTTTATGGGGTGAAATTGACTTCGAATTAAGAGAACCAAACCAGAAAGACATCAAAATATAAGTCCAACTCTAACAGAGCCAAAGAGAGAAAAAAAACAAAAAACATTCTGTCACAAAATTTGGTTTATGAGAAAATCAAATTTTCAGAGTTAGGTTTTTGGGGTTTCCACTGAATTTATAAGAAAAAAAAAGCTTTCCCCGTCTTGATCAATTCTCTATTTTCCAAAAAGATAAATTTGCATTGACATAAAAGTTATATAATTACAGCACTTGCAAGTAAGAGTAAAAAAAAAGACAACTGTTGAGCACGTTTCTATATTGTTTACTATCAATTAGCCCTTCCCTTACTATAATCGTGTATTCCCAACACAGTGTTTTCGTACCCTTGTTACCATAATATCGAATACATAACATAGTAACAACACACCCTCAACCCTTCCACATATATTTTCCATATTCAAAAATGTACGCTTTTGCAGCAAAATGCCCTGGATTGGCTGGTTTTCAGGGAATTGATTAAGATTTAATCATTGGCTTTCACATACTATAGTAGACCTCGGATATAACGAAATTAATGGGCCAGGGTATAACTTCGTTATAACCAAGGTTTCGTTACAGACAAGGTCAACTAAAACTCCTCATTTTGCCTACCTCTACCCGATCCCTATCTTTCTCTGTCCTTTTGTCTCTTTATGTAGTCTTACCTCGACACAAACTTTCAACATATTGCATATTTTGTGCAATTGACGAGCAACTTATGACACTCATTCACACACACACACACAAAGTTTTATCCCCTTTCTCTACTGCCTCTATCAGTTTAATTTTTGTCTCAAATGATATACACTTCCTTTTCGTCGATGTCATAATGCTGTATCAAAGATAAATTTCTAAAATGAAACGGTAAATGAACCTTATTGAGACAGAGTGTAGATTTAGATCTAGTTCAATGTATGTGAAGGCTAGTTCAAGAATGAAATTGACAGACTGAAAGTGACTTGAAACGACTGACTCAGAGTCAGATGATGAGTGTGGAGAACCGCTGTAGATCTAAGCATCAGTAATTCCTGAATTTTCCTTGTTCAATCTTAAACACGCATTACCTCATGCAGGAGGGAGGGGGGGAGTGAGGGGTGAAGAGTGGGCCTATGTAGAAATCAGCCAATCACAGACAATGCAATGATGGCCACCTAAGTTCCTAACCAGAACTGTCTTAGTTTATTAGTTCTGAACCCCAACATGCACAACCCTTCCTCCCATACACACACACACTCCCCTCTGCTTGTAGGCACAAAGGATGCCTGCAGCCTTACGCCAGTTGATATCTTCAGTTAACGAAGCCAGTGAGTGACTCACCACAGACTCGCACCCTACTCCTCACCCTAGCCCACAGGTGGTCGCTAATTCCAGCCTTCACTCAAGTTCACACCTTGCAGGGCGCCGGTCTGGCAATGGTCTTTTCACTACACTTTAACTTCCACAACTTTGTTAAGCCTGAGGTTCTCATCATGTCTTTTTCGTTAAGTCAGAGTTTCGCATACCATTGTTTAAAGAAAAAAAAAAAACGTCCTTTAAAATTACTTGGTTACGGCCAATTTTGTAATAGTCAAGTCCACTGCATGTGATGGGCTTGGTAAAGCTTTTGTTTTTACATACACTATAGCCTTGTTCAAGAGAATCACAATCCACGAAAAATCTGAAAAATTGGCTTGAGTGCTGTGCCTCCTTCCAATTGAGATATATGTTAAATTAAAGGCAAAAGAACATGCATATTCTATTCTTACCAGGAGGGAATAAAAAGACTATGCATTTGACAAAGTTTGCATATGATGAAGCCCTATAGATATCATAACATAGATAACATGATCAAAATATATACTGAGAAATAAAAATTTATAACCTTAAATTTAATAATAAAAATTATGAAATATGAATTTACTTTTTCGTTGTCTCCTGTCTCTGCCTTCTCATCTACATTCAGGATATCATCGACAGTATCATCCAGCTGAAAATATTATGGTGTTGAATTAAAAAATTAAATACAAAGTATGCTCAAAAGATTTAAACCTTATGACATAAAGCTCTGAAACTTCTCACATTTTAGAAAATACTTCATCAGTTCTCTTTTTGACATTCTGGCTCATGATTTACAGCAGTGATGCACCAAAAGTTCTAGCCCTATGGATTCGTTTCAAACTTTTCAAGAAACCTGAAAGAAGGTCCCTGATACTATTGTTATAATTCTGAAAGATAACTTTTAATAGTTTCTCCTACATACTGGATTTTATAATCTTGCTGCTGTGCCACCTCTAGCTTTGAACTAGTGTTACAACAGGGTGTTTTATTCTAAGCACATATATTTATATAAATTCATTTTCACCTTAGCTATATCTTCAAAAGCTGGTGGTTCAAGTGCTACTGAATCCAGAGTATCTGTTGTAGGGGAGGACACCATTGAAGCCAAGTGGTCAAAAGGAGCTTGAAGATTTGAGGAAGTTTCTTCTTCATCATCATCTAGTATGAAATCATCTTTTGGAAGTGCCATTCTGTATAAAGTATGAACAAAATCTGAACTGAAATTTAATAATTTAAATCCATCATGTCAAATTTTAACCCTTTTTAAACCTTAAATGCAATAACTTAAAAAATAAAATCATTTTAACCAACACTTAGTGACACATTTGCTTTAGCGAAAATCATTTTCGTCTTAAGTTATTTCTACTTTTGAATAGACCTGTTTGGCATAGCTGCCTGAGTGAGAAATTAGCTATTCAAAAATACAGGAGCATCCCTTGAGTTCACAAGCTCCTTCAAAGTTCCTCATTGCTGTCTGTAGTTTAGCTAGAGAGGGCAAGTTTTTTTTCCCAGAATGGAAAATTACTAAAATAGATCCACTGTACTTGCAACAGTTTACATTATACTTTTTTTTTTTTTATAATAATAATAATAATAATAATAATAATAAAAAGAACAGTAATATCTGTAAGGTTGAATGTGCCAGCAATGTCTTTCAAAGTTTCAATTATAGCTATCATCAGCAAAATAATTAAATTGCAAAGAAGATGAAAATAATGGAGAGAGTTTTAACTACTACTACTACTACTACTACTACTACTACTACTACTACTACTACTACCACTACCACTACTACTACTACTACTACTACTACTACTACTACTACTACTACTACTACTACTACTACTACTACTACTAATAATAATAATAATAATAATAATAATAATAAGAAGAAGAAGAAGAAGAAGAAGAAGAACAACAACAACAACAACAACAACAGCAACGACAACAACAACAAAAATGACACTAAAAATTTGTGATCTAGAATTTTTATGTGCTGTAGAAAAGCTCTGTTTTGTGGCACCTTTTCTATTAAAATTTTGAAAACATAACATTAAAATCTATTCTGTAATTTACAGGAGACAATGGAGGTCAGTTAAAGTGGGTGTAATATGATCCCAAAACTTTAAATTACTTAACGTCTAGCTGAGATATTTTTTTTAATAAAAAAAAAATCAGATCAATGGAACTATTGATTTTAGGCATTTCATACTTCAAACACTCAGTTACGGTTTAATGTCCCAAATTTATGTCAAAAAAAAATCAACAAAAAAACTAGTGCTCTCTTTCCTCTAATCTACCTTCAATTTAACTTCAATTTCACAGCTTTAAAAAGATTCTTTAGTTCTAAATTTGAAAGCAAATGCGTACTGTTGAGTTCCGACTTTAAAAAAAAGTTTCAAATTTGGTAAACCACAGTTTAGTGCATAGGGGTTTAAAATGATTAAGCTCTTTTGACATGCAACTTTTCCAAGGCCGTGAGATATTTAATTCTGTGTAATATTAAAACCAAAAGGTCACAGCTCAATATTCAAGAGTATTCTCATAGATTCAAAACCGTTTTATTGAATCACATTATTAACTTTTAATGGTTAAATGCTTTAAAATTTTCTAATTAAGATAATTTCAGACCCTTAAACAAAGTTAACAACAGTTTTGACTCAAAACTAGGTTTTAATGTTTTATATACTTGAAATATTTTATTAAAGACATGGGCTAAAACCAAAGCATTTTACAAGTAACTGTCCAAATTGAATATTATACAAAGTGAACACATCATATCCACGACTGCATCTACATCTACTTTTGTCCACAATGTGTTCTAATATACATATTATCTCTAGGCTTCTACAAATCAAATCAAACTAAGAGGATGATTAAACTGGTTTTCTTAGCTGGCATTGAACTAAGAGATGTAATTTACATTTAAGCTGGCAAACAGCCATTGCAGTTGAATCAGAGCAATTCAAAGTACATATCAAAGTTCCCAACTTTTTTGGAGGATTTCACATGAGAGTTCTGTAAAATTTTCATATTGATTTGGCAATTTATGAAAGAATTAATTAACCCATTTCTCACTTAAAATAATCAAAGTTTGATCACTTTAGCACTACACCATAACCAATGATTGATACAAATCAAACCTTTTAGATTCCTTAAGTATTCAATGCCTATTTAAATTACACAACTCCCAATTATACACCAATCAATATTAGCAACTGTACAATCTTGTCAGACAAAGTGTGTATAGATTAAATGATGGAAGATTTTAGTTCCTTTTAGGGTAATGCCGCAGTGTTGGGTCCTTGTTGGATGTAAACAAATCACGCCACAAATGGCCAGATTGTTACTACTTATTAAAATCAGCCAAAACAAGTTCAATATTTTGTACGGAAACGCATCTGCTGGAGAAGTTGCCTTTTGTCAGTTTTGATTTTTGCAAGATAATGATTTGATATGATCAGTGCCTCTGTTTTAATTTTCGCTGACAATCTGGCTAGTTTATTATATCCACTGTCAATAAAGAACTGGGACCGCAACAGTGCAGTATTACCTCTTTTAGAACACCTATGATATTTTCATATTACAAAACATATATTGTAAAATACAATTATTTTGAAATTTCAATCAAAATACAAGTTTGAATTTATTATTATTTTTAAAGGAGTCATATTTCATCTTCAAATAATTAATGATAATATAATTAAAGGTACATTATTGTGGTCGAACAAGAGAATCCTTTGGTGTGTGAAACAATTCTATGAGTATTTCATTTTTATTATCTGCACTACCCTCGTTTACAGCCTTTCTGCCCTTGCTGAGGAATGCAAGCAATGAATTTTCTCAAATTTCAAACGTCTGTCTCTCTCCTGCTTGCTATTATACTAAGTTCCTAGGTATATATATAGACTCTAAATCTAGATTAGATCTACATTAATTTACAAAAGTTGAAATCACCAGACTTTTAACCCCTAAGCTGCTATACAGTTTTCCCCGCCCCATGCTAAGGAAATTTTTACTGGACATATGGATATGCCCGTCATGTAAAAATTTGCTACAACTTTAGATCTAGAAATAATAGCCATAGATACCAAAAACTATATGCCATGGCTTGCTTGTCAATATCTAGATCTAGTCAAGACAGACGCTCTTCCATAAAATATGGGCTAGATCTAAATTCTACAAGCCAAACACACAAGAACGGCTTTGTGTGTGTTTCACATGTGTTAAAACATTCTTTGACCAGCTTCATTGATACTATGCTATTAAAAACTTCAGCTTTCCAGTGATACTATTTTTATCCTCTGAAAACTGAAACTTATTTTCAATGCGGCAAAACAAAACTTGCTATATTGAGCATGCACAGCATACGTACACAGTGCATAGGACACCCATCAGGTAGGCACGTACGATGTAAGTAAACAGCACAGTGAAGTGGTTAATAGACGATATCCCTAATAAATTTCAGCAAGAGTTCCTTTCCTTGAACATAGCCTGGTTTTAAGCTTAATTAGTTAGTTCTTAAAGTAGAAATTACTGAATACAGACTGAATATGATGAATTTTATATCTTATCTTTAAGCAATTGATATGTAAGTTAAATCTAGACATCATAAGGGCGTGAACAGGTCAAATTATTATTTAAAAAAAACCAGTGTAATACATGAAAGGCGTTTGTGGCGCTCCATGACTACAGTGCTGGCTATGATAATTGATATCTTGCCTGTCGTCAGTAAACACTCTCTTTCTCCAACTATCTCTTTTTCTCTCTCTCTGTATTCCGCTCCCTTTCTCTTTTCTCTCTCCTCACTTTCTTCCGCTCTGACTTTCTGTGACCTTCTCTCCTGCCTCTATCTGAGTATCTCCCTGCGTGTCTCTACTTCAGTTCAAGTGAAAGTGAATTTGGATAATGAAATGTTTAAGGTGGCATGAATTTCAGTTTACAGGTGATATTGTCCTATTCTTTAAATTTCGTCAGTATCTCGAGGCTTTTGCAAAACAGAGAGAGAGAGAGAGAGAGAGATAGGCACAAAGACAGAAAGACATGCACTGGATCTCATACAATGTGGATATTGAGGCTAGACGTAGACTAATGCTAAATTAACTGGTTGCTAAGGCTAAACGGGGAACTTCCGGTATCTTCTTTCTGTCAATGGTTCTTGAAAATTATTCTAAACTACAAGTACAATCTGTTGTGTAAAAAATCTAGAAAACGACTTTGAAAATTTTTCTCTTGCGTTTTAATGAGCAATACATCTAGAATCTACGCTAGATCTAGATCGTTACATCTGGGAGTCTTGCAAAGAATTTTATAGAAATTTAGATCTAGACAAGGTTTTGAGTGAAATGTTTATTTAGTTTGCATAATTAGTTGACTTTGCAAGTGCAAAATGCAAGCGAAATTCAGCTTCTGCTGTCGTTTTTAGTGTATAAATTCATAAACTGTTGACTAGGTCTGTGTATCACTTCAATGATGGCCTAAGGGTGCCACTTAATTAAGGGCGTTTACTCTCACTGACCTTTCTTAGGAACATCATATATTAATTATTATGAGAATTAAATGGTAAACGCTGTATACATGATCAATTCTAAATGTAAACCTAGAGATCTATATTTTTTTTCTTCTTCTAAACCTTACATATCAATAGAGATGAGCAATTAGATCTAGCATCAAGATCTTTAGAGTTGGATCTAGAATTAGATCTGGATGGTCCTGAGGATTGCTGAAAAAAGATGAAAACACAATAAAAATATGTAAGGGAAATCACTTTGCCAAACTGAATCCAACATCTCAAGAGTAGATGTAGATGTCTAGCATTAGTTTCGTATGACGCGTCTTTAAACAAATATCTATACAAAAATAAGTTTTGTAACAACTAAATTTAATCTTAACTATTTTATTCATTCATTTTAATACAAAAAGTTCTTGAAACTGACGCGGTACATATCTTCGAGTGCGAGATCCTTGCCGTGAGGAATTGAACTCCCAAGGAATGGATGAATTTTATGGAACTGAATTTTTTCAAGTCCAGTTGTGGAAAAAAAAGCAGCAATTAAATTAAATGCGTTCGTCTTTTGACACTCACAAAGGTCTGAACATCTACATAAGAAAAAGAGTGTATGTTACGCACCTATGTAATAGGCTACTGAGGCCAATGATAGGCTACCCTCTTTAGCGACAACTGTCAAATTTCTACTTTGGCGCGCACCAGGAGCTCCTAGTTTTGCCACAAACCTGGATCATTTTCAGGACGATTAGACTAAATTTACACATCTTTTCTTTTTACGCAAAATGGCCGCCTCAACAGATTTCTATCTTCGGTACTATGTTGGACACAAGGGAAAGTTTGGTCACGAATTTTTAGAATTCGAGTTCAGGCCGGACGGTAAGACTTTTTTTTTACTTTGAGTAAGAATCTGGGTTTTACTAAAAATATTGACAAATAGGGTCAATTAACATCTAGATGTAGATTTGTTGAGATCGAACCGAACATTTTAATCGAGTAGCCTATGTTGTATCGTATGCCAATTGTATCATTGCTATTCTTAGAAAGTTTGTTAAGATATTATTTTTCCTTTCACACCCACTTTTGAACGAAATGAGAAAGAGTTTCTTTGGTGTTTCTTTTAGGTACGGGCTAATTTACACACCAAAGAGGGCTTCATTTGATCGGGACCATAGAAAAAGATTGGGCTCGGTTTTTGCTTGGGGTTACACAAAGAAGAAAAATTAACTTATTTCAGCTCTGTCTCTTATCTAACTTATTCCCCTTCTCCGGGCTTTCTTGTTCTAAGTAAAAAAACCATCCGTACCTAAAAGGTACTCTTTCCACGAAATGAACCATAATGAATAGGCTAGCTATTGACAAGAGTTTTACCCTGTTATCAAATGATTAGAGATAAAAATTCACATGTTATATGCTGAACATTCTCTTAAATTTTTGACGAATAGGCCCTATACGTAGATCTAGTTTTGGTAAAATTGCAGATATCGACCCAACTCACGTCAGACTTCGCAACTGACTGTTCCCTGATTAAATTGAAACTTGTACTTGTAGTTAAATAGGATTTTAGAGCAACACAAAAATGCATATATATTTGCGATGAATAAAACCTTCATATTCGTGTTCAGCATAGCATATTCATTAAAAAAAAATACAATTTTAAAGCTTAGGTGAGTTGGGCCGATATCTGCAATATCCTAGATTCTAGGAATTATACCACAATGTTGCAGTCCCTACTCTATGTTGACAGTTATAAACAAATCACGCTACAATTGTACAAATGGCCAGATTCTTATTGCTTATTAAAAATTGCCAAAACAAGTTCAAGTGGTAAAAATAATTTAGCACAGTTTCGGTTCATTTTAAAAATATGGAAAAATATAATTATTTCTAGATTTGTGGTGTTACTGGCACTGCTGTTTAATTAGGCTTTTCAGTGATGGAATTTTCTACAGTCCTTCAATAGTGCATTGTATAATATTTGCATGTTTCATAGTTTTTAAAAGAATCGTGAGCATCTATTTTGAATTTTATCACTATAACTTATATGATTTGAGTTTTTAAACAGATTTTTACAAGATCATAATTTGATAAGGTCAATGCTTCCATTGTAGTGTACATGCACTGAAATGCATCCAACATAGTCGCACTGTCAACATAGAGCTGGGACCGCAACACTGCTGTATTACCTAAATTCTAGTCCTAGATGTATCTACTGCTAATCTAGGAAGAGATCTCTAGGCCTACAGCATCTTTGCAAACAAATTTAAGAAATGGATCTCTTCATCAGGGGAAGGAAAAAATACAGACTTTTCCACTTCCAGCTCTAGGGCTACAGATTTCTTTCTTGCTGACTGAGAGGAATGAAGATCAAATTCAACTGCCACACTTCATTTTGTTAGAATAGAATGTGAGAATTGTACTTACAAGTAGGCCTACAGTGGAGACATCATTATTCATTATGCTTGGGAATGGATTAAAACTTCATATTAAGAGAATTCAAATGAAAACAAAGGGGCATAACTGAATCCAAGACTCATTGACTGAGTGCGTACTGTGCCTGCAACAAGTATCTTTCCCCCTTCTGTCCCATGTTTCTACTTGTATCAGTATTACTAATGGCAGTGCCAATCCATTCCTAGTGCATCAGCTCTCTTCTGGTGCATTGGTCATCCTTTCTTGGGCTCACATCTATGCTTATCTCACATTAATTTTAAAGTTTAAAGTCACTTGGCACACTTCCCTTCTTGGCTTTTGCAGACCAGTCCTCTCACTGTCACTATTTGCTCTCTCTCCCTAAAGCTGGTTCAAAGGCTCAAGTCCAGTTGCTAGAGATCCACCACTAGACAAAACTTAGAAGTCATAGAGTTGAAAAGAAATGGGAATCATTTATCATTTCATTTTATGTTGAGAAATTTATTTGGCAATGGCAAAATCAGAATGAAGTTTTGGTTCCTCAATTAAATGCACCAAAAGAGATTGATTGATTGTATGAGTGAAATATCAATGATGGAAAGGTTGTAAGGAAACAAAAACGCTGAGCCAAAATTTAAAAACCAGTGAAGTTTTCGATTAAAATCTTTCAACTGCATTATTACACTAATTGTAACTATGTATCTTTCAGTTCTAAACCTAAGGTAGTTAGTGCTGATTAGCAATTAAGAAAAGAGTCCCATTTACATTTTTCTATTTTACTGTCTTTCTTTTTTCAAGTAGAGTGTACACCAGGTTTACATTTTTTCTGTCGTTTTCTTTTTTCAAGTAGATTGTAAATTGAATAAATGTGCAGATGAGATAAATAAGTACCAATAAGTACGTCTCAATACATTTTCACTCTGATACATTTCTGAGATAAAGTCCTCCCTCCCTCCCTTTCTCTCATACTCTCTCTCTCACGCCCCCACCACCCCCACCCACCTTCTCCCTCCCTCACTTTTTTCTTTTTCTGACTCTGCCTTCCCACCTGCAAATATGAATATTGGTTTACAACTGAAAAAAAATGCATATTAGCCCTGTTTGAAAGTATTGCTAGTCAGAACAATTTTCAACATTTTATTTTATTTAAATTTATTGACAATTTTGCTATGTTTTGTGTTTCTAACACAGTTAGAATTATCAGTACAAATTTGAACACGTTTCATCCTCATTCATCTACCAATATAAAAATTTTCAATTTTTGTTCAACCAGTAAAATGATGTTTAAGAGGACCTTTTTGAAGAATTACTCTGACCTGTGTCCTCAAGTAGATCTAGAGACAAGTCTATGCTTAAGACTTCAATTTTAAGTGGCTATTGTTCGTTATCCTTTGGCAAAGTTTTAAGTTTAAAAAAAGTCCAGATATCCAATAGATTTAGAAACGAAATACCTATTTTTAATTCAGTGATTTCAGACTTTATTTTACTCAAATCTTCCTCGGTTAAAACTGTTGCCAACAGCTCATTGCTGTAAAAGCTTAAATGTCCAAAATATTTTCTTAATAATTAACCTTGTCATCTTTTTTATATTTCAGGAAAACTGAGATATGCTAACAATTCAAACTACAAGAATGACACCATGATCAGGAAAGAGGTAGTTACTTGCATATAAAGAAAATGGATATCATCAATTTTTCTGAATATTAAGTAAATGGAATTTTACTTTAAACTTCTTGATTACCACTGCTTAAGGAAAAAGAAAAAGGCAAAGAAGTATATGTATTTCTGATTTTATGTGCCTGTATTTTTATTTTAAGATAGAAGCTAAAGAGAGCTAACTCATGCAAAGAAAATTTGAGTCTTATTTCATTTGACAGTAAATGAGTAATTTAAAATGCAAGGTAATTTTGCATTATAATTTATACAATGATAAATCATTTAGATTAAATTCAAATGAGAATGGGATCAATGAATGTAAAAGAATGGGTTATCAACAAAAGTGCCATTTTTTTTCCTGGGGGGGGGGGCTAAAAATGCCAAGGAAAAACGAAAAAAAAAATAAAGTTTAAAAATTCAGACAAAAAATTCTGACTTATATGTGCTTCGACAAATTTAAAAAAAATAAGTACAATTGTAACAATGTCACAAAAGATTTGTACTATAAATGCAGATAGATGCTGCTTTCTGCTCTGCATGTCTCAAGTCTCGCAAGATGTGAGTGCAGTGACTTATTGGTTTTATAGATTAATTTCCAATTGACATTTAAGCAACACTGCATCTTTTAGAAATGTGTAGCTTTATTTTCTCTAGGTGACAAAAAAAATTGTGCAAAGAGACTGATTGGTCTTAGAAAGCACTAATGCTCATGTGCATATATTACTCTTGTCTTTTTTTTTTATTTTACAATTCAGGCATTTGTTCATAAATCTGTAATGGAAGAATTGAAGCGTGTGATTGAGGATTCAGAAATTATGCAAGAAGATGACAGTGCCTGGCCATCTCCAGACAGAGTTGGGCGTCAGGTAATTTTTTTTCTTCAAATTTTATATTTATGTGATCTCTTTGACACCTTAATCTAGTTATTGAAAACAACTGAATCCTTTTTTTTACCAGTCAGTTGTTATGTTTTTTCTGTAATAAGTCTACACTTTTAACTTAACCAAGGTAATGTTACTTTTCAATTCCATCATAAATTTGAATCGTTCAGAGTCTGTCCTCATCTTAAAAGTCTAGTCATATTTAGAAAGAAAATTTCACTGTTGATTACTGTGCTTGACGTTTTTTAATTTAATTTCTTTTGAGAAGAATTCAGTCCATTTTTTTTTCTTTTTCAATTCCTTAAAAAAATTAAAAACATGTCTACTATTTGCTGAAAAGATTCCATACATGTCATTGTACTGACTCACTGACAGGTCAGTATTCTTGGTGATGAGAGCGTGATCAAGCTATCAAAGGCTGTTTCAATCATTATTTATCTTCATTTTGTCTGTCAAGCTTTTCCTTACTGTTTGTGCCAAAATGGCTTTCTCAGTTTTCATTTAATTATCTTTTTCTTTTCTTTTTCTCTCCATGAAAGTTTAGAATTTAGTCTGAAATTGGCCCTTGATGAATAATTTGCCTCTGAAAGAAAAGTGCAAAGAGAGGTAACACAAAATTCTCCCAAAACTACATTGATTGTCCAGAGTGCCAAATGTTTTATTGGTTGAATTATGTTATGTTGACATTTTTTCTTATTTCTTGATATAATGTATAATATGCTTAATAGATATATTAATGGTACAGTTGTTTAAAAAATGGATTATGTTTCTGTTTTGATTTGAACAGGAGCTGGAAATTGTCATTGGAGATGAGCATATTTCATTTACCACCAGCAAAATTGGTTCATTGTTAGATGTCAACCAGAGCAAGTAAGTTTTTTTCCTTTACATATATCTACCTTTTCCATATATACATAAATCAACATGACAGATATAATGTAAAATCTAAAGAGTATTGAGTTTAAGTTTAAAGGTTTAAAAAGATCAATTTCTAAAAGCCTAATGTGTTGAATATTGCAGCCATGTGAACTATTCAGGTCTTAATAAGTAAAACTGGAAAGCACAGATTTAGCTGATTTCCAATGCTGAAAAAAATAATTGTTTTAAAAATTTTCAAACCCAATTTAATGTATTTAGTACTATTGTTTATTTTAACAAAACAAGAGAAATTTACTTAATGTCGCTTAAATTTAAAATTATGCAGAACAGTTTTTGTGGCCAGAAGTTTAAAAGCTCAGTGTCTTATTTTAGGAATGAGAACTTGTACTGAGAATCAAAGAAAGTCTTTTGCAGAGAAAAAAAATATGACTTGCACAGAACAAGTCATTGTTTCAAGTACATGTACCTGTTTGTGGGCAATTTGTTTTGTATTTAAAGTAAAAGAGGGTAAACCGTTATAAAATCTAATGAATAATGAACACACCTCATATTATTTCATTTATTTGAAAACCTAGATGAAAACAGTCTTTACTTTGTGCTTCAGACTACATAGGGTTTGAGTAAAATAACAAGCTCCTCTGAAAGATGTTCATGGCTTCACCCATATAACAAGGTGATGAAGGCCTAAACTGGCATGGATTTAGAAACCTCATCATTTTATTGGCTGAGATTGGTCAAAATAGTCTAGCTGATTGCCAGCTGGTCTATTCAAGATTTAAAAACTCTCCCTACCTATTTACAGTACTCATCGAATCCAACGAACTCAGATTCAAAGAACACCTTGCATTTCATGAACAGAGTAGAATCACACTTCCCCCCCCCCCCCCCCCGGACTCTCTAAAAATACCTTGCATCAAACAAACAATTCTACCCATCCTCGGGTTCAATGAACTACAAGTATTGGCAAATCCACTATAGAATACTTTTCTACTTAGAAACTATTTCTACTTAGAAAATGTGCCTGTCAGCAGTTAAGAAATGCTTGAAGTGTATAGGTGTTGGGCACCCAGGGTATAGGCTACATTATGCCATAGTAAACTATTACTAGGGGTAGGGGAGAGCAAAGTATTGACATGTACGAGGAAGATAAAAAAAAAAAGAGGGGGGTAAGGGGGCCGAAAGTGGCAGCCAATGCATGAGGAGATCATTATACAGAATACAAAGAGCCAAAGTGGTGATAACTTGGGCAACGGTGGGAAGGGTGAAAAGTGGCTTTATAGGCACGTGATTTATTGATAAAAATAGGGAGATAATCATGTGGTAATTTGACTTTGGTTGGCTACTTCCCTAGTGGTGCCTTATGTCATGGCTCCAATGAACCTTGCATTCAACGAACCTTTAATAATGACCGAACTAGTTCTTTGAGTCTGAGGTGTACTGTATTTTAACAATTTAGCATAGGAGCTTCATATCGGGCAGTAATTATGTTTCATGCTTTTCAACAGCAGCAAAATACTGCAGACTTCAGTCCAACTCTTAATACTGGCTCCTTCTTTCTCTTCTGCTTCGAAGCAAAAACCCTCAGTAACTCTTCTCACCATTAGGCATCAAAGAGGCTACAAAGGATATGTCTTAATGTCAAGGTATTCAGCTTATCTGATAGGGAAAGCATTAAAAGACCAAAAATCCACTCCGATAGTCAACAAACAAAAAGTAAAAACAATCTTTAGCAATTAATCTTTTAGGTGGGCATTACATTTGAATGCAACTGCTTACTTCAAGCCTCAGAGGCAATGACTATGTACATGGAACTTGTGCAGTCACAGAAACTAATTTGGCTTCTGGCAAGTCTTAGAAATAGGTTTGTTAGATGAGGTCCAATCCCATCCTGAGGTAGCCCAAGTGGGAATTCAAACTCGGGACCTCTGAACTGTCACCTCATAGTTACACCGACTGAGCTATCTGGTACCCCCTCTGTGTACATAGACTATAAAGAACTAGAAACGAGATCACTTTGATTTTAAAAAAAATCATTTATAAGGTTTTAATAAAAACAGGCGACAAGTATTAATGAAAGATAATCAAAACAACGTGCCTCTTACATATAAGTGGACTTTACTGTATTGAAGTGTCAAATAATGCTCCTGCCAAATGCTCCGGTCCATGTCATTTGCCACACTGTTCACTGTGACAGTTCAATCTTTAGCAAATGAAGAAAATTATAATTATGTAAGAGAAGGAAATGAAACTAATTTGAAATTTTGTAGGTTTCTGCTTTTTTTTATATTTTTAATTTTGAAAAAAAAATGTACATACAATTATAAGTACAGGCTTCTCACTGGTTTAAGGAATTGGTTTGAATTGGTTTCACAAGTAAGACAACAAGAAATGACCATTGATATATCATTTTTTTAATGTTCTTTTTTTTTTTGTACCAGAGATCCAGATGGCTTGAGAACATTCTACTACCTTGTTCAGGATCTGAAGTGTCTTGTATTTTCTCTCATTGGTCTCCACTTCAAAATTAAACCTATCTAGTGTCTTTGAAATTTTATGGTTTTTCATTGTTATTTTTTGTTACATTTGTGAAATTTTGCCATTTATTGATGTCACATTTTTAATATGCTAAGTGTATTATAGTACAGTGTGTATTTTGTAGTACTGTTTGAATGACATATGAAATGCTCACTATTTTAGTAATATCTCATAATTTCCCATGGCTTTTGGCATCATCTGGATAGTAAAAATTGGCATTTAAATTCACCATATGTTCCGCGTTTCTTTTGATTACCATAATGAAAATATGCCCAGAGTATAGATGCTCTTACTTAATGTCTAAGGGAGGTGCAGAAATCACATTGCTTGTTAAGAAATTTGATATATCCACAAATTGAATGAAAACTTTCTTTTTTGACCAGGTGTAAGCAATCATTTGTACTAATAATTCATTAAAAGAGCTCTTAAAAGTTAAAGTGGGTTACAGGCATTAATTAAATCTCTCAAGGACAACAGTCTTATCCACTTTGTTGTCAATGTTGTGAACTAAAATGCTTTCCTGCATGCATAATGCAAAAAAATTTCCTTTGATAAACGTATGGGCCAGTTGCAAAAAGAGATAGAGAAAGATATATTTAGCTCTCTGTGAGCGATGTGACTGATTCTACGTTCTGTTTTATCATGTACAAAAAAAATTATGCTGATCTCAAAAACATTGTTAATGCAGTTTTGCCGTGCTGCTTGGAAGAAACTTTAATATTATACAAATGATAGCTCTAGAGACTTTATGTAATGGGATTTTTAACTACATGTAGATTATCCTGCTGGTGCTCGTGCTCTTCTGGTTTTGAATTATGTTACTGAAATACATGTATCATTCTACATGGACTGTCTTTTACATTTTTCATTTGCCTCATGTAGTGAAAGTAAAGGAAAACAATGACAATGATTGATAAAGGGAAACACAAATTATGAATGATGAAGATGAAATTAGGATATGAAAGTCAAGTCATAACAGGCAAAGAGATGATTATTAATTGACTGGCCAACTCTTCTTCATATTTTCTATAAAAATATTCTGTGCATTTTACTGTCATGTCAAAGTTAATTACATATTATACGGTGGCCCATTTGATTTAAGAGTTAATTCACCACGAAGCCTTTTCGCTACCACTCTTCTGTTGGCATCTGTAGGCTACTCTGTAGATAACTTGCCATTCCAGGCTTCTTGTTTCCTTGCCTTTCAGTGAATGAGCAATTATTCTCAGTCCTCGATACACAGTGATTACAGATGAACTTTGCCACTATTGCGTTAAAAATCACATAACAAAACTAAATATCTATAAGATATTTTGCTACACCATATTTTGTAGTCAACTAATTCAATGTTCTTCTGGTGGTATAATTTTTATAAGGCTACAATTCCTTCATTAAAGTTAATAGACTCACATTCAACCCGACAACAGTATCTTGATTTTGATGAACATAATGTACATGTTGATAGTGATTTTGATTCTAGTAGTAGTCGGACATGAGGAGCTCAGGCTGACATAGGTGACCACCACCTCCTTAGCTCTTATTTATTTCCAGATTTCGTTTATTTGAAAATTCATTTTCTGTTCTTCCCAAGAAATGAAACTATAGATCTTTTAGTGCCACATACTGTGGCATGACCTTTCCCGCCCTACAATTGGATATTCATGGAACTTCAAAAGAAGCTAGTTTCTATTTCTACTACACACATACACATGATGAAAAAAATAATCAGAACTTCATGAAAACAAATCTTGAGGTTTCATCGATGAACCTTATTCGATTTTCTTATGATACAATGGCACGTGGGAAAATTGCTCGTTAAATTAGTCTAGAGACTCCTAGGTGAGGCCTTTCCCCTGTACAAAGAGTGTTTTTCACTATTCAGACACGTCATGCCAACCATGCCTTGGTAAGGACGTTTGTCTATCGAAGACTTTTTTGTGCCCAGTTTTTTGGAGCCGAAAACCATTCTCCCTTGGTCTAATATAGTAATAAGGACAATCTTCTTTGTGCAGCCTTTTTTCAAGGTCACATCAGCCCTTTTCTTCATCACTTACATTCATCGTCAGTTAACAATCATATTATTTTCAAAGTATTCATGTAATATATGGTGGGTTTTTTGTTTCTTTTTTAATAAATGTCTGAATCAAATGGTGCTGATTCATCTCTATTAACTCAGTAACTGCCTCAAAGTATGTATATGTAGGCTATCTGCAAGACACTTAAACTAGTTATGTGGTAAAGGTATCCTATATAAAGGCCTAACAAATATGCTCTACAAAATCCAAAAGCATTCAAGGAATCACGATCTTTAGAAATTTTGTATAGTCTGAACACACCATATTCAAGCCTCCCTAAAATTGGGCATCTATATGACTCGAATAATTATCATTATTGATGTTGGCAAATTATCAAATTTGGTCGATTACCTTTGAATTCCCGCCAGACAGGTGAAATGCTGGGCTCTGCCTTGAAAGAAAGAGCCCACCCCAAGCTACTGGAAGTATTTCCTTTCCTCTTGGAAAGCCAGGAGAGGATCTGAGGAGAGAATGTTACTGGCCCAAAGATCTCTTTCGATCGCGGCTCATTGGATCAAATAAAAATTGAGAAGGTATCTTGAAAAAGAAAGAAGCGCTTTAAATTTTCTTACAGAAAGAGAGAATCGATAAAGCCTGCCTGAAAGTACAACATGCAACTCACCTCACCCCATCTCAAACTGAAGTTTTTTTGTGAGGTTATCAATATTTCCGACAGGTCCGTCCAAATAGACACAGAAGGGGCGTTCTAATCCTAGTCAACAATAAGATTCCAGCCCAAGAAATTATTATCCAGACATGGGAGGAATCGGAAATAATCGGCATAACAACCCATCTACCAAACAAAAAGGTAACAAACTACAACTGCTATGCTCCACGAGACAAACAACTAGGTCTTCACAGAAGCCAACTGTCTTGCACCAGGTGATTATAGCAGCCAAGCAGCCACTCGCCCAGCTGGAGCTACAGTGATTTAGACGCAAGGGGCAAGGAGATAGAGGACTGGCAAATAATCAAGAGCCTTCAGCTCCTACAAGACCACAGGGACGAACCAACCTTTTATTCAGGGGTCTGGAAAACCACATCAACTCCAAATTTACAAATGGCTTTAAATGATATCTGCAGCCATGCAGTCGAACTGTCATGACACCTCTAACATATAGTGATCGCAAGGCTGTCATAAGTGTCTCTGGCAAGGCCAACAATGAAAACAACACCCTTCCACATTGGAATTACAGAAAAGCCAACTGAGAAAAACTCGAAAAACCCACTGTCTACTATTCAGCTGGAATAAATTGCAAAACAAAAACAACTTGATCGAGGCTCAATCTTGAGATGATCAAAAACTGTGGAAACCTAAAAACTCTGAATGGTGAGTACGACAACAAACAAACCCCTGTTCTTATCGAGAAAGATGGTGATATCCTAACACTAACAGGCAAGGTAGTAGAAAATATATTGATAGGACTATACGAAGCTGTTGGGGGCATAGAATTATCCTCAAAAAAAAAAAAAAAATCAAGAAATAAACCAGATAATGCAAGATAATGGAAATCAAGACTCTGAGTCGGAGCCAATCGACAGCTGCCCCGATAAAATATTAACCATGATGAAATTTGAAATTGCTCTGACCTAGTTTAAGACCAAGCAAGCACCGGAACCAAACAAAGTAAGCAACGATATGCCCAAACATCTGGGTCCTTAGGCAAAGAAAAAGACTCATTAACTTTTTAATGCCAGCTGGAAAATAAGCAAAATACCAAAGATTTGGAAAAAAAAGCCATCATGATTCCAATTCTTAAAAGTGGCAAAGGCAAAACCAAAGCCGCGAGCTACAGACCGATCTGTTTAACGAGCTGTGTCAGTAAGCTTATAGAAAGAATCACCGACACACGGCTCATGTGGATGCTTGAAAAAAACAATTTCCTTATTCCGGAACAAGCTCTCTGAGGCAGTTTAGTTCAACTGAAAACCAAGTAACATAAATCTCACAACTGATTGAGGATTGCTTCCAGGAAAAAAAAAGCTCACTGTTGAGCCTGGATTGACATGGACAGGTGGACTTGTGAATAAGCTTTCCAGCACCAACATCTCACACAAAATGAAGTACTGGAACAAAGGTTACCTTGGAAACGGACAACTCTGGTAAAAAGAGATGAAATTAGAAGAAAAACTGAATATTTGAAACCGAGTCCCACAAGAAGAGTTCTCTCTCCAACTTTATTTCTCATACAATGTATTTATAATTATAAATGACATTCAGAAACCAATTTTCAAGAGAGTCTACCCATCATTATATGCAGACTATCTAGCTCTCTTGTGCATAGTAGAGGAACTGGTCATTGCAAAGTTCGCCTCCAAACCACAATGAACAACATAATCAAGTGCACAACTGATTTGAGACTATCAGTGAACAAAACTAAAACAACACACCATCTTCATCCTCTCAACAAAGACGTGCCATGTAAAACTAGAGATGAACGACTGGTAGCTCCAGAGAGAAGATAATCCAAATTACTTTGGAGTTACGTTCGAAACCAGATTCACATCGAAAAATCAAACTGAGAAATGTCTAAACAGATGAATGCACAGTATAGCCCGGATGAAAAAAAATGGCTTGTTCAAATTGGGATGACAACTGCCGCATACTCAAGAAAACCGACCAAGGATAATTATGTTAGACCAGTCCTTGAGTATGCAATCAGCTCTTGGGACCAAACAGCTTCAAGCAGTCTTCAAAAGATTGAAAGAATGTAATATCATATTCAAACGACCAAAAACCCTCTTTAAACCAAGGCTGAAAAGAGGAAGTTTCAGCCACAATGTAAAGACCCTAAAAAAATCTATGGATATTCCCATAGAAACAGACCCAGAATAAGTGACTTGGCTGCCTGGAAAAGGAAACACCAAATAGATATTCTAGAAACAATCAATGGCATAGAATTCAAGTCATCCTTTAACCCCGCAAAATCAGTTAAAAAAAAACAAACAAATTAGAAGTACAATTTTATAGATCAACATTGCCCAAAGCAAGAGTGAGTCAGACTATACACGGGTGGATCAGCAACTGATTTTGTCCAAAAAAAAGTGGCAAAGGCGTCTTTATAAAATGGCCAGACGGCTCCAACACATCACAAGCTTTCCCTACAAGTGCTACTTGCTCAATCTACTAGGCTGAAGCACTTATCGTTGTAAAATCTCTACCTGTAACAAAATCGGCGAAATTTGCTTTTCTCTCAAATGTTAAATCGGTTCTACAGGAACTAAATACTGTAACCTAAAGCACCAGAATTTTCCAAAGGTTAGCCAATTGCTGGAAGAGGTGGCAAATATTTCAGCCAAGATCGCTTTTCAGTGAATTCTTGGTCACTGCCATATAAAGTGCAACGAACCAGCTGACAGTTTAGCCAAAGAAGGAAGCGCTATGAAACAAATCGAAGTAGACATGTCTCTGGAGGAAACAAATATACAAAGTAAAGGCAGCAATCAACCAAAGATGCCTACCATAAACAGAATAGAAAGGAGCAAACACTACTATTACACCTTCGCACAGGTCACAACAGATTAAACAAGCATAATTATGCACATAAAGTTCAGAATTGGCACAGCTCCCAACTAGCGCTCAAACAACTGAACGCATCCCCAGGAGTGCTCAAGTCACTCAAAGCTAAGACAACAGAGCTGGCCCCAACCCTCAACCTCCATGAAAATCTCCAAACGTTGGAGTTCGCGAGAGCCAATATACTCCAGATTTCACAGATTGCCAATGACGCGGGAACGCAGAAGAAAAAGATCACCGGCAGTTCATGCTCAACCTGTGGAAAAGGTCTCTGTACCTGCGAATATTTCCACAACCATCAGCTTTGATCCTCTTCAAAGGAAGAACAAGAAGAAAAAGAAAAGAAGAAGACACGATCATGTACATCTAGTCCCATTAGGAGATGGAAAAAGGTACGAGAGGAAGAGAGCAAATTGTGAAGAAATTTTAGAGAGTTCTTGTTTGGGAATATGCAAATTAAATTGGCTTCCTCTGGATCACCGTCCTAGGCTACCTAGAAGTTTCAATGCATTTAATGTGGAGTTTAGCCTAATGCGGTGGTTATCCGTAAAGATCTTTCTTTGACTTTCTCTTCCGGGGGAATAAAAGGCACTTGTTTAAGTTGATAATTACTTGATGGATCTAAAAACAAACTACATTTTCAGAACCAGTGCCCAAAATTTAAAAATTTGGTTCGCGAGGAAACTTGATTTAACGCATTTAACCTTTTTTAAAATTTATCATTATTTTCTGTAGTTTATAATGATTGTGTTTGTTTAATTCTTTCGTCTCTACTGTGTACTATCATGTCATATATGATCGTACAACTGTGTCTGTCAAAAAGGAAGGATTCTTTATGATAATTAAATAAAGATAGATAGAGATAGATAGATAGAGAGAGAGAGAGAGAGAGAGAGAGAGAGAGAGA
>JAWDGP010001179.1:397500-422500 GCA_033675545.1 Elysia crispata | reverse complement strand
TTTTCTCTCTCTCTCTCTCTCTCTCTCTCTCTCTCTCTCTCTCTCTCTCTCTCTCTCTCTCTATCTATCTATATATATATATATATATATATATATATATATATATATATATTTAACTGCGTGAGACACTGATCTAGGCCAATCAAAATTCAGTAAACTTTATCATAGTACTTTGAGTGGTTTTTGAAGAGATAGCGGAGAAAGAGATCAATTTTGCCTTTTATAATATAGATGATAGCGGTCTTATAAAACACGAGACGACATAGAACAAACTTTTGTCCAATTGTTCTTAAAATTCAACATTAATGGACAGGCAGACAATTGTGATTTACTCGAATGAATGATTTACATTGAACTGACATATCAACTCTTCTGACCTTCTTTCCGGATGTCCGTTAAGTGACAAAACAATTCTTGAAAGAAATCGCAGTTGCCTTTTATAATATAGATGATAAACGGTCATAAAAAAAACACAAGACGACATATAACAATTTTTTTCCAATTTTACTATATTTAAAGTTCAACATTATACATGAAATGGATATGCAGAAAATTGTGGTTTACTTCGAATAAATGATCTACATTAATATTTTTTTGTCTGAAATTTTCAATCCTTTTGATTTTCTTTACTGATGTCCATTAAGTGACATAGCAATTCTTGTTTTGAAATCTGCATGCATTAAGCATGAAAAATATGAAAAGTATTATGATACGAAGATGTTAATGTTACATTGAAGCAGAAAGTCGAGTGATTAAAATCTGTGCCAGAAAAAAAGGAAATACGTTTGTGGGATTGAAATTGGTGTTTTGTTCGATTGTTCCTATAAATCTTCAATACCTAATATAATGAACATAGATTTAAAACGATAAGGAACCGCAATACGAGAGGATGAACTGAAAAGATTTCAGAAGATATCTTATTTAAAAAATACAATTCTGTCAAGTGCCTAGATTTCAAAGAATTTATCTAGAACCTGTTAATGCATTTAAATAATTTCCAAACATTTTTTTTTTAAATTCAGCCGCTCACATTCTACTATTTTAAACTATATGTTTGCAACCGATTGAAAGGTACCATTTCTCAGACTCATTGCAAAAATTCGCTGGTGATCTCTCGGTAACAGCCCCTGTTGTTTCTTTTTACTTCTTATTTTTTTGCGGAACTTTCTTATTGGATTAAAACATTTTCTCTATTCTCAGATCATCTCAAGCTTATCTAAACATCGTTTGTGGATTCTGAGGATTTTTTCTTAAGTGATGTTACGTACACATCTTTTGTGTTCCGACTGGCAACTATAGTTGGTTCTTAACTTTTGATTAGGGAAATTCTCGTAAGTTCTTGTCAGAGAATTTTCAATCATAACTTCCGTACGCTGAAAAGAAAGATAAAAATAAGGAAACAAAAGACAAATTATTCAATCCATATTTGTAATGACAATTGCTAGGTACCCAGCTGAATCAGTTACAGAACGCGAAAAATCGATTATGTTTAAAATTGATCGTCGATTTTTGCTCACTGCTCTCCGTGACATACACCTGTTGGAGCGAGTTCGGTTAGAGTTTCTTTTAAAAAGACTAAGTACAGATTCAGCAGAAACCGGACACAACAAATATTGAAACAATGCAGATCATGGGGAAGAGGGGGAGCCAGTGAGGCGGCAAAGGATGGAGAAGCAGGAATATACCGAGAATGCCAAACTGAGTTAAGAAAGACATGGTAAAAGCATTAAGGTTACTTTCTTTCCATCGCAGAAGATTAGATAACAAAGGGAAGAGAGCAATGTCTTAAAGTAAGACAAAAATTTGATATTTTTTGTTTGCGATAACCCAAAATTAGAGATAAAATTAACGAGGAAGGACCAAGTGAGTGACCACGAATCATATTCTTATTTCCTCAATACTGAGCAAGAAATATCGCTATTATTAGACGATTACACAAAATCTGCGATATATTCTTCTTCTTCTTCTTCTTCTTCTTCTTCTTCTTCTTCTTCTTCTTCTTCTTCTTCTTCTTCTTCTTCTTCTTCTTCTTCTTCTTCTTCTTCTTCTTATTATTATTATTATTATTATTATTATTATTATTATCATCATCATCATCATCATCATCATCATCATCATCATCAATAAACTTTTCACGAAATGTGTGCCCCTAATCTTTTTTTTTCTTTCCTTTAAAAAGATATTAACAGGTGTGTCCTTTTCCGTTACAACTGTTTTGTATGCATGCTTAGCTCTATAGTTTTCTCTAATCTGTGATGTTTTTTCTTACTTTCTTTGTAATGTAAATATGGGCTACAACGACACAAAACAAAATAATTATATTAACTCCTATTTCAGAGCTAGTTCCGAGTAGGGCTAGATCCATTCCTTGCCCTAAAGGTGGCGCCGATCCCTTCTTCAATGTGGACCACCGCCACACACAGCAGCGAAGAGGCCTCACTCTCTCTTGGTTTTTGTTTTTAATGGAGTATCTGAAGTACACTTAAAACTGCCTCCGCCTGCCTGAGAAAGTTTCTCCAGCGACTGTCTCAATTTTTTTTTTCTTAGGAAAAATAGACATAAAAAGCAATTGAAAAAGTAAAGTAAGCGATTCTCGGTCAAGATCGTTCTTCAGGCATCGTCTAAGGGCAGGTATTTTTCAAGGTACCGAACATGGAATGTTTCTCTTATGGAGCCTTCAAATGTAACCTTTTACAGCTCTTGTGTTTATAAAATCACTTAAGGCTTATTGTCGGAGACCACATTCCGTTTTGTATGGAACGAGGAGTTTCACATATAAAGACCATTATTGATAAAATATGTCAATCGTTTTGAAAAGACCCAGCTAATACATGGCTCAATACACACTACAAAGTCAAGGGAGATACCCGTAGAACACTATAGTTCAACAACAAAACAATGACTTTTAAGAAGATATCCCGATTCGCACAAAATAGGACAGAAAGAAGTGTATAATGTGTACTCAATATTGGGACAGACCTTCAATTTATCACCTTATATCACCATCAAAGGTATCGTTTTGGATTACCCGAAGCTTATGACTTACCATAATAATACCTCTGACAAATAGGTAAGAATCTGGAGGGCAATGAAAGAAGGTACATTGTAGTGATATTTACCTTTTTTTATAAAACAAAATTATTGGGCAAAGTATCAATTTAAAACATGTTCTGATAATTTCTATTTATTACGAAAAAAAAGTATTGATGACATTGAAAAATATTAAATATCGAAAGAGAATTGTCCAAAGAAACAAAACTGAGAGTGCTTTTCAATAAGATAGCATAAACATATGTATTTTAAGAGAATGGGCTTAGTTGAAAAAAAAATTATTGAACATAGTTAAAAAAAACAAAAAAAAAACAACAAAGAAATCACGTACGCCGTTTCATCACAACAAAAGTTCTAGTCGGGGTTGCTGTTAACCAGAATATACCAAAATGCTACATTCCGCAGAAAAACTTATTCTATTCATTGCAAAAATCCTTGAAAGGAAATTTAAATGTGGTAAACCGAAGTTCAAAAACTAATTTTCAAAAGGGAAAGTGATATTAGAAAGACAAAATTGAATGAAATGTGCTCATCCTTTTTTTTTTCTTTTTCAATAAACAGTTAGCTCTGCGCTCTCCACCATCCCGAAATCCATACTAGAATTGCATGAAACAAGGGAAAAGAAAAAAAATAATAATAAGTGCTTGATATAAACACTTATAAAGGTCCCTCCCTCTCTCACCCTGTCTTTCTCTGTCTCTCTCCTCTTCCCGATTTCTCTCTCTCTCTCTCTCTCTCTCTCTCTCTCTCTCTCTCTCTCTCTCTCTCTCTCTCTCTCTCTCTCTCTCTCTCTCTCTCTCTCTCTCTCTCTCTCTCTCTCTCTCTGTTCCCTTACTTTTCTATGTCTCATCTCTCTCCATCCTCATGCCTTCCTGTTCTGAGAAATGCGTTGAGAATTTTTTAAAACTGGCCTACAATTGCATAACATTTTGCCTGTCTAAATTTTAAGTGACGAAGAAGAGTAAGCACTTGTACAAACAGATTACCAGATTTTGTAAGGTTGATATTGATGAAAGTAAGCACGGAATTTGTGCGTGCCAGATATGTATGTACTTGATTACTCCTTCATTGTGACTTGGAATGATATTTCAAAGCATTCCTCAGGCAAAGTAATATGAAAAATGAATAGTTATTGTGATGAGTTGTCAGCCATCCTAAATGCAGGCGCGCTTTTCAAGACACGACAGTTACTCGGGTGACTTTGTTGTTGTTGTTGTTGTTTGTCCTCCGGAGTCGAAGATGACCATGACTTCACTCTAGATTGATGAAAGGTGACTGTTGGTCCGGAGATGACCATGACTTCACTCTAGATTGATGAAAGGTGACTGTTGGTCCGGAGATGACCATGACTTCACTCTAGATTGATGAACGGTGACTGTTGGTCCGGAGATGACCATGACTTCACTCTAGATTGATGAACGGTGACTGTTGGTCCGGAGATGACCATGACTTCACTCTAGATTGATGAACGGTGACTGTTGGTCCGGAGATGACCATGACTTCACTCTAGATTGATGAACGGTGACTGTTGGTCCGGAGATGACTGACAAGTCCAATCCGAGCCCTGAAGGGTGGTCCGCAAGTAGGACACAAGAGGATAGTGGTAGTTAAAGCAGAGGTGGCTCGGTCCTTGCATAAGGCACGCTTTCCCTGAGCCTCTGTGATGTGTCGAGTCTCTGCTGCACGAGCACCAGTCGCGAGCTTGCTGCGCCAGTTTGGGCGGTCCAGGGCATGTGTTTCCCAGCAGCTGCTGTTGAGTTGCCTTGTTCGGCCTAAAACGCCAAATAATTTTTATGACCATAACGGTTTATTATTAAGTCAAACTGGATTTTCCCTAATATGTTTTATTTACAGTCCAAAGTGTCATAACATTACAAATTGAGAGAGCTTATTCTGTTCATTTCTTTTTAGCTTAAAGTAGAACGAGTTCAGGTAATATAAGTGATAAGTACTTTTAGTGACACCGTCAGTGTCGAGCAACAGGTTGAACTGCAATAAAAAAAAATATCAGTACGAATGTAATAGAAACGCAAAAAAAGTTTCAACCATCAAGCTTGTTAAAAATAAATGATAACCTTGAAAAAACCAAGTTTTTGAAGTATTTCATTGAAGATGAATGGTAAATCCGAATGCGGACGTGCTACTGCTAAATTGTTCCGCTCTTTGGTCATGGTTACCTCACGTCTGATTAGTGGAATTCCGTACTCTCTCATTCGAACTGGTAGGGGTAAAAGGCCGCAGATTTGGTCAATCATAAAAAAATATAGCCAGCATTCATATCTAACAATGAACAGCCCAAAAAGCGTTGAAAATTGTTTTGAAATAACATTAGGTTCAAGCTTTCAGTCCAAAAAATCCTGCATGACATTGTACCAAGTCTCCTTGTCAGTGCGGCTAACACAGTTGTGATTTCCAATTTAATGATTATTGACATAACAGAAATCCCGTTTCATAGATCATAAGCCATTTGACAACGAGAGTTCATCGCTTTAAAATAATATTGTGTCCAAGGACAGGTAATTTTTTCTCTGAAAAACAAGATTATATGATTATCGCAGTTCAAGTTTTCTTTCCTACTGGTTTTAGCTCTATCCCTGAAATCATCTTCTTTTTCCTTCTTCTAACCTTTACTCTTCTCCTTATTACCATTATTGTGCTCATCCTGTTTATTTTCCTCTTCTTGTCCTTCCATTTCTGTTTTTCTCTCCATCTACTGTTTCTTATTATTTTCCTTCTCCTACTTTTCTTTTTATCCTGCTCCTCCTAACCCTTTTCCAGTTTTGTGCTATTAAATTACTGTTAAACCAATGCGCAAAATAATCAAAGATCAAAGTTTTTGATAAGGTCCCGACTCCACCCTCGAGCATGACCGTGGCTACATTTCTTTATCAGTGATTTCCACAACCTCAACAAGAGACTGTCTTTAGTAGACCACGGTTCTGAATACAAAGTGTGCTCTGGGATCGCCCCATTTCCCAATGTATGATTACATTTTGTGACCCACAGCTAAATACAGCCAAGTATTTGTTCTCAAGTGTCGATTGACTTTTTATTGGTAGCAGAATTACAGCATGGTTTTTTTCTTTACGAAAATTAGTTTGCACAATGATTTGAGCCATACTGTCTAGAATCATTAATATTTGCGGTACCGATGCTCACCACTGCGCGGACAGTTGGAGTTTGGCCCAATGGGGGTGGGTGGGGGGAACACTTGTCATAATTATGATCATCATTCCTAAGAAGCCTAAGATGATTTTACTTCAACTAAAGAAGGCAGTGCGCACTCTGGTCATACAAAATGTTACACGGCCCAGGACCCATGAGGTCATACCCCGTACTTTCCTGCAGGTTGATAGATCTCACGTTATTTCAAGGCATCTATTTAACTTTTTTCCTGCATGTCTCTAAAGTTCAACTTCGCACCTTCTATATTTATAATCGCCCAGAAATCTTCACATCTATAATACTGAACATTGATCAGATCCTTCACCACAGCACCACAAAGAGGACATAAGTAAATATTGACGTTGGCCAGGTTAACATGACATAGCATTATGTAAGCCAAATGACTACAATGTTTAAAAATAACCCCGTGGTCGTATAACAAGAGCTCATAATCTTTATCGGACAATCTGTGTCGATTGTTGACATGAATACGTACGTCGCCTTGGTTCTAGAGATGTCACATTTAGCAATTTGTGTTTGTGTGTGTGCATGAGAGCTTGTGGGGGAAAAAAATAAAGGGGGGTAGGGGGTTATGGTGGAAGCTGTTGTTTGATAGTACATGAACAAGGCAGGAGAGTTGAAAAGGTAAAGAGCCACAAGAGATGTTATACATTGTAGGCTGCCATTTTCTTTTAGGAATGGTTGATATATATTTTAGCTCACTATCACCTGCCCTTTTCTACCTTGCGCTTTATACCGTTCTCTCTCTCTCTCTCTCTCTCTCTCTCTCTCTCTCTCTCTCTCTCTCTCTCTCTCTCTCTCTCTCTCTCTCTCTCTCTTAAATTTTTCGCTAAAACCTACAGCTTAATAGTTATCTTTAATCATTTTCAATTCTGGAACGACAAATAAGAAATTTCACAGTTCAACGTTTCAGATTAAAAAGCAGCGTAATTTTTGTGGACTTCATCTCTATAATTGTCATTTGAGTAAAGTTTTGTTTAATCCGCACAAATGAAAACCATCCCTCTTTGGTATTAATATCTGTTCCATCCTGTTATCTTTAAAGAGGAGAAAGTGAAGGCTCACACACGAGTAGACGAGCGCCGAATTTCTTCCTCCTTGATAACGTTGTAGAATATGAATTGTTGATAAATCACAGTTGTTGCTAGAAACGCCTTTAGACCTGTAACTACTTCCAAATCATAGTTGCTTGGATGCACGTGTCATGGAAATAGATTAAGCCGAAAAGTGAAATTTTTTGTTTCTTTTTATGCTTATTACTTTTTCTTTTTCCTTTTCTTTTAGCAAAAAAAGAGTTCGGGAAGGGAGTGTTTGTGAGAATAGAAAAAAATTTTTTTATATAAACTCTTTAAGAGAGGCACATTAGGTGTTTTGAAATGTGCAAAATTCAATCATCCTGATTTTATGAAATTCAGGTCGAGAGAAGAAAAAAAAGCAGTGAAATTGCGTACACGTTGCTTTGAAAAAAGTTCCATATAAAGCTTTATATATTTATATTAGCATAATTATTATGAAATATCATAAAATTCAATAAAGGAAAAAATGTATGTAACAGCCACGTTAGACAGGCGACGACATGACAGTCTTTCCCCCTCTTGCGTGAAACTCGCTGTAACTTTTTCCATAATGCAATGACTTAATTTTTTTTTTGTATAAAAGGATTTCTGAAGTTTTAAAACACATATTAGAAATTTTCACTCTATTTAAAGATTCTCCTCGACGCCCATTATAAAACTATATAAGTATGTACAAAAGGCAAGAGGTGTATTGCCTTGCAGGAATTCCTAACTGTCTATCGAGAGCGATAAAAACTGGGATTTTATAGAGCTAACTATTCTAACTACTATTGTTTGGTAGATCTGCACTGGGCTTATTAGTCAATAATAAATTTGTTTGGGTTATCCCAAACATTGCACCTCTTTCAATCGGTCAGTCCCATGTCACGTGTCGCAACAGGGAAATCGCAGGTGGAGCTGCCTGGCGTTTCTACTTTGGGCTAGATGTAAAAAACTTGGCGATTGGTCCACTTATTCTTGTTCTATATATTTTTACTTTTTGATATCTTAAGCTTGACTGAAGCTTATCGCGCCATGTTTCTTTGACACAAAGACAAAACATTGTCGGTAGGTTGTATGATAGCCTAAATAAGAAAAGACAGGTTCCACTTCATGGTTGCAGGTCTTCTCAAACAGAAGTTTTTTTTCACTTTTCACTTCTGTTCTTTTTACCTCCGTATAATATCTGAACTAGACTTAAATATATGATGCGTTATCACAACATAGCAATTTAATTATTCAAGTGAATGTGAGTTTTAATATTTTAAATAGCCTTAACTTTTCATTATGCTTTTGTCATCAAGATATACATTTTTCTAATCTCCAATAACTTCTTTCCAAACTGAAGTTGATCGTAAAGCGCATTCATTTTTAAATCTTGACTATTTTTTATTTTTATGAAGTACTGTTTATAAATGTAGATGCGGATAAAACAATAGTATCCCTTTTTCAATACTACACGGATACTTCTAACAGCGTCCACCAGAACAGCATGGTGTTCCTAAATCAACTAAAGGTGCTGCTGTGGAAAAATTTCATAAAGAGATGGAGAAAACCTGTGAGTATGGGTATTGCAGTTTTTTTAGGTTAATTTCTTATCTTAACTAAGCATGATAAATAAACACTGGACAAATTTTTCAAAGAAAGATAACAAACAATTTTTGCCTTTTCATAAGAATTTAATGTAGGCCCTATAAGAAGAAAAAAAAAGTAACCAATAATATAGAAATAACAATAGACACAACTAGGTGGAACTGTAAACATTTTATGAAAGATATGTAAGTATTTCTAGCACCACGGCTGACACACCTAAATCTATAAAGGTTACAACTACATTGAGACATAAGCAGAACGATAATTCATAATGATTATTATTTAGCTTTCACAACAAACAACATATGAACTTTAATGTAGACTATTAAGGTCTATTGGAACTTGATTCAAATGAAAAAAAAAAGAATGTAAATTATCTATTAGAATGAAGCAATCAAACGTTCAACAATTAAAATGCAATAGTAGCGGAATGGAAAAAAAAAATGTTCTCCAATGGATGATTCATGGCAGCGCTACAATTGGATCATACACGTGTAAACCGGACTGAAACTTCAATCTAGATACATTCATTTTTTAAATGAGGTCAAACTTTAAACAAAACAATTTAAGACAGTCCAAAATGGATCTTAAAAATTGAGATGCAGTTTGAAATGGAGGACGAAGCAATCAATTTTAGAGAAACGAATATATGTAGATTATAATAGTGAATTAAAAAAAAACTGTGGCACCAAACTATTTTTCTCTACAAAATTTTGGGATCCATTGCAAAGTGATGAATGAAATCATTGCGGCAGAAAGTCTGGGTTACTAAACCAGTAACAGATGATATTTTGAAATTTATTTATTATTTTCTTGACACATGTATTTTGAGCAACTTTTTTCTGTAGATATATTATGCAAATGGTTGGGAAAAATAAACATCATTTTTGTGTAAAAACATTGAAAACATGTCAATGCAACAAGAATTGTTTCAACGTTTCTGTTTTAATACAGTTGTTTATAAGTTAAATCACCATTATCATAATGATGGAATGATATTAAAGATAACAATAACAACAACAATAGAAAAAAAAACCAAAAAACAACAAAACAACAACAACAACAACAACAACAACACTCTACTACTACTACTACTGCTACTACTACTACTACTACTACTACTACTACTACTACTACTACTACTACTACTACTACTACTACTACTACTACTACTACTACTACTACTACTACTACTACTACTACTACTACTACTACTACTACTACTACTACTACTACTACTACTACTACTACTACTACTACTACTACTACTACCGTACTGCTACTACAACTACTATATGTCACAACAGTCCCATACATTCCTCTGCAAATTGGCCATGTTACAAAGCTCCATTTATCTACCGCCTAACTGTTCATTGCACAAATTAAAATGCTCTTTGTTAGTTTCACGTATTTAACTAAAGGAAAAACATTCTACGAGGAAAATAGTAGATAGCAAATAAAAAAAAATATCTGATAATCACAGGGTGCTTCTTCTTTTCTAATAAGACGAAGTAACTACTCCCACACTGTCTGTATATTTCAATCAAAATAATGATTCATTCATATCACTTGAAATTAGTTTTACATTTTTTTCGGCTAGAAAATTAAATTTAGAGCTTTGACTTGCAAAGGCCCATTGAGATAGAAATTGCATTTTAAGCATTTTAAGCATACATAAAAAAAATTTTGTTATTCCAGTATGGGATCGAATGCAAATACGAATCCCTATTTAAGCAGTAACTAGACCGTATTTACAAATTTAAAATATTAGAAATTCACATAAATCCTTTTTTTTTTATAAGGACAATATTTACTTTTGAGAGAAATTTTTTTTTAACCATTTGTAAAATGAGCACGGCTATCATATTTGGAGTCTTGTCCTTTTATCTTCAAGGACACTCAGCGAGGCGTCCGACTCTAGAAATCGTTTATGTTGGAAACCATCAAGGGCCTCAAAGTCTCACTTGGCCAAGCCTACCTTACATGGTCCAACAATCTATGCAATAAAGCAATACCCAATCCTAAAACTTAAACTGAATCTCATAACATTTAGTTTTATGACGAAATTTATAAATAATTAAGTTTTCACCGGATCCGAATTTTCTCGTGAAATGATTTTTTCCTTTGCAAATGGTTCTGATGAAATTAAATATATTAAAAACAAAAAAAAATCAATATTCCGATCCTTAAATCGTTGGCTCATAAAATTTGATAAGAGATTGCTGTGTAAACGTAACAATAAATTACCCAATACTCTACCTAAGAGTGTCCTGTATTCCTTAATTATAACCTCTACCAGGTTCTTTTCGCCTCGGAGTTGGCTTGGCCTCTGGTTGTTTTTTCTCTGCTTGTAGGCGTCAAGTGGTCATCCTTCTCAACAAAAACTTACCCAGAATGTAAGTTTCTGTGCATATTTTGTGGATTGTTTTGGAATCATATAAATAAATTATTCCATAATGCAAATTATGGATGTTCTATAACACTGATAAATCAACACTATTTATGTACACTTATATAACTCTTGTTAGTCATGTCTCGTGATATTTCGTCCATCAAACTTGGGAACTGATCAATCTAAAATATCAGGCTCTCTGGTTGTGGTTTCCAGGTAGCTTCCCCCCTCGCGCGCTGCCCTCAGCAGGGACAGTCGCCTTCCTCACATCCTATGTGTGTGATATGAACAACCCGTGCGATCAAGACGCGACACTGAACGATGTTCGGGGAAAAATTACCAACTTCAACGACTCGTTGTAAGTACTAGACTTCCATTTACTTTGATTATTATAAGTTTTGATTATTTCACTGTCATAGTAACTTTAATTGATAAGGAACTACATTTAATTGACGAGTCAGCGTCTGCGAACGGGTTGAACTTATTTCTACAATTTGTGAGAATCTAGATCTGAATAGTAGGTTTCTGGTTTATATTTTTTTTAGATTAAAATACAAACTTTTCGGTACAAAGAAAGATAATGCAATAGTTAAATGGTGCAGTAGTGGAAAAGGGGCATAATCTTTCAATGCTGTCATCTATGCGATATGCAAACCAAAATATCTTGTAAGATGAAACTAAATTAATTTCATTAAACCAATGAACTGAATCAGCTTAACGCTTGGGTAGAAAAATCCAGTATTGAAAAAAAAAAATGAGAAACGCCGATTTGCCTGTCTTATTATTTAATTTTATTTCTTTGGTCATCACTGTCACGTCTAGTTGAGAATTCTTTGTTATTCTAAATATCTCTGAAGATGGATACACTTAGTTGATTCTTTTCTTTAATAGTAAATTTTTGTCTTGTTGATCTACTATATTCGTGAAATGCCCAGAAGTAAACAACATATATTCCTTTTATAAATTTAATATCCTTTACAAAAATGCAGAGCGATTCACGGCTTTGAGGTTAGTTCTTTCATTATTCGTATCTCTCCACATAGTAGACATAGAGGGCCGGGAAAATCAAATACTATTATTTGTACAACAACAACAACAACAACAACAATAACAACAAAAATAAACGAAAGTCCTTAAAAGCTGCTGCTTAATTAGTTACACTTTCACTCATGAATATTACAATGTATTTAATCCATCTGAATGATCAAAAGCTTAAGAATTATGGAAATATACTTAGTACATATGCAAGCAAACTATAGAAAAAGTAACAGTTAAAAAAGGATAAAGATATGTTTATATATATATATATATATATATATATATATATATATATATATATATATATATATATAGATTGATTGATAGATAGATAGATAGATAGATAGTTAGATGGGTATCTGTTTTAAACAACCTGCTTTCGTTAATTTAAAACATCTTTACATCTACACAGACATATTTATAATCATATCTACACTCACACACACACACACACATATATATTTATATATATATATATATATATATATATATATAGCTAGCTAGATAGATAGATATCTGTCTTTTTTAAGCAATCTGCTTGCGTTATTATAAAAAATCTTTATATCTACTCACAAACATAATTATACATTAGACTGAAAGAATTCACTGTGAAGCCGAAAGGGAAACAAAGTAAGTTAAAGCGTGAACGACAACCTTCTAAGCGATTGTTGAATCAAGTCAAAGCAGTTCTCTCAGGATAAATTTAAAACTTATTTTTGCATTGTCATTGCAGGCTCTCTTCATACATGGATGACATACGCCATTGGGTTGACGGCCTCAGCTCCTTTACTTTGGCAGGTATGTCTTGTTATCTCTAAACCTAGCGCTGCTCAGTACACATTCGTATAGATTTCATATTTTACAAAGTGGTAGGTTTGACTAAATCAGCACTGACCATGTCTTAACAACTTATTTAGGGTGGGAACAAGTCTTGTAGACTTAGATGCACATGCAAACATTGGCATGGTGTTAAAGGTGTCCAGCAATTTACATGTGTGGCGTAGAACACGATTCTAGGCTTCTAGCTGAGGGCAAAGCATCAGATTATTGATCAACAATTTTACCCTGTAACTCAACATGTGGGGTCTTTGTTCTTTTTACTTTTTTTAAGTGGATAATTTCCGAGGTATAATTCTTTGACAGAGTGGACTAAGTGTTTTGACGGTTTATAACATTCAATGACTTAGAACTCTGGATTTGGGCAAATAACATTCGCTGCCTTTTCGTCTGTTCGAAAGGTTTGTCTTGCATTGCAAGCTTTTTCAGGTGAGATCTATTTCAGGGAGGCAGAGTCCTGGTTTTTTTTTTCATTTTATTTTCTTTTATAACTATACAAACACACACACACACATTTTATCTTTTTATGAAATGCTCAATTTCTTGCAAAACAGAGTTAACTTGAGATTGCAAGGGAGAATACAAAATAAAAGATAACAAAGATATAAAAACAAAATTAAAAAAAACATCTTGTCAACTGATTCAAACTCTTCTATCGCGGCAAAGATACAGCTTAACAAAAAGAAAAGGAAAAAAAAGCAACGAAAAGTAAGCTGCAAAAAATGAGTGCATTCAAAGATAACGGCGCATAATCTTTGCATTAAGGCTACGGTGTTTCAGTGACTTGCTATTTCCAAAAAAAAAAAAAACCAAATGAACTGCGCAAAGATAAATGAAAATTTTACGTGGTGTGTGTGCGATGCATGGAGTTAGGGAGCGGTGGATGACAATGAGAATGAAGCAAGTTTACTTCACTTTTAAATTGTATAGTCTATGACCCTTCTTGAATAAACTACACACACTACTTCACAGTTGCAGGCGAAGTCTTAACTACAGGATCTCACTAATAAATCACCAAGTGCGCACTGATGCAGTCAGATATTAACAGTTCAGGGAACTCAAAGCAAACAAGGGATGTTGAGAAATCTCTGTCAAACTGGAATCAAACTCTTCATATCAACTGTACACTTTATCTCTGTATTGGGTTTTGAATAGAGAAAGATACATTGGTCCTTAGAGTCATGTAAAGGCTTGCATTTTAACTGTCTTAGATGCCAATACATTCAATTGTCTAAAACGTGACAGGCTACTCATTTAGAAAAGAAGCAATCTGACCACAACAAGAATGCAAGCTATCATGGGCTTTGGTTAATAGGGAGAAGATGCTGAGTGAGGTTTTTCTTGTGTGGGAGGTCGAGATCCGCGATTGGAAGGAAGTTAACTTTGTCCTGGATTGAGGAACGGAAGATGACATAGGATGTTTTCTGTCACAAAAGATCCAAGTAAGCTAGTCGAGGCTGAATAGGAAATGCGATTTTCCAGAGTGATATGCCATCCAATGATATCTTTCTCCACAACCAGAAGTATTTAGAAGAAGTCCGTAGCATATTCACGCCAATTATTTGCTTTTTTTCCCCTGACTTCAAATCGGGTACTTAAAGCGCGTTACGAGCAACCGACATTATTAGAAAAAAAAACAAAAAAAAAAACACAGAGCCTATGGCTACTAAACAGTGAAGCCAGATCATAGAAGGTTAACCATAGTTTTGAGCTCTCGATAAGACCTATTTGCGCATGATGGAGAGACACTTTATGAGACAGCCATTCGGCGCCTTGTTGATGTCGGCTGTTGAATTTACAGGGACAACAACAAATCTGCCTCTTAAGACATCGCGATTTTTTTAAATTTTCTCCCACCTCTCAATCCATTTTTCGTCCTTTCAAGACGCATGGAAAACCACGTATGATGTGTTCGGCTCTGCACCGACTTCCGACCAAGGAAACGGGACAGAGACAAACGCAGACAGTGAGGCTGGTGAGGAAAGTCGGGTAAATTTACAGATCACTGTCAGTCCTAACAAGAACATCATCATCATCATCATTATCATCATCATCATCAACAACATCAACATCATCATCATCATCATCATAATCATCTTCATCATCATCATCATCATCATCATAATCAACAATAATAACAACAGCTGCATTAACGGCATTAACGGCAACAACAACAACAACAATACACGCAAAAAAAATAATGGAAATAATAATAAGTAAATAAATAAACTGCGGTTCCATAGAAGACTAAATATGGTCAACGCGTCTGCATTATTTTTAGCTGATTTTTTCTTTTTCATTAATTATACAAATTAAAAACAATGGCATAGAATATATAATATACAAAAGCAAGAATATTGGATAAACTCTCTGTCTCCTTTTCTCTGTCTCTCTGTCTCTGTCTCTGTCTATCTGTCTGTCTCTCTCTTAAAAAACTGTTGCCCACTAGGAAATTAAAGTACTTCAATTAGAGGTACAAAATTCTTACACAGAGAAGTGACTTGAGTTGATCCTGTAGAATCAGCACCTAACAAAATACTGGTGTCCAGATCTTTCACTCCGACTTCATGGATGCTAAGTATGATATCAGGAATATTGTGACACCCTAGGGTTTTAAAACAATTCAATTTTCTTTGGCAGCCAACAAGTGCTTCACTTTAGTAAACGCACTTCCGCTGATGTAAACATAAACTGTATTTTTAATTCAGTCAACATGAACAGATTTAATAATAAGAAAAGATAGTTAACTGTAAAAATGAGAAAAGAAACTTCTTATTTCAAATTTGGATTTAACAAAAGAATATTATTGAAATGAGCGGATAGCAGAGATATTAATTTACCACATTCGTTTCAGATACTGATCTGTTAGAAAATGCCAGAGAAAGAAGAGGAAATCTAGTTGCACTGAATAAGGCCCGCACCTGAGTGCGTTAAGGTTTTATTATACAGTCTTATTATACAGTTTATTTGTCGCTGCTTTTAACAGAATGCTTGTCCATATATATCCGCAGATGCGATTTCGGAATGGCACTGAAGTTCTGAATCAATTCATTGGGGAAGTGCAAAGTGGGCTCGAATCCGTTAATAAGACAATTCCTCCATTCCTGGCTAATCTGATGAATCAGGATGCAAAAGCCATTACGAGAGGGGTCAGTGAAGCACTGTGTGGAAAGAGGAGAGTCGTCCTTGAGGAACACAGAAGAGGACAGGGACTGGCTGGCTTCGTATCTTGGATGAGCGATGTTTTAACGTCTCAGGGAAAATCTGAGCAGAACGTCAGTGCTGATCCGGATCTAGGTAAATGTCTGGGCTACAGGCTAAAAAATTTCAAACAGGCTAAAACTGGATTGCATTAAGTGGATGTTCACTGCTTCACGAAAATGTATAAAACAAAATCGCTTTTAAGATAAGTATCAATGTACTTTTTTTTATTTATTTTTTCAATGAAACAGGAAACTAATTCCAAGCCCTTTTAAAATACAACACCTACCCCAGAATATTATTCGGTCCTTCTACTACTACTACTACTACTGCTACTACTACTACTAGTACTAGTACTACTACTACTACTACTACTACTACTACTACTACTACTACTACTACTACTACTACTACTACTGCTACTACTACTACTGCTACTACTACTACTACTACTACTACTACTACTACTACTACTACTACTACTACTACTACTACTACTACTACTACTACTACTACTACTACTACTACTACTACTACTACTACTACTACTACTACTACTACTACTACTACTACTACTACTACTACTACTACTACTACTACTACTACTACTACTACCAATATAATAATATTATTTTGACTCTTATTTTTTTTACCGCATGAATAAAAAAGCTGTCTTATCCCTGACCACCTAACTTATTTTAAGAAATTGGTAATAAGATTTTCGTACCTGAGTGCATTACTATTCTGCAATGCTATTCCCAGATCCAACCTGTGAGTCGTTGTTTAAGCGCTTTGATCGAGACATCTACAGCCGTCTGCTCTGGCGACAGTTGAAACCCCTGTTAATGGGTCATATCAACTATACACCAGACAACGCTGCCACAAGGAAAATCGTAGCAGAGGTTTGTAAGTTTCGTGTTTTAGCGAAAAATTATCGACGCATAGAAATAAACACAAATGTTCCATATTTCTAAACAGTTGCGACCAAGTGCATTGGTGTAAGCTCGTTTAAGTTAAAACGACAATTTGATCTTTATTATTTAACACATTTACACTTAAACTGATAAAAGTAGAGCTTCTATTGGGGAAAAATCAAAGACTGCAAGGAGTCGGTGATTCCATATAGTCGGACGACAGTGACGCTGTGACTGACAAGCTTACGTTGAAATCAGCCTAGGAGCGACTTGGATTCGTGAGCTCTAGTCCACTTCCAGTTCCTGGCAATGGGCATAAGGAACCACTTGGTGTAACTTAGCATGCGCGGAAAAGGTCCGCAGGGTCGTCTTGTAGCATGTCAGCTGTATCTACATACTAAAATACAATAAATCACGCATTATCTTTGCCATACCTGGGTAGGTGGTAGAAGGATGTCAGGTTCAGTCCTCCTGTCATATATTTGTTGGTAACATTGTTGTATTTCAGACTCAGTGCGGTCAGTGCACAGGTGGATAAAGCCTGGCACCACGAGGTGATCTAGGACTGTTTGTTTTCATTCAACAAATAACTCCAAATTAGGCAGGGCTCCGCCAATTGAGAGGCTTAGGATTTGCCCACTGGCGCACCCACTAGCCGAAGACCAACAAGAATTGGTTCAGAATCAATGAATTTTTTTTCTAGTTTCTAATTAACAATGTTCGCAATGCTTGTTATTTTTGTCTTTTTTGTTGGGCGCATAAGGAGTAGTCAAATATCTCCGAGATGAGAGACTCAAACCTTCCTTAACTTAATCTTCAGGCCGCACGGACATTTCAAGTTCTTGACAATATATTTGCTCTTTTGGATGACTTGAAATTTGTGGTACAGCGGTTGATGAGGATACACACCGGTGCCAAGATGACTCAGGTATGTAGAACCCCTCTTGTAAGTGACATAAAAGCACTTGAGTTTGGTACAGCGGTTGGTGAGGATACACACCGGTGCCAAGATGACTCAGGTATGTAGAACCCCTCTTGTAAGTGACATAAAAACACTTGAGTTTGGTACAGCGGTTGATGAGGATACACACCGGTGCCAAGATGACTCAGGTATGTAGAACCCCTCTTGTAAGTGACATAAAAGCACTTGAGTTTGGTACAGCGGTTGATGAGATACACGCCGGTGCCAATATGACTCAGGTTTGTAGAATCTCTATTGTCTCTGACATTAAAACACATGAGAGTGATACAGTGGTTCATGAGATGTACACGGCGCCGAGGTAATACAGGCATATAGAACCTTTCTTGCAAGCGACATGAAGTATTATGCTAAAGCGGTTGATGCGGAAGATGCACACCTGTTCCAATATGACTCAGTTGTGTAGAACATGACATGAAAGTACATGATTTATATTGCACACCGGTTGATGAGATGCACACCGGTGCAAAGATGAGTCAGATGTGTAGAGCCCTTCTTGGACCGATTATTGAGAATACATAGGCCTACTTGTGCCGAGATGACTGAGATATGGGGAGGTCTCTAATGAGTTGAGTAACACTTTGTAGCTCTGCAATTATTTAGGACACGTGTACATGGTGCTTGTTACACAGAATGCACGATGGTTGAAATGAATTGGAAAATTCAGCAAAATCCTGATCTAATTTATATGTTTTTAAACGCTCACTACCGTGTAGGTATGATTAAATACACATCGAGGCTTAACAAGGAACAGGTCGAGTAGCCGAAATAAACAAATCTTTGGGTTAAGTGGAAGAGTGAAGTATATCATTTAACCACTTGGCAGAGTTAAGATAAATAAATATTTTTTATATGGTCCTGAAAGATAAAAGAAATAGACACATATAACCCAAACATGCAAAAGTTTGCATGTGATTTGGCCTGTATTTATCGAGGCCTCGATAGACTGCTATAAATTTGCGCAAGTTAATGCACTTCTCGGCACTTTTTGTTTATAGCTTAGTATCTTTATAATGAGTGTTAAGATGGTGTATTTTTTTAAAATATAAATATCTGCCATGTATTCGTATCTACTGAGCATTTCTCTTCTATCTTCCCCTCTAACCAGGGTTTGATAGAGTTGATGAGAGAAATGAGAGGAATATAAGAGGAAAAAAGTGAGAGAAATACAAACGGGAAGGAGAGAAGAGGAAAAAGGAATGAAAGAGCACATGAGAATTTATGCGTTTTTAGATACAAAGGATAAAAGACGAGTAGAGACAGAAACAAAGATAGAGAGTGACAGACAGACAGACAGACAAAAGAGGATGATGGAGACGAGGAAGCGGAAATAGTTTGAAAGAAAGGCTCAGAAAAGAAGAAATGGGAGAAAGATAAGTAGTATAGAATAAAAATTAAGGTTATTTTGTTTCTATATGTTTTTAAAATCTAATAACCGTAAACTACAAAAGGCTAGACTGATATTCACAGAGGCAGAACAAAAGAGGCCAATCGAGATGCGACTTCGGCGTCATATCACCACTGTCATGGTGTTCAGTGGTCTAGATCTAGGCTCAAGTTTGTCTGCTCTCTCTACTATCCAGATTTTCAACAGAATTTTTTTTTGTCCACGACCATAGGGCAGCCTCCGACTGAGCTTTGGTCTGCTTTCCTTTTTTTTTTATCGCCCAGTTTCTACAAACCATTGTATGAGTCCGTGATCTCTCATGGTTGGCCTCAATTTAGAGCTTTTTTTATTTATTGGCATGATCTGAGGAGAAGGGTGGTGTGTATCTGTTTTTTCCCTCAAGAAACATGTAAAAAAGTTTCAGAATTGGGTTTTAATGATTACGTGGTACAACATTTGAGATACAGTGTATGCTTTTGGTCTATATGATACAGTCTAACCCGCAAACTAGTCATTCTAGGATGTGGGAAAATTCAGTCATATCCAAGAAGCTCCTGTTCTGATCGGACACTCTACAAAAGAACTGCATATATTTTTTTTACATTTATAGTCCTATATGAATCCTATACGGAGGGCATAGATTACCTAAAAAATTCTATAATTGGTTGAAATGTCATGTCTGAATGTCTGTTCAAAAACCCTGTTTATTTCAAAAGACTGGGAAAACTCGGAGGGCATCCCCCAAATGTTTTGTACATGTATACTCTTGTATATGGGCTTACAAATGCTCAACAACAGAGCTTTGGGTTCTTTTTACGAATGGTTTGTCTTCTCTCACTATTTCGATCGTGTCATGGAATGTAACAAGGTTGCAGTGTCTAAAATGTATTTATTCATTAAAGTCAAATGATCAAGATCTACAGCTTAATGTGATTATACAGACTTACAATGTATTCAGCAAAACTCAGGAAGGCTCAGGAAGGCTACTGAATTGAACATGAAATACAGATATAAGCAATGTATTTTTAATAGGTATAGGCTACACATTCACATAAAAAATTATTTGTAACATAGTTGTGCACATTTATCTCCGTAGAGGCAATGACTGGAAATGCAATGCATTTAGTCAGAACCAATTGATACAAAGAAATAATGGATGATAAAGCACAATAAGAATCATTCATCAATAAAGAGAATCGATTAATTCTGTATTTTTATTATCTGTTTTCTTATCCTTTGAAACCCTTTTTAGAAAGCTGTGAATTTTCGCTTTGAGTGCATAAAAGTGCCCTGCCCTGCTGATTAGCCGCGCACTTAATTAAAGCTACTTCATAATGAAAGTTAAAAAAAAATTTGGAAGTAGATTTGGATTTTACAAAGCCAGTTAACCATTCCTTTTTGCGATGGAATTATACACTCGTAAACAGACGGGCTTTACTTGGTAAGTATACCAGTGAATACACCTCTGGAAGTAGATTTGGATTTTATAAAGCTAGTTAACCATTCCTTTAGGAATGGAATTATACACTCGTAAACAGACAGGCTTTACTTGGTAAGTATACTAGTGAATCCACCTCTCCGTCTCTTTCTTCTTCTCTCTGTCTCTCTGTCTCTGTCTCTGTCTCTCTCTGTCTCTGTCTCTGTCTCTGTCTGTCTGTCTGTCTGTCTGTCTGTCTGTCTGTCTGTCTGTCTGTCTGTCTGTCTCTCTCTCTCTCTCTCTCTCTCTCTCTCTCTCTCTCTCTCTCTCTCTCTCTCTCTTCCTCTCTCTCTCCCCCTCTCTTTAAGAAGTTAATGGTTTTCTTGCCTGTTTCCATACACAAAATATAACGTTCTACAGATTAATCTCATTCCACACTTCAATCCATTATCAGTTTCTGAGGTATCTAAAGTCATGATAACGAATTTAACAAAATAAAATGATAGCATTAAAAGCATAAATTCAAAAACTGTATTTCTAACAAATCAAACGATAAAAAAAAATCTTCTTGTAAGGCTCTTTTAACAATTGCGTTGAAACCACTAGTTCGTATAAATGTGGGAGGGTGTTCCCAAAGTTTAGTTTAATAATCTTTATTGATATCTTCAATGAATAATCTAAATGAAAAGGTACTACAATATATCTAGAATACTAGTATGCAACAACCTAATTGGACATACCACCAGCGCTGTCTGCCCCTGTACATTGTTCAAGTTGGCGGTCGTTCGTTAGATGGTCGAATGTAAAGTTAGTTTGAGGGATACTACTTTATGTAATTTACGGAGGGCCTACTACGTGTTGGACTTTATTCCAAAATTAGTATATGCTGCTAAACTTAATTGTGAGCATAATTGGTGACTCTTATAGAAGGACGGGGACTTGGGACCAATTCTGGCAATTGTCTTCAAGCGTTTATGATCTTGCTGCTAACGCATCTAAAGAGTAGCCAAGCTGATTCATGAGGCTACAACATCTGAGATTTCCCAAGCGTTTCCGTTCCATCTCTCGCACACTCTTACTCATGACTGTTGGGGACCATGGAGCACAACGTTGTGCCTTTACTCCAAGACTTAATGACGGGAATGGGTTAAGTTAAAGAAAAAATCAAAGAAATTAAAGAAGTAATAATGCGATTAATAAAATTGTTAAGTAATTTTATCATTGTTTTATCAATAAACCAAAGGTACCTAATTCACATACAGATCGAACTTTTTAGTTTTTATTTTATTTTATTTTATTTTTGTTTGTTTGTTTGTTTAATTTTAAAAAAATGCAAATTTGAATTTGAGCGTCAATTCAGTTTGATTGTGCTTAACAAAAAGTAAAATTAATTTAATACCTTTTTATTTGCTTATCTGTTTTACTTTTCAGGAGTATTTAATCATCCGGTGCAATATGCTTTTCGGTAACACAAGCCTGTGTGACAGTGTAAGGGACCTCGTGAAAAGCTTGGATAATTCTTACGACTTTTTGGCACAACTTTATAATGTGATAGCTAACGTGGAGCCCTACACAAATGTAAGTCTCAGAATCCAACTTGGGATTCATGGGGAGAAAGGTGAAACGGATATTTCTACTTCTTTATGATGTCATAAAGAATAACATCTTTTTCTCCTTCCTTCCCATTTCTCTCTCCCTCTCCCTCTCTCCTTCAAGCCTTTTTCTATATCTATCTCTCACCTCTCTCTCTCTCTCTCTCTCTCTCTCTCTCTCTCTCTCTCTCTCTCTCTCTCTCTCTCTCTCTTTAATTATTTCTTTCCCTTTATCATAGATACGAAAACCTCAGCCTATCGCTTTGCTGTGATTACCTTTTTATCCCACAGGGTTTATATGAAAGGCAATAATTCATAATCATACAATTACATAAAAATATGTTTATCAAGTTTAAATGGCATACACATCTTAGCAGTCTTTTTCACTGCTAATCCTGCTTTAGTTGAGCTGAAAGACAGCAAGAACGTTTATTTTAAACAGCAGAGTCAAACTTCAGTTACAAGAAAAAATCAAAAGCATACAGTTTAAGAAAAAATTGAACAAAAAAGCCTGTAAAACATTAAGATTGTATTTTAATAATTGAAGAAATTTAGGAATCATAGAATATTACAAATCTTTGATACAACCAAAAAATATGCAACGCCTAGCTGACTTCGTTATCAATATTAAAATTGGAGCTGCTTATTTACTCTTTAAACGTACATTTTTTTTACATTTAAACTTGCAATGTTCATAGAATAACCATTTCTGCTGAGGCCTCATATCTTAAGACAATCTTAATCTTGAAAGGCAAAGGTATTGTAACAATTTTATGACAACCTGGTCTCAGTGCACATCAGAGAGTAAAGACTACAACTTATCGTGAACTGCCCGATAGTCAACTGATTGGGTGACTTGCCCCTCTTATTAGCTGTTGTCATCCAGGATTGAGACACAGTAGGCCATGACTGAGAGCCCCAAGTCGAGTACTCTAAAATTAATGTAACAAAGCAGTTTCCGTTGATGTGAACTTAGTGTCCTAAATGTCATACACCCATCTTTCATTAATTAAAATTACAATGACTGATGATTGTCCTGCATTTAAACAACGTAACTCCAAAAGGCTGCTATCCTCTAATTCATAACTGAGAGAGACGCATTTCATTTATCTTTCCTGACTTTCACTTGACACTGCCAGTGCCTGCGAGTAAAAAGGTTTGTCGGCCAACCAAGCATGGAAGCGCTGATCAAAGAGAGCAATCAACAGAAAAACTACGACAGATTTTGGGCAGGTAAATAAAACATCTTTATTAGTAAATGCTTTCTTTTTCTTTGTCATGTTAACTCAACTAGACTTTATAACACAGAAATTAAATATGTCAGATGATGGGGAGGAGAAGGGAAGGCGACGGCGCGTAAAATAAATCCTGAAACGGATTGGCGAAACACCCTTCCTCATAATAAGGAAAGGCAGCTAATTCTGTACTTTTTCAACTATTTAGAAATCTTTCTAAATGTTCACTATAAAGCTATGTAGATAGGAACAAAATGTGCCTATAGGTGCATGCATTACAGGAATTCATAGCTGCGCATCGATTCATACCTAAGCGAAAGTTTCAAAAGCTGTAAGCAAGCTTACATCAAAAGTCACTTCATGCGAAATTTGTGTTTCAAATAGATTTATAAATATATTTGTATTTTACATAAGATACTGATTATTCCTATTATTTTATTTGCAGGGAAATTTAGTGCTGGATACTTGGCCAATATTTTTTATTTTGAGGAAAAAGATCTAAATTTTGTGACTTTTCCGTGCTTGACACTGTCTTGAGACTGACTAGACATGGACTTGACACTGAATGACGCTAACTTGTGATGAACCGAATACTGTGTACACTGCTCATTGTCATTTTATATCAAATGTCTTGATTAGATATAACACAGTGAAGACATATTAAAGCACTGAAAGCCATCCAATTTCATGAAGTATACATGAATTGTATGCGAATAATATAATCGGTTTTCCAAATAGCTTCCCCATTTTTCAACAGCAATCGTGTTTGACAATATAGAGTATGACGCGAAAGAAGTTCCCAAGTTTGTAAATTACACCATACGATTGGAACCATATCGTGGCAAGGCCACTAATATTATAAGGGACTGGTAAGTAAATGGTAATGTAGGCTGGGCATACCTTTTTCACACAGCTATGCTTTTCTTTTTTATTTATAGACCCTACTTTTGTGCCTAATTTAGAAAAAGTCTAAAAGTCTCAGAATGGAGAGAAAGTACTTTAGAAATATCAAACCTGTTCTATCCTATAATGAATTCAAATGTTAGTTTCAATACAAGTATATAAAGAAACTGATTCTGAGCTGTGACAGTTATGTAAAAAAAAAAAAAAATAAATACCAATG
>JAWDGP010001179.1:272500-392500 GCA_033675545.1 Elysia crispata | reverse complement strand
TTCTTAGGTCAATGGCTCCGAGAACATGTTTTGGCTCTGTACTTTTTACTATCTCGACTCTGCCCGACAGAAACTCATTTCATGAACTAGCAGTAGAAAAGCGTCGACCCACAATATAATATTCGATAGGCTGTGTGATGAAACAAAACGATTTTCACGCATTGTTACACAGCATTTATAAAATGATTATATGATTAAATTTTACAACTAATATAAAGAATGATATATTTGAAAATTGCAACGGTCAGTTTTCTCTTATACTTTTTATTATTATTATTATTATTATTATTATTATTATTATTATTATTATTATTATTATTATTATTATTGGAACTCGATAGGCTATATGTCTTTCCCATTTCAGGAAAGTTTGGAATTGCTAGTCCCTGGAACTTCTGCTTCCGCAAGTCCTTTTGGACTGCAGGGGAGACAATTTTATCAGTCAGAAGAAACATCTCTTTGTATGACCGTCAGGCGAGTTTGACAAACTATTATGGTAAGTCGGAGCTTCACAGAACCTCTATTATAGTTTAGTTTTTATTTTTGTAAATGACAATATATAGATAATTATACTAATAGATAGATAGATAGATAGATAGATAGATAGATAGATAGATAGATAGATAGATAGAGAAAAAAGCAGTAGGTAAGATACAGAAATAGACAGTCAGAGACGGGAGAGAGAGAGAGAGAGAGAGAGAGAGAGAGAGAGAGAGAGAGAGAGAGAGAGAGAGAGAGAGAGAGAGAGAGAGAGAGAGAGAGAGAGAGAGAGAGAGAGAGAGAGAGAGAGAGAGAGAGAGAGAGAGAGAGAGAGAGAGAGAGAATATATAATTATAATTATCCATCGAGTCGACGTGATCTTATATCTGGTAACATTAAAAAAAAAAAAAAAGAAAAAAAATACCCACAAGAGAAGCCAATATTCTGCGAAGTTTTTGTAAGGCTCAATATCGATTAGCTCAACTTTTTTTTAAAAGAATGTCTCTATTTCAGGGCAAGATGCACATTCTAATCCACATGCATATGTAATGCTGACTTGAAAAAGAGATTTCGGGAAGAGGAGACGTACCTGACATCCTGGAATAGTATTATGGATATCGACAGTGTCATTATTTTTGTTTATTTGTAATATAAAGTTACAGGTACTTATTTTTATTTCTCTCTCTCTCCCTCTCGATTAGGTCGACGTGGTAGTTACGAACCTCACAAAATGAAGTTAAAAGCTGGCGTTGCGGTTCGTGACCTTTCAAAACTGTATAAGGGGGCAGAGAAACCTGCAGTTGACAAGTTGACACTTAATTTTTATGAAGGCCAGATAACTTCCTTTCTTGGACACAATGGGGCTGGCAAAACAACAACATTGTGAGCATACAGAGTTTCTTAGCAGCCTATTTGTTATATCCCTGTGTGCTTAACATTACCTTTGTTTTTTTAACGCTTCTTCTATTATATCTGAGAAAAAAAAAAGATTCAATTTTATTTCTCTGGGTTGTGAAAAGATGTGTGGGTGTATTTTTGTTTCCCAAACAAGAGTTATTTCAACTATTTTCATTTCTGATTATACTTTGCAACATCTGTCAATCTGGCATAGGGCTCACGCTGTTTAAAAAAAAAGATCCATGAAAAATTAGGCATTGAGTCTAGCTCTATAGAAACCGGAAATGCTTAGACACCTCAAAGAACGTTAAGTTTATTTTCGAACTTATCAGATTACCTCTCGACCATTACTCCTAATTGATGTCTAACAGAAACTGCACAGCTTTAAGATTGATATTTCTTTACGATCACATGATCTAGATATCTAGTCTACTTCTTTAAAACATTCTAGATATGGAATTATTCATAGATTCAGGATCCACAAAGGCCCATTCTTTCGTAAAGAGAATTTTTGCTCACCAAACAGACAGATATTTCTGGATTCGTTGTAGTTCTACATATTTAGAATATAGGCTTAATCTCCTGTAAGAATTATTTAGAACTTAAGTTTTACATTGAAAATACAAAAACTTTGTTTCTTGAGTTCAATCACTCCCTTTGATACTCATTTTTTCTTCTTCATAATTTTGAATATGGTTTTTTTTTTTTTTTAATAAAGATCTATATCAGATGTAGAATCTATATATTCTGGATCTAGATCTAGACATTTTCTTTCACAACCAATCTTAGCTTTTAGTTTTTGCCTTCTTAGATTACAATTTTGCTTTACATGGGGGTGGGCTTTTCATAAACCTGTCATCTGTTCACATTTTTTTACCTCATCTAAAAAATTTAAATACGGAAATAGTGTAGACTACACGCAAAGTTATTTATACTGTTCTCAGTTGATGGATGAATAGTCCATCCAGTAAGAAGTGAACACCTTGAACCTTCGTGAAAAAGTTGAATAGGCAGAGAGCAGCCAGTCTTTTTTTTTTTTTTTTGTGCAAAAAGATCAAATATGGCTTTAAAACAGGATTCTTGTTTAAACTTTACCCCAGTGTGATATTAAGTATTATCTTATTTCTTCTAAAAGTTAATGAATTTAAAAGCTGCTGCTGTAAAGGCCTTGGGCAAACCGCATGTCTTATAAACTGGTACTGAAGAGAACAGGGTGTGCTTGTGTTGATATGTGTGAGGTGCAGTCTCTCTGTTTTGAACTCATGGCTAGCTTTGAGAAGAGATGCTTAAATTTTTCTCAAATCATCTGTGGCAGTAAAAACTTATTACAACGATTTCATAGATTTTTTTTGTTAAAAGTGAGAGTTAAACAGAGTGAGGGAAAGGGAAAATTTCACACAGACAAACAGGCAGATAAGCAGAAGCAGAAACAAAAGAGCAGAAGCAAACATAAAATGTAAAAGTGGTAGACACAAAAGATTAGAAATAGGCAAAAAATATACAGAAGACCAATGACAAGCGGAAATGGTGAGTGAGGTAATTACTTCACAGTAAGTCAAATAGACATTTTTACACACACATAATTAATGCCAGAATCAGGAGAGAGAAATATGAGGAATAAGGAGAAAAATTGAGAGATAGAGATTAGGAGTGAGGTTAAGAGAGACAATTTGAAAGGTACATAGTGAGACAGAAGGGCTTTTTTATGAGCATCAACCAAAGATTTTCTCATGCAACGAGCAACATGTACTGGCTAATTGCTTATGTGCTTCTTTAAAGCTTATGTGGGCCAAGGCAAGGTGACGAGGCTATGAAAACAACCTAACTGATCAATGAATGATATGAGTGAATGTTGAAAATGAGGTGATTGATGAAAATCAATGTAACTATGGCCTTATACAGAGAAGATACATTGTAAAGACATTTTTTTTTGTGAATCATTTAAGATATTTTTTATTTTTGCTTTAGAGAGAGAGACACACACACACACACACTCTCTCTCTCTCTCTCTCTCTCTCATCTATCTTCCTGTTTTTTCATCATCTATATTTGATATGATCATGTGATTTTTTTTAATATTGTAAGACTTATTTCCTTAGTTTTGCCGCTCCCCTTTTATGATTTAAACATCTGTGTAACAATTGTAGTATTTCTAAGCTTTCATTATATCTCAAAAAGTCTAAATCTAAAAGTTAAGTTGTTTTGTATGAAAGCGCTGCAGTAAAATTGTAGATCCTATTTGAAGCGCAATTGCTGTAAGGAATCATTGCTTATCCTTATTGCAGCAGGTTAAGTAGTCACATGGCAATCTATTCATGTCTTTTACTGTAATGGGTTGTTTTAGGCTTAAACCTTAATTAAGCTGATCCTCATTGACAATGTGAAGGGAGGAGAAATCATGTAAATTGCCTTCCCCAGGGACATTCTTTCAGGTTTAGCTTTAAAATTTCAGCAGATTACTTGCACTCAATTTCTTAATTATAATCCTTCTTGAGGGATGCTTTAAATAAGAAGTTGCCACAACTTTTCTTTTTCTACTGAAACTTGTTACCGCCAGATACATAAATCACTCAGTTGGATTTCCAAGATGTCAGTGAAAGTTGTGCCAAATCGAGATTGAAATCAAAAACTAAGCAAACCAACAAAAATTTCTTATGTGATCTATATCTTTCTTTTCCTTAATTTTCTTTCTTTTTTTTTTAAATTTAATTTTTTTTTTGCTTAGTTTCTTTTTGTCTTAGGCTGGAACATGAATATTTTCTTCATTGCTTTTCTTTCAATTTCTAGATCTATCTTGACAGGATTGCTTGCCCCAACCAAAGGGACAGCCTTTATCAATGATCTTGACATCAGAACAGACATAGAAAATATACGGCGCAGTATAGGATGGTGTCCTCAATACAATATCCTCATTGATTAGTAAGTTTTTTTGACTTTTGTATTCTACAATTGTGTCATGTAGTTTTACACATGAAGCAAATAGAATAGGAAAGAACAGGTGAAGTATCCAATTTATCATTGTGCAAGTCATGTTTTAATTGATTATTGATATGGTGTAACCCAAAATTATGTCAAGTTTTTCTACAAGCTGAAAAAGGGATGTCCCAAATTCACCCACTTACCAGGTACCAATGGTTTCAGCATGTCTCAAGGCAATCGTTAGCATCTACAAAAATTGACTTTCCCTTTAAGAAAAAAGGTGTGGATGTTGTGGATGAAATAAAAGGTTTTGACTCAAAGCTTTATTGCTTTTTTTGTGTATTGAACACATAGGTACCAATATTGAAAGCCTACATATATATATGCTTAATTCCGTGAAACATCTCTTTTCCATTTTTTTTCTCAGATTCACTTACTCAGATATAGCTATGATTTTGCCTCTGTAAACCCAGATTACTAAGGTTTACCCTTGGAAAAGCAGATCAGATTGGTGGCCATTTTTCCCCTGATTTTACTTTTCACTTTCTGTTTTATTGTACATGTTAGTTGTGTCTGTACATATCCATCCTTTTTTCTGATATTTACCATTACTTTATTTAATTACTGCTTTTGTACTGGCTCTGTAAATTCAGCCTTACTGTGGAGGAACACATCTGGCTGTTTGAGCAACTCAGAAGCTGTGGTGAGGATATAGTGCTGGATGTTGATCGGTTGCTAAAAGATGTAGGTCTTTGGGACAAACGCAATTGCAAATCTCAGGATCTTTCTGGTTAGTTCAATTTTGCAAAAGCAGTCTGAGCCATGATTTAATATAAATAATATTTTTTGAGCCAGGGCTCTACTTTTAAATGTGATTGATTGGAACTCATTTTTAATGAGTTATCTCTACATTGAAATATATGGCTTTTTATTGTTGTTAATTTTATGCAAATGATACTAATAAGCTTACTAGAAAAGTAAGAGAGCAAATATTGTTTTATTTCCAGCTGTGGACATAAAAAAAATCTCCACATTATTAATAGAATAATGCATATAAACATTAGGAAAGGGGATTTTTCCTCAGACAGAAAATGGTCTAAGCTATAGATGATAACTAATGTTCATCAGAAATAATACTATTTTCAGGCAACCAAACACATGACAGCAAGTGTTAACATTTGTCTCTTATTTCCTGAAAGGATGCCTAATCTTACACAATGTCTTTTATTAACTCCTAAAAATAACAAGTTTCTGTTTTGAAGGCGTCAAGCGTCAGAAAAGATATCATGGCTAAAAGAATTAAATTTCTTCAGGTGGCATGAAACGCAAGCTGTGTGTTCTCCTGGCATTTGTAGGTGGCTCGACAACTGTAATTTTGGATGAACCAACAGCTGGCGTAGACCCCTATTCACGCCGAGCTATCTGGGAGCTATTGATTAAGTTTAAAGCAGGTTGTGTTGGTAGATATGCATTTAGTTCATAAGTTAAGTCCCACTTTTATTCAAGACAGAGTTCCACAATAGTGCATTTGATCTTTAATCGTAGGGTTGATGCAAAAGTTTTAATAGATAATTCGCACATACTTGATCTTTCTCTTTTCATCTCTCTGTAAAATATGACCCAACTACTGCAAGCTAAAAGATAAGTGAAATGTTGGAATATAAGTACCCTTTTTAGACTGGGATAATCAAGTTATAAAAAGCGAGTGCATTTGCATATGATTATCATTACTGAAAGGAAAATGATTGAACAATATTCCTATGGGAGAGGAAGATTTCATATATTTTTATTTTTAAGACATAGAAACACAATCAGAAATTACAAAACTGGTTCTATCTTGTGCATTTTGATAACCATTATGTCATCTCAAGGTAAAAGTTAAAAAAAAAACAAAACAAGTGGACACATAGCTACATACATGAAAGATTTTTTTTAAAAGTGTTCCTCATCAACCTGAACCGCATACAAGGTAGAAATTTGACATATTGAGTCTGGCGTCGCGTGCAAATTTTTCTGCCTTTGAGAAAGTGAAAAAATGTACTTTACCAATTCCATGACAAGAACTATTTCACATTAAATGTAAATTATTTAAAAGGGTAGATAAAATGACAAATTCTTTCTTTAAATTGCTTTTGCTCCAAATTATTCTGAGGGACCTGTCTGAATTGCACTTAATGTCTCAAAAACATGTTTTCATCTTGTTAATGTAATTTAAGCCAAAGAGAAAGTTTCCAACCTATTGTATTTCCGTAGAGTTCAGTGGCTTAAAACAATGACATAAGCAAAGTCTGCATAAAACATAATTATGATTTGTAATTTTCAATTTCATAACTGATTTATTCCATAGGGCGCACAATAATTTTGTCTACTCATCATATGGATGAGGCAGATATTCTTGGTGACCGTATTGCTATTATTTCTAATGGCAAGTTAAGAGCTGTGGGTTCAAGCCTGTTTCTCAAGGATCGTTTCGGAAGTGGATACTATCTCACCTTGGTCAGTATTTAACTTTTCACAATGCACAGTTTGTATCCTATCTGATCAAGAGGTTTCAGAGGTAAAAATTTCAAAGAATATACCATTTTAAGCTCTACATGTTTTCAGTCACCCCAGGTGTTTGGGTCATTGCAAATGGATACATTTTAATAATTGTATTGTTATATTTGCATGCTTTTTCAGCATGCTACATGGTGCAAAAAAGTTAAATGATTTTTACATATTGAAATTTATTTTTAGTACCTATCATTTTAATTGAATTAGAATAAGAGAACCATTGACTAATAGAATAAATTTGAAGGGTCATGAAAATAACAATAAAGAGTATTGTGCTATCAAAATTATAAGGAGCGAGCAATATAATTGTTTTATTTTGTAGGCTTATAGATTCTTACTAAATAATGATCTTGCTGATGGGAATGTTTATGGATGTGTGCTAACATAACCCGCAAGCTGCCAGCTGATTAATTTGATTCACTGGTTGCCTAACTCTGTACTATCATGCCTATGTAATTGGTCAATTAAAGAAAAACCAAAGAAATATTAAAAAATAAAAAAAAATTATGCAATGGCTAAACCAACTGAAGTATAATTGCTTCTTTTTCTGGAAGTTTGAATTTTCAAATCAAAATTTAACAATGTTTTTTTTTTTGTTTAGTTGATCCCAATCTACCTCTGAAAGTATTTTGAATTTCTTGAGTTACAAATACATCGATCTTTTAGTGTATATTCACCAAAATTGATAGTCAAATTTCTGGGTCATATGCTGTGAATTTAGGTCATAGAGACATTTTTGAAATATTTCAAAACCATTTTAGTAATTAGTTAAACGGCGTTGATATTTCACACAATATGATAGTAGCAGTTCAGACAATATTGTGAATGAAACTCAAATGGATGATAGGTGGCATATTGTTATACCCCAAGATGATGTAGATCTATGATAATTTACATCAGTAAGGAACAATAAGGTCCGTAATGAGATTGCTGAGGAAATATTTAAAAATTGACTTTTCTGAACTTTGCTTTAATAGTTACTAGATCCTGAACCTGATTGACTCACACAGAAGACTAGGGAGAAAGTTTTCTTTAGCAACCTCAAATTGGGCAATGGATTAGAGACCATTCTCTGTTGCACTAAGTGGCAGGAAGGATGCTTTACTTTACAAGACCTAAAATGCTTCTTTGGTTTGATTCTATACATGGGTCTAAATAAAGTCAAGTCTTTACAAAAGTATTTGTCCACAAAAGAATTTCTATTCCTGCTAATCTTGGCTCCATCTTGTCCCTCAACAAATTTTCTTTGATCAGCAGCATGTTTTATGTAACAAATCATATTTTAGAGAAAGAAAGGGGAAAAGAAGACATTGAACTATAGGTAGAAGTCAAAGCAATTATGAACTCATAAACACCACTTTCAAAACATAATATAATTTATGGCAAGACATCTCTATAAAAGAATCAATAGTGGGCATGAAAAATCACTGCTTTTTCACACAATATGTATAAAGGCGTTAACCATTTGGCTGCTAAGTGTTCAACCTGACGATGTTGGAAAATGTTATTCACAATTTATTGACTTATTTATTCACTTTTTTTCGTCTGCATTCATATTCTGTACATAGTTCTTGTCAACAAAATAAAATAAATAGGAGGAAAGAGGACCTACCCTTAAGGTCAGTTCCTCAATTTGTAGTATGCTGGTTAGAATACATTCAACTTTTTAGAAATTTTTCTCAGATTTGCTCTATGGTTTAAACTGCTAGCTTTTGAATGAGGCATACCTATGATATCACTGTAAATCAGTAACTTATTAAAATACCTATATTAACATTGTTCTGGATCTTTTTCAGCAAAAGACAGAAGATTTTACAAAACGTAGAGGCACAAACTCATTATCTTCTCCTGACCAAACATCGAATCAATCAAACATGGAAGCTGCTGCCGCCAGTGAAACAGATATTTCTCTTGACTCAGGTGAAGAATGTTTTAGCGTTATAATGAAGCTGATTTTTTTTTCTTAAAGGGTAGCTTAGAAGTTTCGTAGAATACTTCAACTGAGAATATGCCTTAAAATTTTTATATAATCATGAATCATGTCACCTTTTAAATATTATGTTTTACTAATGATTGTGTCTGCAACATAATTGAAGCAGTTCCAACCAAGTCTAATCAGAAAAGCATGATAGAAAGAATATCATGCTGTGTGATCAAACCATGGAACAGGGTCAAATCTCTCTCTCTATCTCTTTCTGTCTCTCTGTCTGTCTGTCTCTCTCTCTCTCTCTCTCTCTCTCTCTCTCTCTCTCTCTCTCTCTCTCTCTCTCTCTCTCTCTCTCTCTCTCTCTCTCTCTCTCTCTCTCTCTCTCTCTCTCTCTCTCTCTCTCTCTCTCTCTCTCTCTCTCTCTCTCTCTCTCTCTCTCTCTCTCTCTCTCTCTCTCTCTCTCTCTCTCGCTCTCTCTTGCTCTCTCTCCCTTTCTCTCTCTCTTTCTCTGTCTCTCTGTCTCTGTCTCTCTTCCTCCCCTCCCCCCCCTCTCTCTCTCTCTCTCACATACACACGCACACGCACACACAATAGCTCCATATCCATTTTAGAACTTTTTGCTGGATGTTATTATTTCATTTATTTTTCTCTGGAAACAACTGTTGTCTTTTACTAATGCTTCATATTATTGCCTTTGTTTTGCACAATTTTCCCCCTTCTTTTATTTTCCCTCAGAGCCAGCAGGAAGTGTTGACATAGTAAACTTTGTTCAAGGTCATGTCAGTAGTGCTCTTGTAGTTGAGGACAATGACCTACAGGTATTGACTCTAGAAAATCTGAAATACATTTTTGCAACCTGAGCAGAGCAGAAATAATTTTGTTTGAGAAATGAAGTAAGGCAATACAAATTGCAAACAAGTTTCCTCTTTACCTTATCTCTTAAAAAACTGAACTTAAAAAGTAATATCAGAGCAAATATGTCATGCATCTAAATTTAGGTCATAATGGCATCTTCTTTTAAAATATGTGAAAAGGTCTTTAGCCTTTATTATTTTTAACAAGAAGAGACATAAAGAAAGATATGTGGTTGTTGTATGATTTTGATGTGCATAGAATTTAGGGTGAACTATAAAAAAAATGTAATAGGTAAGCCTTTTTGAGACAAACACTTTTTTATTCTGTTTGTTAGTGATGGTAAATAAGATTGATCCTCCAATTTAAAAAAAAAAATGAATGTTTTTATTTTTTCCCCACTGTTCACCACTACTCATTAAGTTTTGTTCTACGTTGCCATGTGAACTTTTCACTCAGTTTACCTGGCCTTCAGCTTTTCTAATATTAGATCTTCAGCAGCAGCAGATTTTTAAAATCAGTTTAAACCCCACTGCTGCTTTCACGGTTACATTAGCTTCTAGACTGGGCATGTGGCAGAGCAAAATACCTATTTTATACTGTGTCTAGTGTCATTCACAACAAAGCTTTTAGATAGGGTTTTATGGCTTCATTCAAAAATACCCCAGTTCTTTGCTTACACAAGGCATCTCTAAAGCCTTAGCTACTTTGTAATGATTCAGCAAAATATCCAGAATATTGTTTGTACCACTACATGATGACTAAAAAATGCAACGTATAAATAAAATAATCAAAGAATAAATAAAATAGCCGTTTAACTTTTTATATATATGTAATCAAATTAAAAATAAGTGATGAGCAATAAATATAATTTGAAATCAATGAAAATATTCTGGAACTTTTTTTAGTAACAAATAGCACAGAAAGTAATTGACTAAATCACAAAATGAAAAGTCAAATGAATTTTAGTGTGTGTTGTACAGCAAATTTCTTGGCTTTGCTAGGGAATTGGGATTTGGTGAATATGTTAACATGCTTGAACATTTCCTACTAGTCAAGCTCTACAATGGTTAGGCATAAGTGAGTGTTTAAACAAATTCAGACTGTCCGATACAACTTTTGACAGGTGGAAAATTTATGCCTTTTAGCAGCGTAATTAATGCAAAATGCTTCAAAACCAAAAGTGGTTTCTTGATGATCCCTGTACTAAATTCCTGCCCATAAGATGAAAGCAAATAGCTACTGTGTGAAAATATATCAGTTCTTCCAGTTGTCCGCATTTCTGCAGATTTCCACAGTTATAATTTTCTGCAGAAAATTTGTCATCTTTTTTCTTTTTTTAACTCTTCCGATTTCTCGCAAATCAAAATTTCCTCAAAGTAAAAATCCTCCGAGTCAAAAAATGTCTGCAAAACATCAGTGTCCAAACATTTCTGCCGAGCACATACGCGAAGTAGAAAACAAAATGGCAGCAGAAGTTGTTTTTTTTTTTTTTTTGCAAGAGTTAAGAAAATAAACCATTTTGCGCATGGTAAGAGTACAGTCCTCTTTGCTTACCCACCATTTGCTGTCACATTTGTCACAGTCGCGATCTGTGCTTATATCTAGATCTATAGAAGATCTAGAATCCGACCTAAATCTATAATCTATTTTCTTGCTTGCGAACTATTGATCAGGTTTTCTAAGCTTAATTATACATTGTGGTACAGATAAACATCTTGATAGGTTAAAAGTAAGAGTTGCAAATTATCAGATCGGAGGTGCTGGCCCTTCCAATTGGGATCAAGCTGCAGTCAAAGACCTGAAAATGGACAAATAGCAAATTTTTTTTTTCTGCTTTCAAGACAGTTCAGCCACCTGTTCGATCTGGTAATGTTGCTGGTCCTCAAGCTGCTGATGTGTCTGCACAACCTTTAGGCCTAATCCCTGTAACAGATTGGAGGACTAACACCGAAGCCATGATTTTAGGCTATATTGCAGAACATTCATTGCCCTTATCACTAGCAACACTTGTGAAGTTGGTGCAGGAGGCATCTAGAGATCCTATGTCCTTTAACAGATTGGCTCTATCAAAGCAGACTATAGCAGAGGCTAAAAGGATAAAAGAAAAAGCCATTGAAAGAGCCAACAAGGAGCACAAGAGGACATCTTTAAAGAGAAAGTGTCTCTCTTCAGCTGAGCCATCACAGCCCCAGAAGAAGAGACACCACTAATCACCTTTCTTTGGGCAGACAGAGCTCGTTAGTCCTGGCAGACTGGTCTGTCTAGGGGTTGGACCCCTCTAGTGAAAGCTATTGTGGGAGGGGCGGGGATGGCCCGGTAGCTTTCAATGCTCAATGACAGAGCTTAGGGTTCTTATTTTGGATGGTTCCGCGTTCTTTCACTCTCTATCTTCTCATCTCTCATGGAATGAAGGCAGGAGGCAGTGTCTATAGCTTTATTCATTCATTCATTAAAGGCAAATGCTCAAGAAGGTACAGGAAGGCTCAGGAAGACTCAGGAAGACTCCGCAAGGCTCCTGAGATGAACATTAAACACAGACATAAGCAATGTATCTTAACATATTCACATGATAATGAAATCAGTTGTGACATAGTTGTACTATCTTCGTGATGTTTAGAAATGCCAAACGGCTCAGTGAAACAAATTACTACAAGGAACATAATGGATAATATTAATACAACATAATAGGACTCATTCCTCCATTAATGTATTGAATTATACACTGATAAACAGGCGGACGTAAATTGGTAAGTAGGTTAGTGAATATACTATTTTTCCGTCTCTTACTTGTTTCTCTCTCTCTCTCTCTCTCTCTCTCTCTCTCTCTCTCTCTCTCTCTCTCTCTCTCTCTCTCTCTCTCTCTCTCTCTCTCTCTCTCTCTCTCTCTCTCTCTCTCTCTCTCTCTCTCTCTCTCTCTATCCATCTAATGCCTGTATTCTATATACAAAATACAGCGCGTTACCGGTTTAAGAATGAAACTCGGTCTCATTCTACTTCTCGATCTAATATCAGTTTCCAGGGCACCTCAAGCCACGAGAATGAGCAAAACAATATAAAATGCATAACCTCAAAGTCAGAACTTCATCGACTGTTTTACTAACAAATCAAACTATAACGGAATATTCTTATAGACTTTTAATCAAATAAATTAAAGCCAATAGTTCGCATAAATGTCGAATGATCTCCTCCAGAGTTTGGATTAGCATCCTATTGATATATGCAATGAATTATCTAAATACAAAGATGCTACCAGATCTAGATCACTAAGTGTGCTACATTACATATTTGGACATACCCCCAGCACAGACTGCCTCTGGATGTTGCTGAAACTGACGGTCGTTCGTTAGATGGTTGAATGTAAAGTTAGTTTGAGAGATACCCCCTTTTTATGTAATTTACGGAGGGCTACTACGTGTTGGACTCCACTCTAAAATTAGTATAAGATGCACAATTTAATTGCGGGCGTCATTGGTGACTCATATGGAAGGATGGGGACTTGGGACCAATTCTGGCATTGTCTTCAGGTGGGTACGATCCTCCTACTGATGTATCTAATGCGTAACTGAGCTGATTCATTCGGTTTTGACGTCGGGGATTTCCCAAGGGTTTCCGCTCCCACTCTTGCACACGTTGACTCATGGTTGCTGGGGATCATTGAGTACAACTTTATACCTTTACCTCAAGACTTAATGACGAGAAAAGGTGGACTTAAAGAAGTAATGAGGGGAATTAACGGAGGAATAAAGCGATTAATAAAACTATTAACTATGAAATACTATTATCATTGTTTTATCAATAGCCCAAAGGTACATATCCCACACTAGTTCCATTTGAAGTGAGATTAATTTGTTCCAGATAAAATAGAGAAGACTAATCTTGCTTTGTGGTCCAGCTTTTGAAGTGGTTTCATATTTAACTGCTACAAGTATGCTTGAAAATCAATGAGCAGCAGATAACAGAAAATGGCATAAAATATAGTTTTTGTTGGTGAGAAACAGATCATTTGGAATTAAATTGAAAAGGCAATTTTCTTTGGGCAAGTATGAATGAATATCTGTTTTTGTCAGATTTGTTTCAGGGTTCCAGATGATACAGATCATGGTACAGAGCTAGTTCATCTTTTGGATGCTCTGGAGGAATCCAAAGATGACCTGGGAATTGCCAGCTATGGCATATCAGACACAGATCTGGAGGAGGTCTGTGGAATTAAACAAATTTAAAATTCCAAACTTGATCAATTTAATGTGCTCATTTGCTTCGAAGACTTGAAAAATTATTCTTGGTATTCTTTTAGAACAGTTTTTCATAAGTGAAATCTATGTCTATCTTAAACACCTTCAAATAGTTTAGATCTAAGTTTTCCTTCCCTGATAAAAGTGTTTAATTGCATCTTCATGCCTTCACAAGAAGTTTCTGACATACAGATCACAAATAGCTTTTTATAGAGCAATAGACACTATACCATGTATGCAGACTTTTGCTGCAGCTACTATGCTTTTTCATGAGGGGGGGGGGGGATTTATTTTTATTACTATAAGGAGATTTCTGCTGCCCAAAAGTTATGGAGCAAAAATTATCACCTTTATAAAATTAAAAATGAAACTTAAAACACCTAAAAGTTTAAAATCTTCAGGTATTCTTGAAAATTGCCCAGCCAAGCGTAGAGACAACCAATGCAAGGGAAGATCAAACCACTAGCTTTATCACAGATTCAGTCTCACTGTGTAAGTTACCATTTCTTCAACATTTTTAGCATCATGCAACATTTGCTTAAGATGAAAAATTTTTAAGAATGAACGAAGAAGCCCTTTTGAAACCCAAGCCAAAGCGTTTTAAAACTTGAAGGCTCTTAAAAACATAATTTGCAATTATTACATAATCTGATGTAGAAACATTTTTTTTAGTTTTAATAACAGTTCATCACCTCAATTCTTTTGATATCTCCAAAATCATGTTTAAAATAGAATAACTTGAGGAAAGCTACGGTCTGTTTTTGTTTTTGAAAAAACTGAAGACCTGAATAGAATCTCCTTCTTTTACCCCTCCTAGAGTTTACGGCTAATTTAATTGGTTATTACACTTGTGTAGCGTTACGGCCATGGACAAAATACACACTATTTCATAAATTGACCATCTTTTTCCTACAGGAAGAAGAGTTCTGTTCAAAACAAAGTGAAACTTTGTTGTTTGAACATTTGAAAGTGGACTTTTATGCTCACTGTTTTCATCGCTTTTAAATTACTCGATGCCACACACCTTATTCAATGATGCTTGGAGGGTTAAATTTTTTCAGATTCAGATTAAAGGGATACTAACAGTATTTACTGGAATAATTAGTAAAAAATTTTTGAAAAAAAGTGCAATCAAATAATTAATTTTTTAAATACTCACTTTAGAATTTTTTTTTCAGATTAGTTGAAAACATTCCTAGAAATTGGAATCAATTTTACTTACCTTATTTTAACTCTTAGTATACAAAGGAAAAATCCGTTTTTTCACTGAACTATTTTGGGGTCCAAAATTTTTGCCAACATAAGTGATATGTTTTGCAACCTAAGTTTGTTAAAAATTGTTATACTCTCACAAAACATATATCAAAATAAAGAGCTATAAAAGGACTTTACAGTCGTGTTAAACTCACAGGTTTATTTTAATTTGGTTTGCCCAGGAGTTTTTGTCATTGAATCCTGCTTCTTGCGCAAGTGTAGGTCTAGATCTAGATATTTCATTAATCATTTTCTCTATCATTGTTGACTGAATCAGAACTAATTCAAGAAGTAGAGATGTGTATTCATCACAATCCATCCACTTTCTGATTGTTTTTTGCACTTCAGAGTTTGAATAGTAATGGTATAAACAAGGCAAAAGAAAAACTGCTGATAAAGATAAATTCTTTCCTCAATACAGAAAAATGCTCCAAACTGAAAGTCATTGATGTCAAAATCCAGTTTCTATAAGTTGGGTTGGCTTTATTGAAGAAGGATTGGATTAGAATATGTTAGTCTGGTCGCCACACTGTGTGACGAGCTGTAAAAATGGTACTTTTTACGGGCCACACTGTGTTATTAGATATAGATATTTAGTTCTTTGGGGACATTTCTGTCATCCTCAACACAAAAGAGAATGTCTAGCTCTAAATTCTATTTAATAACTTTTGGACATATATTTGCTTTACTAATGTTTTAAGTGCTTAAGAGAAAGACTTAACTTAAGATCACTTGTGGTAATTAGGAGTTTGATCTGTCCTCAAAAGAGAAGAAAATGTAATGCAGCTAGGTATATAATAAGCCTGAGTTTTAATTAGTTTATCTGTCTTTGGTCCATATCAATAGGTATGACATAAGTTGATAATAAGCCAATGCTTCTGGCATGCCTGGTGATGCATTATAAATTCCTATGCATTTATTCTTACCAGACTTTTATCTGTAATTTGATACATTTGTTTTTATTGAATCAAGTAGATGTTTTTACATTTCTTCGCATCTGATGATTTTGTGGTCTAAATATTTAATTGAATTAAATTTTTAAGTACAGAAAAAAAGTTGCTAATCATGATACTACTAATTTTTACAGATTCTGAAGCATCAGCTGGATCTAATCTGTCCATAAACGTTGGTGGCCATGGATTTACTAAACTTGAAAAGACTCGGCTTTTACTGCATCAGATGTCTGCACTTTTTGCAAAAAGATTCCACAATTTCAAGCGAAATTTCAGAGCTCTTGCGACTCAGGTTAAATTAGCTGACAAGAGAGTATGATTTGAGAAATATATGGAAAGTAAGACCTAAAAAATGTGAATTGCAAATTTATAGTGTCAGGAGAAACCTTTTATTGAATATGTATGTTGAAAAAATAGCAACAGCTTGCAAGGGAGTAAAGGAGGGAAAAAAGCACTTCTTTTATCACAAGACTAAAATTGTTTCCAACAATATATCATGTGAGTATAAATTCAATATCCTTTTAGGCTAAATGAAATTATTTCACATATTCCTCCTTGTAAATCTCTGTCATCATGGTTTACTCTCTTCTGCTTCCAGATTCTGGTACCAGTTTTGTTTATTTGTTTGTCCACATTAGTCTCTTTCATCATTCCAAGCTCTTCTGAGCAGCCTCCATTAGAGCTTCAGCCATGGCATCTGGAGCATGACAACCAGCCACTAGTGACATTTTACAGGTAACAACAGTTGCAGCTTTTTTAAATAGAAATTGCTCAGATTTTCACAAGCTGTCTGCTTTGCATTAAAGTTTTCTTGATAATCCAATATAAATAAAATGATAATTTGTCCTCACATTTGAAAATTGAACGACAGGGATGCATGATGATTTCCCTAGATTAATTGGGAACGATCCACCTGATGTATTATAGTATACTTGTGTGTGTGTAGCAGTGGAATACTTAGAAAGTAAAATAAAAAAAAGTAACATGACCAGGCCAAGGCTAGACTAGACTTAGGCCTGCAAATGAGTATGAGAAGGAAGCTGGTTATCGCAGAACCTTTTTTCTGTGTTAACATCTATGATGAATCATCTTTTGCCTGCATGTCCAAACTTTCCTTTAAGTTCCCGCTTCTTGATGTCAGTGCTTCACATGCCCAGCATATTGGCCTATTTCCTTCTCAATCACATCCCCATTCCCTGCCACTAATTTTGTTCACCTTTGTCAACATGAATGGTTTGCTCAACCAGTTAATAACTTGATCTGTTTTGCTTCGTTTAAAGGTAACTTTTTTTTAATATATAAATCTGTTTTTAGACCGTCTTTAGTATCTAGGCTATGTGAACTAAGAAAATTACTTTTTGCTCATATATAACAGTCAGTTATGGATTATCATTATTCTAAATCCTCTGGGCTCCTTTAGACTCCCAATTAAATACTATTTAAAAAAAAAATAATTAGGCATAAAGGTCTATTAATTAAGGTAAAGGAAACTTAACAAATTCTTAGTCTAAAACATGTGCAGTTAAAAAAGTAGTTATAATAGTAGTAGTAGTAGGAGCAGCAGCAGTAGATAAATTGTAGGAGCAGCCGCTGCATTTATGAAGGTATACCTAAGTATTTGTTAAGCAAAAAATTTCATGCAGAATAATTAAATTTCTTTTACTGCTTTCAAGTTACTTGATGGACCAGCTCTTAAGCTGCACTCAGTAACTTCACTATATTTTCATCTTCTGTTAAACATTTCTTCAAATTTTCTTGATCATATGTGACTTTCTGCAAAGAAAATGTGCAGATTAAAACTTTAAATGTAGCCCATGATGGAGATTATTATTTCAATCTCTGTTTAATTTCTTTCTTTCAGTAATGACCACAGAGGTAATCGATTTTCCAACCACTTGGAAAATAGTATGCTATACTATCCCCATTACGGCACTCGCTGTATTAACAAGAATGTCTATTCAATCAGGTAAATATTAAAATATGGACAAGTCTTGTGGAAGAGTGTGGGGAGTTAGTTGTAGAGGCGCTTTTGTCTTGACCAATACAAAAGTGCAAAAAATAAAATGACTTGCGGAAAGCTATTACTTCCAAGTTTCACAACACTGGACACTCATCAAGTAGCAATTTTGTTTGTCACTTCTTGTGCGTCTTGTATTCTCTTCGTAAATTTGATTTCTGCTGCTTTTCACAGCTTTGACTTCTTTCTTACTCAGTTGTATTTAGGCTTGAAAAGCACTGGATGGCTGTACATTGCTATGTAATAGTTTTTGTTCAAATTTGACAAGTCAGACTTACCCCAAGTTCCAATCATTCTAATGTTATAGCACATGTCTTGACAACAGATCTTATGATCTGAATTATAATCATAACTTATAGTGAAACAAAATCAGATCCTATTTCATCATTTTTTTTTCTTTTTGCAGAGGTAAACCATGCCTATCTCCAAAAGAGTATGATGTGGATGACATAATTGATGAACTTAAGAATTATTTTGAAAGAAACTGTGAAGGTGACAGAACCAAATGCAGTGGCGTATCCAGTAAGTATTTTGCAGGTGTATTGCTCAAGCATGACAAGACCTGTCCTGAAAAATTTTATAGGAGAAAATAGAAAATTTGATTTTGTAGGGATGTAACTACTTTAACATGAACTGTTTTCAACGTTTGTATTGAGCCCTCACTTGTTTTCTCTTTTTCTGCCACATTGCAATGAATACTTCTTTTGTCTAAAAGACTTAAGATGATTCGCTGTTCATGTTTTAGAACACAAGTATCTCAAGTAAACTTCAATTTAAGAAAGTTTCAGAACAAGGATATTGAATGCACTGTTATCTCAAATCGAATTTGAGATATTTGTGCAATACTTTTATCACCGTTTTTTCTTATATATGACATAGTATTACATATCAGTGTAGTTCAGATACTAGTGAAACCAAGGACTTTTGTCATTCTTATGTGGATTTTGTGTACATATAAAAGACTTACCATTTCATGAAAGTTAAATTGCATGAAATGACAAAAAGAGACAAGTTTTGGGTTTATGTCATAGAGCCTGAAATAACCTAAAGCAAACATTCAATGTTTATTTATGAGGCATATTTCACACTCAAAGGGATTATACTCTCAGGATAGTGATAAAATTAAAGACAGAAAATTTTGTCACAGAAACTTGAAGCATACACAAAGCAGCCAATTTTATCTATTTAATTTATTCAAGATCGAAAGATCAAAGCAATATTGTGCTGAATATGAAAAAGTCAAATGCCCAAGATAAAGAATCACTGGGAGATGCCTAGAAAAAAAAAATTAGGATGAAAACACAAAAGCTTGGGAAGAAAAGTATGAAGGCAATTTACCAGAGACAAATTCGGCATGGCTCTCTGATCCGAAGAAACTACTTTCTACATCCAAACTAAAAGTGATGCATGTTACATGTTGAATACAAGAATGTAAAAGAAAAAGATTAATTTCATTTATTTGGATTAAATACGAGGGCATATTGATAAGTTTTGCCTCCAAGTCCATAACTTTGGAAATAATGAAGACAAACAAATAATACTTACACCAAATGAAAGGTCATTTTATTTAGCACCAGTTGACATATCATTTTTCAACATAATCAGCGTCCCGTTCGATACAGAGCTGCCACCGACGGACGACCTGTTGGATGCCGTCAGCGAAGAAGTCAGCAGTCTTGTCTCTGCACCAAGAAAGAACAGCATTCTTCACATCTTCGTCTGTCTCGTAACGGTTGCCCTTGAGGTAATCCTTGAGTTTTGGAAAAAGAAAGAAATCGCTCGGAGCAAGATCTGGGCTATAAGGCGGGTGCGGTAATGTCCGGAGGCCTAAACGATCTAAAGCCGTGCGAGTTTCCAAACTTGTGTGAGGGCGAGCGTTGTTGTGATGGATGATGGAAACTTTCTCACTCCTTACCCGTCGCAACCTCGCTTTCAGTTTCTCCAGTGTGTTCACATATTTCGTAGAATTCACGGTGTTGCCTTGTTCCAAAAATTCTGTGTGAACCACACCCTCACTGTCCCAAAAGATCGTGAGAAGCACCATCATCCATCACGACAACGCTCGCCCTCACACAAGTTTGGAAACTCGCACGGCTTTAGATCGTTTAGGCTTCCGGACATTACCGCACCCGCCTTATAGCCCAGATCTTGCTCCGAGCGATTTCTTCCTTTTTCCAAAACTCAAGGATTACCTCAAGGGCAACCGTTACGAGACAGACGAAGATGTGAAGAATGCTGTTCTTTCTTGGTGCAGAGACAAGACTGCTGACTTCTTCGCTGACGGCATCCAACAGGTCGTCCGTCGGTGGCGGCTCTGTATCGAACGGGACGGTGATTATGTTGAAAAATGATATGTCATCTGGTGCTAAATAAAATGACCTTTCATTTGGTGTAAATATCATTTGTTTGTCTTCATTATTTCCAAAGTTATGGACTTGGAGGCAAAACTTATCAATATGCCCTCGTACATATAACCGTTTGCAAGATATTGAAGCAAATAAGAATAAGTTTGTTTTATTTTTTATTTTTTGGATTTGTCAAAATCTATACCTGAACATCCTCACAATATTCGGGTATATAGAGTTAGAACATAAATTCCTTCTAACAGGAAGTATTTTCAATGATGGTGACTCTGAATAATTCTTTGGTGATAGAAAAAAAAACACAGGGAAAACATTGATATTTTTATACTATCATGCAAAGAGATGATGATTCAGAATGTCTCTTTCCATTTTGATCATAATGTAAAAATCATGCCTTTTGGTTCATTTATTTCTTTTCTCTAAAAAATATAGTCAAATGCTGTTGAACTTTGAAGTTGATTCAAGAGCCAATAAAGTGTCGACTTGTAAAACTAATTACTTGAAAGACAATGGAGTTTGCACCATAGTTTGGTCAGTTTGTGGTTGAGATACCAGGCTTACCATTGCTCTGGAGTCCATTTCCGGAGTAAAAACATTACCATAAGGGAAGGAACTAATTTATCCTGTTTTTTGCTCATGTATGCAAACTTGAAGACACTTCTTTGATTTCTGTTGTGGAAGCAGAGTTGGAGCAGTTTTGGAATCCTGCTTTTAACACTTCCTCTGATCATAAGATAAGCTGTGGTTTTAGACATTGCCCTGAATAGTAATGATAATCCCCAGAAACTTGTACTTATCAAATATAAGCACAATACCATTGACTTCAGCCAGGTACTGGCTATATTTAAAAGAAAGCATAGTCAGACCTTGAAACAACCCTCGATTTGAAGAGTTTATCTGATTCACTTGGATTGAACACCTGATCAAAACAATGTGAACACTTTGATGTCGTGGAGATAGTGTTGGTCTTTATCCATTAGGTAATACACTGACCAATACACCCATAGCTCAGACCATGACTTACCAACTAGGAGTCGAAAACCACAGCCATTTGGTTCAAAATCAATCCTGTCCACTTACAAACGTGAATATGAACTCAATAAAAGGCATTGAAACCCACCCTTCTGGTCCAGGTGTTTCTCCTAATCTGGCTAATATGAGTCAAAGACCATACCATCTCTACCGTGCAACCTTGTGGAGAGAGGAGTACAGAGGCCAAACCAAGGGCATGGTATCCTCCAGGCCAAAGAGGGCGATGAACAACACGTCCATACCAGAGATGTGAGGAAATCTGGGTTTATGGAGAAACCTGAAAACCAGCTGTGAAACTCACTCCCCCCTCCACCCACCGTACTACGTGGTGCTAGCGAGACAAGTAGAGGCACCAGCCTTTGCGCTGGATGAGACTTGTCTTGATCTGATCAAATCTTGATCAGCACATGCTCACAATACTCTTAATATGTTCTTTTAAAACTAGAATTAGACAATATTGAACATAAACTTCTTGAAACATGTTATTCATTTTATGAGGTCAATAAGTGACTGAGCATTCAGAGATAAAAAAGGCAGGCAACAAACATTGATGTTTTTACACCAACACATTGTATTGACGGTGATTCAGCTTGCCTTTTATGACTACAAAATGAAAGTGATAATTTTATTTACTTCTTTTTTTTATGATTTCAAGGAATTGAATCAGTCACTGTGACCTTTTGAGTCAATTTAGGAGGCAATGAAGTGGTGTGGCTTAAATTACGTCGATCAACTTATTGAAGCTAACCTTTAAAAAGGACAAAGGACCATTTACCAGTTTCCTAGTCCAGTTTTTAAATAGTAGAATCTAAAAATTGATGCAGAAAAAATAAAAAGATCCCAAGAAGATATTTCTTCATGCCTATCATGAGGACTTCACAAACTTGCTTCTTTTTCAATTTTTATTTCAACTGAAGAGTTTGAAACACTGTTATTAAATAATCTTAGATGTTTGATGTTCATTAACTCTGTCTTATGTAATTGTTACTGAAAAAAAAAAAATTAGAATCAAATACTTTTTTGTTAAGAATACAATAACTGTTTAAGAAATTAAGAAAGAAAATATTGGCTCTGTGTCAAGTTGCCATTACAATAATCCTTTGTTTTCAATACATGTAAAGACAAGGATTTTATATTTATTATTTTCTTGAATCTTTAAATTTTAGAAGGCACACTATATTTGAAGCACATGTTTAATAGAAGCAAGAACCTGATTTTTTAATTAAATTTGTATTTGAATACTAATATTGATATAATTTGACATGGTTAGTAAATACATAGGTTTAATATAGTGAGGTAAAAGTTTTTTTGTGAGTAGTCAGGTCCATCCACTTTTCACAAACCTTTTCTTCAATTTTCATGTCACATTGCAATTGCCAACTTCTCTGCGTTTTGGGATAAAACTGTCATAAGTGACTTTCATTGAAATTTTAATCCAGAAAGTTTAGTGGGAAACCATATGTTCTTCAAAATGCTGCAATTTCAACTTGCAAGGCATCATTTCAGGCTGCAATATAAACTCAAACAATTTAAAAATAGTACAGCTTGGCCATGTACATCTTGGTGAATTTGAAAATTAATTTTCATTGAGCGCGCTATTGTCACAATTCATTGCTCTGACAATAATAGATAGAACAATAACAACCAAGAAATTTTGTGCTCACATATTTTGCTTAACTCCTATGATATTTAACACCTTTTAAATGTGTGCACAAAAATCTCAAATGCTGAAGATAGCTGTGAAATCAAATTTGAATTAAAATAGAAGTGTTTCAATCCATAATTGTTATTTGCCTTACAATGTTTTCGGTTTTTACAGAGTGCTTCCCAAAATTGGACATTTTGTGGTATATAAATGTGGTTTACACCTAAAACCTGATTTGTGATACTTAAGTATGAAACTGGTAATCTTTTCAAAATTTGAATATTTATGTAACATTGATAAGTCTAAAATAACCACCTAATGTTTGGCAAAATCATAACAATCTGATTGTTTAAATCACTGAACAAACCTACTCTCTTGATTTATTTTGTTCCTGTTGGTTTACACAATAAGGTTTGATCTTGGTATTTCTGTATCATATCTATAGTGAGATTGTGGCATAGTTATGGCATGTTTACTTAAGTAACCTTTAATTTTCATTTAAATTTGGCAGTATATCTGTAAGATACAGGATCTTTTAAAATTACTATGATGAGTACTCATTGCACATGACTAATGGATGGACAGAAAAATTATGGGGCAATAAAATCTTTTCTTATCATGTCATTATGAAATTCTTTTATCTTATAGTAAATTAAATATTCTGTATTCCATTATAAATATGTATAACCTATTCCCTTTTTATTTTAGTAGAATCTTTAAGCTTTAACCCCTATCCTTTATCTGTTTTCTAAAATACCTTTCAGTCTGCAAAAAGAAATTTTAATGCTCATCATAAGTCTCTCTAACTCCAGAGGACACAGGCAAAACTCCACCAAAAGGGAAACTCAGGACGAATGATCGTCTCTTTGATGTGACAGGGCATAATCTCACTAACTGGCTCATCAAAACAGAGCCTCAGTTCAGAATGACCAGGTTAGTAATGTTTTATTGTCAATATGAGTTCTGGGCTTATGAAAACTGAGAATCTTTCTCTTTTCATGAAAAATCAGATTTCAGCCATTATGCAGATTATACTTTTCAACTCTGAAAGTAAAGCTAACAAGATGGTTTTATATTGGGAACAAATTGTGGGGAGTGTTCCGCATTTTTGGATTTAGAATTTTGGCTGCGCCTAGTTTCAGATTCAGCTCCACAATCAATATGGGAAAATCTAGTGTTGTCACTGTTCTTCTAAATCATCCATGTGCTATTACCACAAGCAAAGCTATTAAAAATATCATTCATCTGTTTATTTTTTCATCTCTTTCATCTACAACTGCAATCTGTGTTCATTTTTGTTTGCTGGATCTCCAGTTTTACTTTAATGGGAAGATGCTGGCAGTAGTAAATACCTTGATTCCTTTGATAAATTGAATGCTGTAGGAAGCTTTACTGATATTTACTATGCTTATCTTTCATCATTTCTTTTGAATGTTCTAATACACTTTTAGATTTAAAATATTGAGGCACAATAATAACTTTATTTTATTCAAAGTGAGCTTGGGCTCGTGATGACTATATATTTAAAAATGAAATCACTTCCTAACAGTAGGCTTTTTCTAGTGGAGACATGTCTGACCTGCATAGCAAACTGGTTGGAAACAATATTAATGTAGGAGTCATAAATTTTATAAACAATTACATGACAATATAAAAGTATAGTTAGTATGTACTAAAATCAAAAAGCTATCTAAACATCGGAACCAGCTTTAACTATTTCAATAGTTCTTGACTGTTGAAAGATTTGTTTGTAGATCAGAAAGAAAAACTCAAACTTGCAACTTTTTACAGAACCTGATATCATTCTTGTCTGTTTGTTCCTACAGGGTAGACCATTAAACTTGCTTTATAGGGGTTTATAACATTACATAACTAATAACTGCTGTAACCCCAAACAACCCTTTCAAAGATTTTTAAAATCACACAGATTTTGGGAGTTTGTGATTGCCATGGACCTCAGAAAAAAATATAGAATAAAGTATTTTTTTGCGCAACAGATCTTTTGAGAGATGGTTTAAAAAGGGTACAAGATAATGACGATAAACAAAACTCATTTTTTGTTCTTTGTCTAATTTTTTGTCCATATTTTATTATATTCAAGAAAGCAACTGCTGTTCTTTTTTAAAATCACTTCACATTTATTGCATAGACCTTTTGAATTTCCAATGTCCTTGGAAGAGAGTTAACAACTAAGATTAGTTCCTTCTATTTGGCGCTTGTCATTTCTCTTCTAACTGTGTCTGTCTGAAGGCTCTCTGTCTTTCTGTCAATCCCTCTCTTGCACTCTCTTTCACTTTCTCTAGGCAAAATTTATGGGACTCAAAAGAAGGATCTCTTAGTGCACAACGCAATAAATCTATGCTTTCTCGTTCTACTTATATATATATCAGTATTCCTTGTGCATTTGCTCCCCTTATCTAAATATATGTATATCAGTATTTCTATTCGCACCCCTTTTCATCTCCATATCTCTCTCTCTCTCTCTCTCTCTCTCTCTCTCTCTCTCTCTCTCTCTCTCTCTCTCTCTCTCTCTCTCTCTCTCTCTCTCTCTCTCTCTCTCTCTCTCTCTCTCTGCCTACCAGCTTATCAAAACTGCTAATGGAGTATTTTAGTTCAGGAAAAAAAATCAGTTGGTGTATAGTTTTATTCACAAGTTGCTTTTAATATACACAAAGCTAAAAATTGTCAGGTTTTGTACATTATAGTTGGGCAGCAATGGCAAGCATACAAAAAATATCGTGGGAGCACTTGCCTGGGATTAACAAGAGGCAGCAAGATATCCTTACCCCAGAAATTCAGGGCTAATTTACACTCAAAAGCAGGACTTAAAAGATTTTTTTTTTCCAACAATGAATGGTGATTAGCAACTAAGGGTAATACTCGTAGCAGAGAGTGTAAAAGTTCAATAAAAAACATTTTTTAAGGTTGTTTCTCAGTTTCATTTTTAAGTTGAGTTAGTATCCTTATAACCAAACGATAAAGAAATATAGGAGCAAAAGGTTCTAATCACCAAAGAAAAGATAAGATAATATGAAGCTTGTGAGGACATGAATCTAAGAAGAGAAAAGGATACAAATCAAATGAATTAGACTTTTCACAAAATTAGTTTATTTTTTTGCAGAAACATAAAAATTTTTCTGTAACAATAAATAAATATATACGAGCAGCTATGTAGATTTCTGGAAGGGAAAGCGATATCTAATGCATTATTCATGCTTAGAACTATCATTGAAAGAGTAATTGGTGTCTGAAAGGAGGTATATTTGTGCTGAATTGACTACATCGTTTGACAGAATTAAGCACATGGAAATAATTAAACAACTCCAGAAATTATATTTAGATGGAAAAGACCTTCAAGTAATAAAAAATATATATTGGAAAAAAGAAAAATAGAAAATGAAACTTGTGCCTTTCAAGAAATTGAAATAGGAGTAAGGCAAGGATGTGTCCTTTCACCAAACTTATTTAACCTGTACTGTGAAACGATCCTGCAAGAGCTAGAAGAATGCTAGGACTTACAGTAGGTGGAAAGACGATCAATGATCTAAATTACGCAGATGACGCTATTCTAAAATTAGAAAATGAGAAAGAGCTTCAAAAGTTGCTGAATATTGTCAGAAATAAGAGTAGAAGCATAGTACTAGACTTAAATAGCAAGAAAACAGAAGAGATTGTTATAAGTTAGAAGATAACTCAGGAATGCAACATTCTTATTGATGGAACTAAACTAAAACATAAAAATCTTTTAAGTATTTGGGCACTCTCATCACACAAGATGGCAGAAGTCTTTCAGAAGTTAATTCAAGAATTGTGCAGGCAAAAATGGTATTTCTAAAAATGGGAACTGTATTGACAAACAAAAATATGGCAATGGCCACCAGACCAAGAGTGCTTCAGTGTTATGTAGAGCCTATTTTGATATATAGGTGTGAGGTGTGGACAGTAAATTTACTCTTATGGAAGAAATAGAAGCAGTGGAAATGTGGTTTTGAAGGAAAGTGTTAAGCAAAAAAGGCAAACATACACGTACTGGAAGAAGCAATACACATTAGGTTGTAGGTCAATAGAATAAGAAAACGATAGGATGCCTTCATTGATAAAATAATGAGAAGGGAAAGTTTAGAACACCTTATAACTACGGCAAAACTGGAAGGAAGAAGAAACAAGGGGAGACAGAGAGAACAAATGATGGACAGACTTGCTGCATGGATGGACATAGAGAAGGCAACGTACGTAATTTTGGCAACAAAGGCTCAAGGAGGTCTGAAGGACATGATTGCTAATGCCATGAAGTAAGGTACCTGATTTCACACAAATAATAGTAACAGACATGTGTGTGCAAGAAATCGGACCAATACTTTGATATGTCAATACTGCTTTCTTATATTCAGCTTAGCATGCTTGGGGAAGCAAAGCATAGAAAATAACAACAGAATTAAGTCGAGATGAGCTGGAAGGCATCATTTTAATAAGTTTTTATCATCAAATGACTCCTTGCCTCAACACCATACAAAGAGGAGTCAAAGAACTGGGTCATACATGAGTATTATGCACAAATTAATCTTCTCCTTTAAAAGCAATGTTGTCTTGCTCAACTTTCCTTAATAAATAGTAATAGAATTTAGCTTCAGCTTACAGCATAGCCATACTTTTAGGCAATGCAAGTATAGCTCTCAAAACTTTTAACAACAAACTTGTTCCTCACATTACATCAAAATGAATAAAGAATTGACTAGATATTTATTGTAGAGCAAAGACAAAATTCTAATTAATATTCATGTATGTTTTATAAAAATCGACTGTTTTGAACATAATCTTTCTTTAAGTTAATTGATTTGTCTTGAATTCCTACTTAACATCAATATAAAACACTAATTTCAAGGTGCATAAATGAAAGTATGTACAAAATTACCTTTACCTTGGTCTAGCTCAACTTAAAAGCTGCTCTTAAAAGGTCATCTGTATTTCTTGAAGAACTAGTCATTTCTCAGGAATGGGGCTGATGAAGATATACAGTTTTAGGATTCACGGCCTTTACTTGCCCTGCAACCTCGAAAATGGCCTCTAGATGGCTTATTTGCACCCTATGCTTTTTTTTTAGATGCCCAGACCCTCCTGTAAAGGGCTCCTATCTTTTGCTGCACTTCCTTTCATCCTGATCATGGAAAATATTAAACTTTTTCAAAAGCACCAAGTAATAGTTCCACTGCCTTAAAAAATATAACTATAGGGAAAAAAATCACAGCTATGCTTTTAGTTCTTGTAATACTTTTTCAAAGGCCTCTCAGTCATGATAAAGGAAATTAAAGATTAAGTTTTAGATAATATAACTATTATCTTTTAAGCTATAAGGGCTGAAGAAATTTGATATAAATGGAGCATTGAATATAACTTTTTTTTTGTTAATAATGTTGCATTAACTCTGATTTCATCGATCATATGTTTGTTTGAAGGTATGGAGGGTTTACCTTTGGTTCTGTAAATGAACTTGGAAGTCTCAGCACAAGTGACATCTCATCTGCTGTGAATCTCCTTGCGGCTGCTCTTGATATTATTGAGGCTTTACCTTTTGAAGAACAAAGCCTCAGAGAGAGGCTGGATTCTGTGCTGCAGTTTGTTTACACCAAGCAGAATATTAAGGTCATTTTCCAGTTCAATGCAACTTAATGTTCTAAAACACTATAAAACAACAGGTTACCTCATAAAATACATAGATAAAAGCTAGAGTTTGTTGAACAATTTTTGTTGAAAACAAAGACAAATCCTAGTTTTATAAAAAAAATTATTGCATAATTCTCTAAAACCCATTTTTTTGCAGTTCACTTTTCCAGTTTTCAGTTACTTGGATACATATTGTAACCTACTTTTTTTCTCACTAGGTATGGGTCAATAGTCATGGAATGCACGCAGGGCTGTCATATGTGAATGGGGCAAACAACTTGCTTCTGCGGGCCCTTTTACCGGATAATGAAACTCAAGATGAGTATGGTATTGTCACAACCAACTATCCTATGAAGCAAGATGAAGTGTCTGCCGTTAGAGACATCGAGTGAGTATTTTTACCTTTACCTGTGTTTTTCAAAGTGTGATGAAGTTTCATCTTTATGTTAATATGATGATTTCTGATTCATGAATTCTAGGCATCCACTGAGAGCTCATACACTTTTACTTCTAGATACATGAAATGAAATTGAGTGATTAATGGAGGATGAAAGCTAAATGGATCAAGCTTAATTCAACAGTTTTTCTATTGTTCACATGGCGTCGCATAAGCGCTATTTTAGTTGCCGAGGCCCGCATGGAGTCAATGACCTGACCCGTGACCTAGTTGTCAACTCAGGCAGACTTGGGCGGCTCTATGCCTGCGCGGCACTTTATGTTTTTTTTTCGATATTTTACTGTAATTTCTAACCACAATAATGATAATTATGTTTTATTTAAAAGTTTGCACTGAAAAATAAATAAAATAGGCTATTTACACAAGCAAGAACGAAAACTCTAACTCAAATACTTTTTTTGTAACATGGCCATAAAAAGTGCATTTATTGTAGTATATTAGAAAACAAAACAGTGATTTTTAGAAGGTCGTAACAATTAAACGCAACATGGAATTTTTTTTTAATTTCACATACAGAACTTATCAGTTTAGAATAAACAACTCACGAATTTTTTTTATGTTAGATGGTATACTTTTTGCAGGAGACGGATTTTTTGTACATGTCTCTGTCATGAGCGAGTTTTATACTACTCAGCTATAGAAATAAAAAAAGCATCCAAGCAACGTTAGAGGCTGAGACAGACAAAGCTAGAGTTAAGGATCTAAAGATGCAAGTGACTGCAAATAAAGAAATAATTAGTATAGAAAAATCAACCACAAACCTAGATCTAGCTCGAGATTGACAAATAAGACGAAAGACGTGGAAACATTATTACAGATGGAATGAACAGGGATCAAACCTGCATATCAATGTGGCACCCATCGCCTTGCTGAGACAAGACCAGGCACTTAACTACTGAGCTATCCACATTTACAAAAAAAAAACTGCTTCAGGCACAGAGACTTTCATGCTGGCTTGAATAGACTAAGAAGTTGAATCGCTAAGAATGATCAAGTCCATTTAGAACATAAACAAACTAGCCTCTAGCGGATCTTAAAAAGATGCATATTTAACTGAAAGACATAAATGAATATAGAAATAAAGAAAGCAGTCAAACAACGTTAGAGGCTGAGGCAGCCGAAGCTAGATCTAAGGATTTAAAGATGCAAGTGACTGCAAATAAAGAAATAATTAGTATAGAAAAATCAACCACAAACCTAGATCTAGCTTGAGATTCTTCTGTAAGTTGTCATGTAATTGTCTATTGCTGTTTGAATGTCTGGTAAAGAGCCGTTATCTATAGGTGCTGTATGCGATATAAACTTGTGAATTATCCTGAATGCGCCATTAAGATCGTTAAAAATTATCTGTATTGTATATGCTTTGTCTATGAGGAATGGATTGTTTGGTAAGGGTTTGTGTTTGTTTGATGATTGTTTTATAAGATCTGTGTAAACGTTCTTTTTCTGTAGGTGTTATAGCACAAAGTCTGCCTCAAATTCTGAACAAATTGTTTACACGATGCCTGTGAGATTCAATTATAATCAATAGAATGTTCCATATTTTGATTGACTCAACTCGGGATAATTATCTAGAACTGAATGGGAAAAATTCAATGATGAAAACAAGCATAGATGCGCTTTGAACCCATCTAACACAACAAAACTTATATCATTTTAATCTATGGTTTCAGTTCTTTCAGATAAGTATTGAAAAGTGATAATCTAGCGTTTACTTTTTAATTAATTAGCAATTAAACCTAATAGGAGCGAATTGCAGGTAAAGTTTTAGATAAAAACATGGACTATGAAAACGCAGTAACCACACTCACAAATATGATGATAAAAATATCAAAGTAACACCGGGTTTCAAACTAGATTTAGGAGAAACTGTTAAAAGTTGAACGATGTCTGTACTATGAGTAGTTCTGAAGATATTGTAAGTTAAAAAAGAGGAATTTTCTATTTTATTACATAAAATTCAGCACATCTGTGCACTGGCTTGTGCAGACAGCGATTATCTGCGGTCATGGGCGGGCCTGATCCTGACAGTGATTGATGACGTTACCTGAGCCCGGCCCGCTATAACAATGCTTGAGTCGCCAAAGTTCAAACTGGCTTTCGGGCCTATCCTCCCATTGTTCAGGACTAAAATGCAGCTTTTAGGGCGAAATTCTACACTGTGTTCAGTGCAATATTTTTATGATCTCGAAGATGTCCTCAAATAAAGAACATGTTTTTTGACAGTGTTAAAATAATACTTACAATTTGTAAAATACATAGTGTGGTATTGTGAGGGCCTATGAAGTTTGAAGAACATGCCTTGAAAAATTGATGAAAACAGACTTTTTTTAATGTAAGCAAAAGTGAGTATTCTCACAAATCTTTAACCTTAATAGGTTTCAATTTCATGTTTTCTTGTGTATGTGATATTGCAAAAATCTATTTACATCTCTATAAATGGTTTATAGTATGATTTGTTTTGCTACCTAAATCAGGTCAAGTTACACAAATATGTTAATTAAATAGCTCTTCTGGGCTTAGTTATTTAGGTAGATGTATCAGGATTTTCTCAATATGAAGATATTTTTAAGTTCATGAAAAATTTACAGCAGTAACTTAATTTCCAAACAGACTTAGTGCATGGGAAAAGCCTTCATTATGTTTTTATATATTGGATTTGTTTTGGGATCTGTCCTTCAGGGCAATGTTTGGGTTTTTTTTTTGGTTTTTCAAAATTTTTTCTTTCCATTTGGATTTCATGAGCTGAAAATGTAAATTGTCTTTACAAAACAGGATTTACAGCGGTTCATATCTAGCTTCAGCCATCTGCATTCTTTTTGCCTTCTCTTTTGTTCCCGCTGGTTTTGTTGTGTTTTTGGTGGATGAGAATACCTCCAATAGCAAGCACCTTCAAATTTTATGTGGAGTTCGACCAGTTTTATATTGGGTAGTGAACTGGATGTGGGATATGGTATGTAAACTACTTTCAATGTTTAAGCTACAAGGAATGATCTATTGATAATTAAAATATGTGCAAGGCTTTTTGTTTTTCACGATTTCAACCTGTAAGCATTTAAAAGTGACTCCTCAAAAAACAGTGTCATCCACAGTTAATTTTTTATTTTTTATTTTGCAATCACGTAACTGCTCTTCTCAGGGTCTGGTTATTCTGCAGTTGGAAATTAAAAGGTGCATTTTGTAAAAGCCATATGCATTACCTATTGTTAAGATTTAATTTTGAGATTGCATATGAAATCATTAGATGGAAGATAGACATCAGAGTGAATGGGTGTTTTGTGGATAGAGAAAATAAAAAAATTAGTCATTGGATAAAGAGAAATTATATCCTATACATTTATTTCATTTCTTTGTCGTTTGTCCTTAAAATTAAGGAAATTATTGTATTTTTCATTTACAGCGATTAGATGCATAGTTAAATTTGCCAGCTGTTTTAATATTGACATAATTTTCAATCTCCTTTATTTGCAGGTTAATTTCACTGTTGTTGTGGTGCTGTGCATTCTCATTTTCCTGATATTTGACTATGAGGAATTTGTATCTGAAAACAATTTACCTTTTTTTGCTACTTTATTGATGTTATATGGGTAAGTTTATTTCATTTTTTGGGGGCAGTTTTAGAATGAACAAATTTGATGTTATAAATAAAATGCCATTGATTTTTAATTTAAGTTTGATCTGAAGCCTTAGCACAAAGTACAAATTTCTCATTTTAATTTTCTCTTCACAAATGATATGTCTGAGACTATTGATCTATGTTAGTATTTAGGTTATCAGGAGTAACTAAGGTGTCAGTCATATAGATGTTTTATTACCTGCAACAAACGAAACATGGATTAACTTTTTGTCAGATCTTTATGGTATTACGCAGTGCTGTTAAGATATTTAGTTTCGTATTTAATATTTGGCAAAAATATCAAATTAATGACTACTCTTCAGGGACAAATGCTTTATTGCCCACCTAAAAATTGTACCTTCCCTAGATGGTCTGTGACACCTTTGATGTATCTACTGTCCCAATTCTTCAAAGAGCCAAGCTCCTCTTTTGTAATTTTATCTGGATTGAATTTGTTCCTTGGCATACTAACAACCCTTGCCAGCTACATTCCTTCTCTGATAAGCTTGAAAAGTGGTGGGGTAAGTGAAGTCAACTTTGTACATGGCAAAAATCTTAGGCTGAAGCAATTGTTTAGTTATTGAAGGTCAATTCTAAATTTATGTTTTTGTCATCCATCTGCATCTAATTGTATTTTTATTTGAAAAATTGTATTATCTCTCGTAGGTTAAAATATGCTGGTGCTATTATTTTCAACATGATGACTATACTATTTGTATTCTGGAAAAATCATGGTAAAAGAGTGATCATGATATTGATCATGATAAGTTGCTATCAATTTGTTTAAGACACAAATTCCAGAAATTATTTGATTTGAGGCGATAAAATCTAGTTCTTTTTTAATATCCTCTCTTTACAGCTCAAGACTCTTTTCTGTTTTATTTATATTGTAATTGATAATTAATGACTTAAAATATAGCCCATTAATTGAAAGGTCTTGATTAAGGTCAAAATAATAATTTGTCAATTAAATACTTAGGGATGAATTATGTAGCATATGGCCTTTGTCTAGTGGCAATACCAGATTAGTAATGGACTCACACAGTGATGATGAAAATAGTATTAAACTTAATTCTTCTTTATAATAATGGTCAATATAAATAGTTTTTTTTAGTTTAAATAAAATAAATCCTTATTCAAACTTATCACATAATTGTTGTAAATATTTCCCTTGCAAAGGAAAGTAGCATCACTTGTTTTTAGAGAAGTTGAACACTCCCTAAGTTTCCTAAAAAAATCTCATATAGAGACAAAGAAGTTTGATAAATACAAAAAGGAAAGACAAAAGGCAAGGCATGTGGGAATTTGTCCCTAACTTAAACCTGTTTGTATTTGCCCCTGAGAATAAGTCTCTCTTGATGATGTGGTCAAATTTTTTTCCCTGTGACCTAAAGGAAAAAAATTGTAATGTATGATCTGATTTGAGGACGAGACAGGATATCCAGAACATAAACTAGCTAAGGAGTAGGAAGGCTAGTTTTATAGAAAATAAGAGGGTAACGGATGTAGCAGGGAATGGAGGTGAAGCTTCTAGACGTGCTTGGAGATTGTCTGAGTTTTATTTATAAGAGAAATGAGATGGGGAAAGTGTGGTACAAGGAAAGTGATGCGCAGGATAGCAGGGATGAAAATATTAATTTCTTTACTGTATAATATAAATAATTAAGATGGTTTGTTGGAGGAGGGGATGAGATATGAAATTTGGTGTTTCTTCTTCAAACAATGGCATTTTATAAGATTTCACTGTGCAATTTCACATATTTAAAACTGGATGTATGATATTCAAACACAACTATTCATTAAACAATTCAAGTTAAAATTTAATAACAAAATATTAAGTATATAACTTCTATCATCCTCAATGTCCTGCTTTCTATCTTCACAAACACATGCTAATCTCTGTACAAAATATCAATCCTGCTTCTTGTAGACCTTTTTGTGGCTTCAAACCACCCAATTACAATTTTGTGCTCCAATGCCCAGCCAGCACTTTTGGCATAGAAATTGTTAAAAATAGTATATCAACAAATAAACTGAGATTAAGTGATGATAAAACAGAAATTATGATTTGTTCAGTTAATTCCAAAGTGAAATTAGTATATTTAGACTGAAATAGATGCCATGCCATCTAAAATTGATTCATACAGTTAATCTATGTCAGAAACTAAACTATGATCTCAAGAGAAGGAAACAAATTAATGAATAATACTCAGGTATTGATTCAATGAAAACTCTTGTGACCTCACTGATATTTTCTCATCTTGATTATTGTAAGTCACTGCTCTCTGGCGTTTCCCTAAAAAAATTTACAAAAGCTTCAGCTCATTCAAATTTAGCACTTTGGCCAATACTGAACAAAAAGAAGTGGCAACATCACTTCTATTCTTGAAAATTTGCATAGGTTCAAATCTTATGACTTATGTATGTGTGAAATTAGTTAAGGTTTTAAAATTTTCAAATTGACTTCTAGCATTAAACTGGAATTGAAAATTAAATCTAAAAAGATCAAAAGCTTTGAGCTTCAGAAAGCTTCAAATCCTTTCAAACTAAAACGGCTCTAATTAGCATTGGAAATGAAAATGAAGTGTTTTCTTGAAACAAGAATGCCTAACATGTCTCAACTCATCTGAATAGGGATATGTGTGCATGTGTGTGTGATCTCTATATGTATATTTATAAAAAAAAATGTATGTACTAAAGTATTTGCATGTTTCAATATTCCAGGGTGGCTTGGAATTTGATGAAACTCTAAACAAGGTTTTCTCTCTTCTGCCTCACTTTTGCTTGACTAAAGGAACACTGGATCTATCCCTACTCTATGCACAGGCTAGTGTTATGTCATCTTTTGGTGAGCTTCTTTATTTGTTTTTGTTTTGTTTTTTTGCTGTTCAATTATAAAGTTTGGGTTCTAGTCTTGATTGTCATTTAGTTCAATAAGTTTGAGATTTTTCAAAGTTTCTAACAAATTATGGTTGTGGTTTATTCTGTATTTGTTTATCCAATGCTTTGTTGTCTCAATATCTTTTGAAAATTTGTGTGATGTGAGGATAATAGAAAAGATTCTAGATGCCTTCATATAAGTTGGTTTAAGAGTGCAAACGATTTTAAAGTAATTGTAGCTGTGAATGTACAGTTTCAATGCTCAGGAGGCGTGTTTAGGGTGTTTTTGGAAATTGGTGTCTTTATAAAAAGTGTATTTAATAATAAAAGTAATAACTATCTTTCTTGACTTAATAAACCATCTGTATGGATGTTAGATAGTGTCACAGTTATTATTGACAATCCCTTTACTTTTTACTGTTCTGGATTTGTTTTCAAATCAGCAATAAAAGTTTGGACATGGCACATAACTCTGATGGAATCTTGAACTGTGATTTAGCTTAGATATAAGTTTTGAGAGAGCTGGTCAAAGAACACCAAGACTAATGGAAATTGAAATCACATTAGGTGCTCTATTTTGGGATGCATTAGATTTAGAAAAGTCTAAGTAACTCAATTTTTGTGTGTTTTTGAGTGCAAGAGGCCAGTCCAACAGAGCATAGTATCACTGCTTACAACTGTAGGTGAGGACCTAGACTTGTACAAAAATTTAAAAAAATAGATTTGAAAATATAGGGAAAATAGGAAGGTGGTCAAACTGGCTTTTATCACAAACTATTTTTCTTATGTTGATCGGTGTGGCAGAGAAGCAGCACCCTTGCATCATTATCTTCTCTGTGCTCTCCACACGTACAAACAACCAAATGCTTATTTTGCTTATTCTTAGAGGAGCACAACTCTCTACAAAGAAGTGAAGTGATTTTCCTCAGCAAGTGGTTAGTGGTTGTGTCATTTACCTAGGCCGTGGTAGCTATCTAGTCAAATAGTGTGTTCAGGTACTATAGTCTTTGTTTAGAGTAAACCAATTATACAGCTAAAAATTTGTCACGCTGGTAAAGGGATCATTTAGCGGAAAGGTAAATTTGTCTGCCATGCATTTATGCTTACACTACTGTAGAAAAGAGGGATTTTTGTAATCATGACAAGAGTTTCTGTTACATCTGTTTGCTTGATGCTCTTGGTTATCTGTTTAGTCTTCAAATAAATGTTTACTTTCTTTGTTTTTTATTAATAGACATAGATTACAAAAATTTGAGGAAAATTTGTTTTATTTGCTTCATCTAGACTTATTTTTGTAAAGCAAGTTCTTGCAAGTATAAAATACTATGGACCTTGTATATATATCAAATTTATAAAAAAAATCCTTCTTTTTTACCATCCCATTTTATTTCAATCGCTTAGAAATTTAAATGTTTTGTTCTTTATGTAAGAATTTCAATGGCTAAAATATATCTCAGGTGATTCATTTGAACCCAACCTGATGGATTGGAATCAAAGTGGTCAAGGCCTAGTCATAATGTTTTTCCTGGGACTGGCTCTAAACATTCTGGTTCTGGTACTGGATGAGCCATGGTGTCTATCTCTCATGTAAGACTACTAAACTAAACTGACTGTTGTGTGAACTATTTTTTATCTACAATGACTTCTTTGTTCGTCTGTCTAAAATGATTTATTGCTCTTTGAACTTCTTCGTTTTATTATTCTCCTTTTCAAGTTTATGGTGGTTATTGGAATGATGCATTTTTTTAGAACCTGTTTACCTTTACTTCTTCTTTTGTCAACTAATGCTGAGACAAACACTTATAGAAATAATATGTGACCACCCAGAGCAACTCAATCAACTTATTGTATGAAAGTGAAAAAGTCTCAAAAATGTTAAAATAATTATGAGCCCTATTAGATAGTTATTAAGAAATATATAAAACCAAAAGTTCACTTTCTATGTATAAATTTTTTGGTGTCTAAATATTTTCTACACCCTTTGCTTTTTTTAGGTATATGTCTTCATCCTTTTTGTTTTTGTTTTACAAACTTGTTTACATTTGTTGAAATCCCCATGACTTGGTATCAATTATATCTTACATCTTCTAACAACAGATCAAAAGTCAGAAGGGATAAAAATGTCTCATACAACAGCCTTGTAGAAGAAGATGTAGATGTAATGAAAGAAAGGCAGAGAGTTTCATCTGGAGAGGCTGAATCAGATGTGCTGAGACTGGAAGATATTTCAAAAGTTAGTATAAATTTAGAGTTTAAAGAAAATAAGAGAGAGAGAGAGAGAGAGAGAGAGAGAGAGAGAGAGAGAGAGAGAGAGAGAGAGAGAGAGAGAGTGTGTGTGTGTGTGTTCCAATAACTTTTTGAAGTAGATCAATCTATTCTTTCAAGACTTACATGATTTGCTTCCACCTCCAACACTAGAATTTAGTCATTTACATGATGTTCTTCAATTTTGCGTTTTATTTTGGAAATTAATTCAAAGCAACAGAGCTTGCATTGCAAATAATAGTGTTCTTCAAATTGATATAGACTTTTGCCCAAGCTTAACTGCTAGTCTGCATCTCAGTTCGTTTATTTTAGATTCACTAAAAGAGTTTGAGAAATATTTTTTTCTAACATTCAGAACTTGTACATATTTTATATCCTCAGGTACACCTTGGGTGTTCAGAGCCTGCTGTGAACCATCTATGCATAGGCGTGCCTCAGGCACAATGCTTTGGACTCCTTGGTGTAAATGGGGCTGGAAAAAGCACTACTTTTAAGATGCTCACTGGAAATCTCTCTGTTACTTCTGGAGATGCTTTTATAGCTGGGTATAGGTGAGGAATTCTGAATCTGGAATCATCATAAACTGAATGTTATCATTGGTATATTCTTAGGATCTACACATTCATCAAATAATCTATTTTTCCAGTTCCATCATAGTGAGCATGCACAATCAACCAAGGTGAAATTTATACTACAATATTTTTCAATACTCTTGATTTACACAGTGCGGTAAATGAAAGGGCTTTTATTAGTTTTCATATTTTTATAAATTAGAATCCATTTTACTCTGCATGATGTGATTTCATTCCATTTTGACATTTTGTGGAAGGCTTTTTTTTCTTTGCCCTTTTTTTTTTTAGGGGAATTTTTTGTTTTTTAAAGAATGTATTGTCTCAAAACTTGTTGAATACAACCTATATATTTTTATCTTTTTCTGTTTGATAGCGTAGTTTGAGTTCTTAACTGATTCCCTGCCATGAGAATGGTCAACTGCTTAGCCCCATGAGCCGGTGAGAACGGCTCGGTGTTCTAATAGCTCTGTATCATAGCCGTAAGTCTGAAAGTACCACTGTTTGATACCAAATGACTCAGTATTCTTTCAGTTTTTTTCAAACCTAGCTTTGCAAGAGTTCATGTTTAGATTGATGCTCTTAGATAAGAACCCTGTCTCTTTGTTCAAATAAACTTTATTCAAACAATGATCACGGTTCTGAAACCCAAGAAGAGAAAAGAAACACTACATAAGCCTACATGGATACTGAGTAGCACTATATAAACTAGCAACACACTAGATTCTAGATGACATGGGAGTAAATTAGTACGAGCATGATTCGGTTAAATCTCAATGAACAATGATGCTATAATCTACGACTATGACTAGTATGAGTATGATTCAGTTCACGGATTAAAATAAGGATGTAATGTATTGACAGAAACATGAGAGGTAATATATGATTGATACTAGATCTACGAATGATTTATGAAGTGTAGCTGGATTAGTACCGATTACATGAAGCAGAACTTACAGATAAATGAAGTGAAATGTTTCTTCTGTTTACAACCACGATGACATTAGATTAGGGCAACCATTTTGGATCAAGAGTTGGGGAGTAATGTCCCTTGAGTGGAACTGTCTACAGAGATGGATCGTAACCCGTTAGCTCTGGGGAGCGTTTCTTTACATCTATCTCTCAGATCACTGTTATTACGGTAAAAAACATGGTAGATCTAACATGATAGGTTCTATGAATATCAGCTGCAAAGGCCATCTAATTTTTTAACAAATAATTCTGATGATAGATTTGAATTGTCTAATAACAATGAATAAGATGATATCAGTAGTGAAAGCAATAGTGAGGTCTAAATCTAGTCCTAAGCCTTTGGAAAGTGATATTGTTAGATCTGGATCTAAAATCTATATCCAGTAAAATGAGAATGACTGAAGATGTAGATCTAAATATAAATCTTAGCAATGTAGAATGAATTAGGCCTTCAACTTCTTAATTTAGCTCTAGACTAAGCACCACACCTTTTGATGCTCAATCTACATCTAGACCTAAATCTAGCTGAAAGTTTTTTTTTCCTTGAAGCAAACATGACCAACATAACTTTACAAAAAAGAAAATCGCTAAAAAAAGTTTTCCAAAGGATTGCTTTGAAATTTTCTGTATATAAAGTTTATAGATTGGCCTTTTGATGTCCTCAAATGAAATACCTTGTAGTACATAATGCTGTTGAATTTTTTGGTAAGTCAAATAAATATATAATAATTTTTTTTTACTTTTATTTATTACTTGTGCCCAACACAACACACGTAATATGCATCACTCACTAAAAACAATACTAGATTCAAAATCCTTGTTCATTCATGAAAACAATGATGTATAACACGAAGTATTTTGTACCAGTCTGTTGCTTGATCTGTCCATAACTCTGACACACCTAATTTGTAGAGGAGGCTTAAGTGGGCTGTGGAGGACTAGCCGTTTGGCACTGTGGGACTGAATCAGTTAAAATAGACTTTAATGTCATCATGGAATTCTCCGGAACCTCCTCGTATCAAAATATCCTGAGATTCCATCTAGAAATGCCAAGACCATGGGCGAAAAAGAGAGGCTGTGTCAAGGCTCGTTTTTGCGTTTTTAGCTGTTGCACGAAGATCGGCCTTCTCATTCTTCTTATTTTATCACCAGTTATCTTTCGCTATCTTATAATTTGACTTCTGCATACGTTTTCCCATTATGGAAAACCAAGCAAGTAATAAAAAGCTTGATTATGAGTCAGATGTGAATGACTGTCTTAGGTTTTTAGATTTAGATCTAGAATCTAGGTTCCTCTAGATTGAGGTAGTCTAGAATCAATCTAGATCTAGATATAAATCTAGGCCATCTTATTATGTCTTGTACGAGATCATTCTTGTGGGTGTGAAGAGTTACTTCTACAAAAGTAACCCCCCCCCAAAAAAAAAAAAAGTAGAACTTTACTGTGTCAATTTTGTGCATAATAATAAACCAGGCATTAAACGAAAGTTGGTCTTATTCATCTCAAACTTGGTTTTAGATTTGATCTACTCTTTCACTAGGCCTGAATGTTGTAATGTGTTTTTTTGTTGTTATTTATTCTGTCATTCCTGCTGTTTTTGTTTTTGTAATTTTTTTTTTTTTTAATTTTATAGGTGTGTTTTTCTGTTTTGTGTACTGTACATGGGGGATTCTCAACATCACACTTCAGCTACTACACAACTCAAATCAAATTCATGTTTAAAAAATAATCTGTTGTGGTAAAAAAATGCATGTGTAATTCGACATAAAGTACATTCTCTCTCTTTGAATGTGTAAAAATTTCAAAGCAATTAGTTGAGAAACAATAACAGTAGAAGTCTTTAATCGGAGGCACCCATTGTAGAGCCAAGGGGCCATTGATGGGTAGGAAGCTCACCCCTAGAAACAAAATGTCCGAAGAACAATGTGCATCTAAAAGAGTTAAACCATTTTTTTGTAGCAAATGGTTTATTTGTTATTTCATCCTGTCAAAATAAATTTTGTATTTTTTCTCCTTACTAATACAGCATACGCTCCAATATAAGTCAAGTGCGACAGTTAATAGGCTACTGCCCACAGAGTGATGCTCTGAATCCACTCCTCACAGGCAGGGAGCATCTTGAATTCTATGCCAAAGCCAGAGGCACTGAGCCTGCCAATGTTAAACTGGTTAGTAGTTTTATCTCTATTGTCTCAATTTTCCCCTAGTTTTTAAAACATACCCTCTCTTTCTTGTTAAATATTTAAGGGAATATTTTCAGAGTCTTAATATGTCGTAGATATTAACTTTTTCCTTTGTTTTATTTTTTTATACATATAAGAAGACTAGATACTTAATAATATTTAAAGTGAAGTATAAGCAGTAGAAATTTAGATCAGAACAAGAATTGAAGAGTTGTGGATCAGGATGAGGGCTACCAAAAAGATCCCATAGATATAGAAACCTTGAAAATACCACTTACAGGATGGAAGGGGGTGAAATTCTGTTAATATGTAGGGAACAAAAAGAGATGGATGCCAAGAACTGTGGCAAGAATTAAATAACAACAAAGATTTGAATAAAAATTATCATAAGAAACCTTTTAACTTAAATTCAGAAATGCTAGGTTTATGAGTTCATATTTTTTTTTATCATTTCATCTTTTCTTAAGTTAAGTCCAACTTTTTTTTTCTTATGTGACCTTATATGTTGGTCAGTATATATTTTCCTTTCAATTGCAGGTTGTAATCTGGGCTATTAAAACCCTTGGGCTGACAGCTTATGCAGACAAGGTGGTTCAAAGTTACAGTGGAGGCAACAAAAGAAAACTGTCTATTGCTATAGCAATGATTGGGAGTCCGCCTGTCATTTTTCTGGTAATTATTCCAGACAATTGAGATTTGATAATTTTGCGTTAATTTTCAGGGAAAGTGACCACATGTAAAGTAAAACAAAAATATTAACCAAGTAATTTTATTACCACAGTCATAAAAGGAAAAAGAAGAAGATAATAAAAGTGGTGTGTCTTGAGAGCTCCATAAAAACTTTTTTTCGAACTCATCTTAACTCAATCCCACCTATATCGCCCCCGGTTGCCCGTATGGACCACTATATTGTGTACCTATATCGCCCGTTCACTTTCACTTTCTGAGTGTCTACTTTCTTTCCTTATAACTAATGGAAATCTCATCGGAAATCTCGTGCAAACCTCATTTACATTTAGAGGACACTTTAGACTTTGTTTTGGTTAGTTTAGTTTCGTTTTCGGACTAAATTTAAATCTAAAAATCCAGTTCGAAATTGACTGTTTTTGTCTGTGATTTCAAGGCCTAGGCTAGATCTAGATCTAAACTTTGAGTTAGGATGGATGATCTCTTGAATCATCCTAGGGATGCTAAAGAAATCATTTATTTTGGTTATCTGCATGGTTATCCCTACAATCAGCATAAAATAATGACCATTGTTCATTTGACATCGGGAGTCAGATTGTGATGTTGAGATGGTGATGAAATGGGATGTTGATGGTGAAAAAATGAAATGGTGCTGGAGTCAGCCTTAAGTGAAGAAGTCTTAAAAAATTGGTTTACTATCATGAAACCTTGTTTTATTAAAAATTCAACACCTCTAGTTTTTTTGTTACCATTTATTTCATAATTTTATCTTGTTTTGTTTGATTGTAATATTTTTTGTAATGTATAGATCTATTTTTTTGTACGGAGTTAAGTCCCTTCTCTTAGGGTCAGGGCTTTACTTAAGCTGGAGTTATTTAGGTGGGATTGAGTTAAATAAGAATTTCTCTCAGTCTTGAAAAGTCATGGAAAATAAATCTTAAGCATTGCAAGCAATGTCTGCTTTTTGCTGTGATTAGTTTTTATTTGTAAATCAAACTTAAATCACATTTTGTCTCATGAGTGTAAGGCAGTCTGCCAATTTAATAGCTTTGGAAGTTAAAAGAAAGCTGTAAAAATTAAAATTGAAGTTTACATAGATCATCTGTGCTAGATTTTTCAATTGATTTGGGCAGAGACATTCTTTCTTCCATTCAAACCATGTCATTTTTTTAAAATCAGTTTAGGGCTCCTTTCATCTGTACACTGTCTGACATTTGTTTGTTTGTTTCGTTTTGTTGTTTTTTTGTTGTTTTTTTATTTAGGGGGGGGGGGGGTGGGTGAAGGTGGTTGGATTTTCTAAATATTTTAGAATTTTTTTGTCCCAAAACAGAACTGTCAGACTGCAGAAAAATCCATGCAATATTTCACAAGGCCATGGAGAGCCTTCTGGCTTGGTTATAATCAAAGTGAAGATTATAACTTTAAAAATAGTAACACAAGGATAACCTCAGTAGGCAAAATTACTTGTTTCCTCAGTGTCAATCATTTTATCAGTTTTTGTACAGTTCAGTTTCAAGTAAGATATAACTACGCCAGCATTTATCAAAGACCGAGACACCCATACACACCCAAATCTCAGTACTCTCTTCTTGATTAGGATGAGCCAACTGCTGGTATGGATCCTGTAGCCAGACGTTTTCTCTGGAACTGCATCAACAAGGTTGTCAAGTCAGGCAGGACAGTTATTTTGACATCACACAGGTAGAACTACTAACTGATATTTTTTATGATTTTTCTTTCAGTTGTTCGTTCCCTCTAGCCATAGTGCTTCACCTATTATTAGTGCTGCTGCTGCCACAATTACAACTATCATCACCTTTACATATATTATTGTTACTACCCTTACTACTTCTGATGATACTATTAAGACGGCCTTCTCCATACTACTTAACTACCACTGAAACTGTTGCTATTTTTACTACTACTTCGGCTGCTATAAATACTTTTATAATAACAAACTGCTCTTGCTCCTCCTCCTACTACTATTATTATTATTACTACTACTACTACTACTACTACTACTACTACTACTACTACTACTACTACTACTACTACCACCACCACCACCACCACCACCACTACTACTACTACTACTACTACTACTACTACTACTACTACTACTACTACTACTACTACTACTACTACTTCTACTATTACTACCACTGCCACTGCCACTGCCACTGCCACTGCCACTGCCACTACTACTACTACTACTACTACTACTACTACTACTACTACTACTACTACTACTACTCCTACTGTTACTGCTGCTACAGCTATCACTACCCTCCTCTTTCCTCTCCTTCTCCTTCTTCCTCCTCCTCTTCTTGTTGTTGTTGTTGTTGTTCCTCCTCCTCCTCCTCCTCCCCCTCCTTTGTCTTCTTCTTCTTCCCCCTTCTTCTCCTTCTTGTTCTTGTTCTTGTTCTTCTCCTTCTTCTTCTTCTTGTTTTTCTTCTTCTTCTTCTTCTTCCTCCTCCTCCTTTTCTTTTTCTTGATGTCTTTTTTGTATTGCTGTGACTGTTGCTACAAGCATAAACTCAAGTTTAATATACTTCCCCCAAAAATCCATATTTGACAAAAACTTAATGACAAGTTCTGATGAAAATGTATGAGATAATCACAAAAAAATTTTGATAAAAAAAGTGTCTTTATTTCCAGTATGGAGGAGTGTGAGGCTCTGTGCAACCGTCTGGCTATCATGGTGAATGGCAGGTTCCAATGTCTAGGGAGTCTGCAGCATCTCAAAAACAGGCAAGGTCCCAAGCACAATACTTTCAATTCATTCACACTTCATAATTTTATGTGATGATACAATTTTGAAGTAGAGATATGATTCTCATCACCAAAATAACTGAAATATCTTTTGTTCAAATTAGTTGATGTGAATTAACTCAATTCCACCTAAAGAACTCCAGCTTAAGTAAAGCCCTGACCCTAAGAGAAGGGATGTGACTCCGTACAAAAAAATAGATCTATACATTACAAAAAATATTACAATCAAACAAAACAAGATAAAATTATGAAATAAATTGTAAAAAAAAAACTAAAGGTGTTGAATTTTTAATAAAACAAGGTTTCATGGTAGTAAACCAATTTTTTAAGACTTCTCTTTCACTTCATGCTGACGCCAGCACCATTTCATTTTTTCACCATCAACATCCCATTTCATCACCATCTCAACATCACAATATGACTCCCGATGTCAAATGGACAATAGTCATTATTTTATGCTGATTGAAGGGATAACCATGCAAATAACCAAAATAAATGGTTTCAATAACATCCCTAAGATGATTCAAGCGATCATCCATTTTAACTCAAAGTTTAGATCGAGCCTAGGCCTAGAAATCGCAGAAAAAACGGTCAATTTCGAACCGGAGTTTTAGATGTAAATTTAGTCCGGAAAAGAAACTAAATTAATCAACACAAAGTCTAAAGTGTCCTCTAAACGTAAATGAGGTTTGCACGAGATTTCCGGTAGTTATAAGGAAAGAAAGTAGACACTCAGAAAGTGAAAGTGAACAGGCGATATAGGTAAACAATATAGTGGTCCATACGGGCGACGGCGAGCGATATAGGTGGGATTGAGTTAAGGAGCAGCATTTCAGCATTAATCTAGAATTTTTGAAAACTACTTATTATTGACAAAGGCTTTATTTAAAAAACATTTTTAAAGACCTATGTTTTAGTATACTTAGGCTTATAAGCACACGTGTTGTCTTTGAATGAGGCCACATAAAATCAAAACAGTGGGGCTATAGTTCTCACATTTAGCTGGCTTTTGACTCAGTATTTCCTTACCCCTCCAAGCCTTGCATGTAAACAGTATGTAGTGTCACTCTCAGGGCATTTTTAAGCCTTTACATATAGTTCGAAAATTGCACAATGAAAAGGAAAAGAAAATACATATAACTTTTCTTAAAGCGAAAAAGATGTCTAAAACATTTAGATATTTTTCAAATGACAAAAAGATGACTTTGACTTTGAAATGCTGACATTCATTTATTTATCCAAAATATTTGCTTTAATCTGAAAAAAATTTGCTGATGTGAGGAGTATATATATATATATATATATATATATATCTCAAAATCCTCCACACTGTCACTGTCTAATGCTTCTAGACCTTGTTCTAGATCAGTATTTTAGCTCGTTTGATACCCGTCAGACTGTTTGTAGATCCAGGGTCAGCCATTTTTCACAAGTCTTTATCTTGGTGGATGCAATCTAATGAAATGGGGTACACAAAATCACTGTTTTAACTATGAATCTGATTAATCAACATTAGTTGCTTTCAGGCCCTGAACTCTTAAATTATATCTTTTGTTTCCCTTTTATCAGGGATGCAAGTAGGCTCGTCATGTTAAAGCTAAACTATTAAACAGTTCAAATTCAGTCCAAAATTATGTACATGTAAGATTTCACTCACTCCTAGTGACTAGAAGCAGAGTACACAAGGTTAGAGCAATTTTATAATCCCAGTCACCTGAGGTGTAATACTTATTTCTCTGGCATATATATATATATATATATATATCTTTTGTAGAGCAGAATATGCATGATCTCTGCATCCATATACACTTTCAAGTTCCATCACATATTTACGTGCATCAGGTTTTGATAGTATTTAATGAAAATAAGCCTCCAACTGCAAGGGTAAGTATATTTTGGCAGTTCCAAATGTCTCATGCTGCACAGTGTAGAATTTTGCCCTGAAAGCTGCTTTTTAGTTCTGAACAATGGGAGGAAATTGATGCCTGAAAGCTTTTTTGAACTTAGGCAACTCAAGCCTTGTTACAGCGGGCCGAAGGCAGGTAATGTTATCAATCACTGTCAGGCCCACCCATGACCTGATTTAATCGCTATTTGCACAAACCAGTGCACAGGTCTGCTGAATTTTATGAAATAAAACAAAACATTCCTCCTCTTTACCTCACAATATCTTCAAAACTAGTCATAGAACAGACATCGTTCAACTTACAACAGTTTCTTTCAAATCTTATTTGAAACCGTGTGTTACTTTGATTTTCTGTCATCTTATTTGTGAGTGTGGTTACTGCGTTTTCATAGTCCATGTTTTTATCTATAATTTTACCTGTAATCTGCTCCTATTGGATTTAATTGTTAATTAATTAACAATAAAAACACTACATTATCACTTTTCAATATTTATCTGAAAGAACAAAAACCATATATTAAGAAGAAATAAGTTTTGTTAAGTTTGATGTGTTCAAACTGCGCCATGGCTGTTTTAGTTCATACAAAACCCTCACACCAAAAATAGACCCAGTCACCTCTGCATTAGACACAGTTCTGAACAAACATAAAATTACACCACAAGCATATCACAGTAGATCTTTTGCAGGAAATCACTGCCACAAATATCTCCAACCATATGTTTACACAGACTTTACAGAAACAATCATCAAACACAAACCCTTACGAACAATCCATTCCTCATAGACGAAGCACATACAATACAGATAACATTTAACCATCTCAACAGGGCATTCAGGACAGTTCACAAGGCTATACAGTGCACACCACTATCGCTTCTATTGACTTCTTTCTTATATTGACTTGCTTTCTCAAGTTTGAATTTTTCCCGTATTTGCTGTCTATAATTAAAGTTCTCTATATCGACACTCTCTCTTTTTTTTTATTCTTACATCAACATCAATAGCACCAAGGTAAACGGGCAAAAGAGGCCCGCTAACAAATGAAAAAAAAAAGAGATTTGATTCGCGTCTTTATCTCTCTCAGAATGCCTCATGTTGGTGTGTTACATCGCAAAGTGAGTGGTAATCCCTTTGGTACCGGTTACTATGACTGGAGGTGCGGTGGGATGATAAAGATGGAGAGGGGGGGTGTGGGGTGAACAGTGATGTGACCATTGGGCCTATAGTGTATCACATTCAATGATTCACGTGGAGCGCAGGGGCTTAGCCTGCAGTGATGAATGATAGGTGTGCTGTGGGCTTGAAAGGTTGAACTCTAAGCAAGAGAGTGATGCACAAGACCAGGCTAGCACTTATCAGGCCTGCAGTACAACAATTGTCTGTACAGAATCCACAGGTTGTATCTAGATCTAGGGGAGGAGGGGAGGGAAAGTCTGTTCGTTTGTAAGAGGAAAGCTACGTGTAACAAGGGAAGTAACTGGAAGTTTACAAGATACTAGTAGTAGCTTACCCTTGAGTATAAAACCCTGTGCTTAAACTACATGTATATATATGTAGTGTATTTTTTAAAAAAAAAAGGTATATAAATTAAAGAGACATCGTGATATCGACTTTTACTTATATCGACATAGAAATTTTGAACCCTTATATGTCAATATATTAGGAGTGCACTGTATCCCACACAGCAACTATAATAGATTACAGCTCTTTACCATACATTCAAACAGTAATAGACAAATGCATAGCAATTTACAGAAGAATGTTTTACAATAAAGTTATTCAAAAACATTTACTAGAACACCACTGCATTCCACACATTAAAAAACACAAGTTTGGACTGGGCCTCCTTGGAGAGCAGGGAAGAGGAAACAGCCATCGATTGATAGCACATTTAGAAAAACATCGAGCGCAAGTGTTTACAAACAAACTTGATAGATTAAACCACATTTTAACAGTACACCTTCTACAAATAGCACCTTCTCTCCAAGCATAGGACAATTCGTATATCTGTGATGTATAATTGCTGTAAAATATTTTTATAATTTAAACTTTTATTTATTCTGACCTGCTGAGATAGAACAGGATATGTGATATCTTTGTATGATTAAATTTATCCTTTTTGTGTAAGTTAATGTGGTACCAAAAAGCACTAATGTAATATAGTGAAGAGTAATCTGATTGGGACTGCTTGTATTTAGCTAAGCAATATTAAGTTCAACATAGGGACATGTTCAAAGATTCCATCTCTAGCAAAAAGTATTCTATCTAACATGGAAAAAATTGGTGAGTAGTTTATTCAAAACTGATAAGTTCTGTATCTGAAATATAATAAGAATTACAAGTTGCGTTTAGTTATTACAACCCTTTAAAAATCACTCTATTGTTTTCTAATACACTACAATAAATGCAGAGTTTATGACCATATAACAAAAGAAGTATTTCAGTTAGAATTTTCGTTCTTGCTTGTCTGTAGAGCCTGTTTATTTTTTATTTATTTTTCAATGCAAACTTTAAAATACAACATATTTATCATTATTGTGAATAGAAGTTACAATAAAATATTGAAAAAAGCTTAAAGTGTCATGCAAGCACAGGGACGCCTAGTCTATCTGAGTTGACATCTAGATCACGGGGTCAGGTCATTGACACCATGCAAGCTTCAGCAACTAGCACTTTCGCAATGCTGTTGCTGAAGCAAGCTGCTGTCGACTAAACGTTTTTTAGATTTCAGAAAACCTGTATGAATTAGGGTTTGAAAATGACATAATGCATTAAGATAAAAAATTTGAAATATGTTGCAAATCTCCTCCACAAGAAACTCTAGCCAGCTAAGATCATCAAACTATAGAGCTAGCTGCTTATATACAATAAGAGAAGACAAGTGTGGCTCAAATCATAGTTTCTATATCAAATTGATCATTTTGATCATTCTTTGTCAGAATAAATAAGATAAAAATCAACATATTATAAACACACTATGAGTAGGAATCTCAAAACTTTTCAATACAAATTTCTATGAAATAGAAAGCATGTTGACATGTGAAATCACAACTTGAATGAAAAGACTGTCACAGGTAAAGATAAGCTATCGTAGCATTACAGCTAAACTTGCTTCTAACCTTGTTTGCTTAATACAGCAGAGTCCGCTTATTTTGAAGTCATTTGGATAAAAAAAGGACTTCGAATTATCCGAAATTCAAATTATCAGAATACATAGAGAAAGAGAGTTAAAATAATGTTGATGACAGATCAGGAATGTCATACAAGTGTGCAGGGGGTGGGGTGGGCCTAACCCTTTTTATTTTTTGTAGCTTTATTGCAGACTCTTGCCTGTAACGTAGGTGGGCACACACACATACACCAGAATCGCTTGCCGCGCTGAGCATAGATCTACATGTACTTTGTTTTACAAGCCTGGAAAAGTGCTTTCACTGCGTCAGAATAAAAAAATTACGCCAAAATCGCTTCGAATTAACCGGATCCTTATTTCAAAATTCGGACTAACCGATGTTTTTTAATAAAGCTTAAATAGAGAAATATTTGGTAAAATTAAACGACTTCGAAATATCCAAGAATTCGAACTATCCGGATTCGAATTATTTCGACTCAACTGTATTATGTTTTAGCATAGAACTGAATCAATCCAATTGTATTTTTGTGAATTTTCATACAGTATTGATAGAAGGAAGACATAAATGTAAATATTAAGAGATTTTCAATAATTTTCTCTTGATCTTCAGATTTGGCAATGGCTATACTATCAATCTACGTGTTGGAGGAATGAATCCAGATCTCACAAACATCCAACAGTTTATTTCATCATCTCTTCCCTATGCTAAGTTGGTAGAGCAGCATTACAACATGCTTCAGGTAAAGAAAAAAACAGTTTCATGCTAAATACTTTGAGAAAAAAGGAAGGGTGAAAGAGAGATCACTATCTTTGTAAGCAGTAAGCTATTTATTCGAATTTTGCATTGTGTGACACTGAACTTCTGATTGTTTTGTTTTTATTTGTACCATTATTTTGTATGTTTTGAAATGAACAACAATTAAAGACCGACAACATAAATGTACTGAAATCTTGAATGGTGACTCATCTTAGAATAGATCTAGATCTTGAAAGCTAGATAATCTCTGGGGCATTAGGCTAAGGCAGCTGGCTTGCACTGGCTCTAATCAGTACAGTTTGTGTGTGAGCATCTCTTAGAGACCAACATAACTCAGTTAAGGACTGATGTTAGGTTACCTAGGCATCTCAATGTTCTAGGCTATTGGGCAGGATGAACTTAAGCCAAAGAAATCATGGTGCTCATTAGTAAGGAAAGGCAAGTAGATTGGACAACAAACTTGCAGTAGCAGAAAAAACAAAAACCAACAGTCTGTCAAGAACCACTTTAGAGCTTTGGAAGTTGGTACAACTCCCCTTTGAAAGACACTCAGAGTAAGAGAAGATGACAAACTACAAAGCTCGCCACTTAAGGCCTTATTGACATAAAACAAATTTGGACTGCAGTGCAAATTAGAAATGTGGCGCCTTCAGTTCATGTTTAATTCCTTAGCTTCTTTGGCCACTGCTTTTATGACAACTGCTCATCCATTGTGAAGGATATAAAGTTTAAGATCAACATCTCAAGGAAATGTTTAGGGGTTGCCAGACAAAGCTGAAACTCCAATTGAAATCAGTCTTAGAGAAGTATAGATGCAACAAAACAAGACTGCTCACAAAGCTGGAAGACTTGGATTATGTGGTAATGAAAGTCACTTAATCAACAATTGGAACCAGCAAGAAGTGGAGAGCTGTCAAACATGTAGAAAAGGCTTAAAATGGCCTCAAAATGAAAGAGGTGATCTGCCAAGCACAGAGCAGTTGTAAAGCATTAGGGTCATCTATCACAAAGCAGTAGTGAAAGGCAGTAGGGAAAGAGAAAAGAGACATGGTCAGCATAATGGGCATGATGAAGATGCAAAGAAATTTAGAAGGCAGTCGAGCAGCCTCCGCAAGGACATTGCATCAGTAGATACAGGTACCTTAACATAGATTGACATCTGCCATTAAAGATTTGCTTCCTCATCACACCAGTGTACAATCTCTTTCCCTCCAATGCTAACACTGTATGCTGACAAAAGAAGTGAGGCTTTCTAGGCCTACAGTGCTTAGGCATACAGAGCACATCCTGATCTTTTGTAAGATACACCTAGCGGCACATCAGAGTGCTTCAAGAACTTGCCTCAATCATTAATACAGCAAGAACTTGATCTAGTCTGGTAGTGGCAAATCCACTGAAATTCACCACAGAAGAAGACACCAAGTCATGACATGGAAATTGTCAAGAACAAAAAACCAAAGGAAAGGAATTTTAGGTGGTTTAATGACAAGGAAGCTTCCATGTAGCTATCTATAGATTTTTTAGTAAAAATTCCCTGTGAAAACAGTATTGAAGATGCTCACAGTCACACTTACAAAAGAGAAAAGTACCTAAACTTGATGAAACAACAATCTAGCTACCAAGACAAGATAATGCCAGTTGCAAGTGGTGCCAGAGGATTTGTGGGGGTAGTCAGCTAATGATCTTCTCAGCAATCTATTCACTACTAACTGAGACAGTTGAAAATAATTCTCAATTAACTGGAAGAAATGGAAGGGAAAGGACTGCTAATACTAATTATACCAGAGGCAGAATTTTCTTCCCATATTGATGGATGAAGCACATAAACAGCAATGTTGCATCATCTTCTTCTCTATGCTTTCCAAATTCATCATATCATACCCTCCACTTTCTTTACATGCATCCTCAGTCAGGCTTCTTCTCTCCTCTCTCACTAACTCTTCCACTAATTTTGTTTAGGCTTAAAGTAGCACAACTCCCTGCCAGTGTTTATCTCATCCATGTAAAGTCTATTTAAATGGTAACTGCTGCCGATTTCAATTTGGCTGTGTGATGTGTATTTAAAGTATATCATGTGTATAGTAAAACATGTGTCTTATTCTGAAGGTGTCCATTGAGCTAAAGATTGCTTTTATCTGGTGTGGGTGTATACGGCTACTACTGAAGCATTTAGGTGAACCTATATCGTATTTCTTTGTCCTTTTTTGCTCATTTGCATATTTTATTTATTTTCTTTCTGATTTTCTTAGTACCAACTCGGGAAAGATAATCTGTCTCTAAGTAAGCTGTTTTGGACCATGGAGAAGGCAAAGGCTTTATATGGAGTGGAGGATTACAGCGTGTCACAAACAACCTTAGAGCAGGTCTGAAATAGCGCTTTTACCTCTGACATTGACACTCTGTTCAATACTCCTGTGTTAAAAATAAAGCATCATTAATTGACAATATAATAGAAATTACCATTTTTCTTATTACATGTCTATACACATGCATGCCTATCATGCCTAAGTTTTTGCAAAAAATAAGCATTGACATATATTGTTTAGGCTTTACTATAGTGAGGGAGGAGGGTAAGTTTGCAGCAAAAAAAAAAAAGGTCTTCCAAATGGTTCAAATTAGTCGTATGTCACTCATTAAGTCATTTCAGATTCAAAGATGTTAATACTTATAACTATGCATTTTTTTTATTTATTTTTTTTTTTTGGCAGGAAGAGGGGAGGGGGGGGGATCAAAATGGAAAATAGCATCAAACTGTCCCAAAATTCTGTGAATAGTTATTGAGTTTCTAATCTCTAAAGATGAATAGATTATGATCTACTGTGGTATTATTTTTTTTCTGTCCTAAAGTGCGATTCCGACACTCAGTATGTCTGTTTGCATAACAAATATGCACAAGTTATACTGTATAATATATATAATGTATAAAAGGCATGATGATAATCTTCAGTAATATAGGCTCTGCATTTTATTTTATTGGACAAAAAATTGTATCTGTATATAGAATTATGCAATTAGTTTCCATCCATTTACTCTTGATTTATTTTCAAATAGGTGTTCATAAGCTTTGCAAAAAATCAAAGGAAGTCAAATCAAATGTCAACCCAACAGGATTCGATAGCAGAAGAAAAAGAAGGTATACCATTGCAAGATTTACAGAAAAATGGTAAGCACTTCTTTTAAAAACATTGGGGAATTTTTAAAAGTAAAAAACATCTTGGCAGGGCTAAAATGCAAAGATATGTTTTCTTGTTGTGATGTTGCAAGATATGTCCTTTCATTATACTGCACAAATCATAAAGAAATGAATGATTTAGGCCCAGGCTACATGTAACAAAAATTGATTTTTTTTTAATGTATTAATAGTGAGGTGCTCAATTTCTTACGTGAATTTTATATGATCATTGACCTTTTCTTTGTTTTTTTACATATATAATTAGCCATAATGCAGATCTAATTTACATGTATCATGGATAATTATCATGCCTATAAATTATAGTGATCTAAGGCCAAACTAAAAGTCAAGCTTTGTTTGTCTTTGTTAAATCTAAGAATTTTTTTTATCTCTTTCAAAGTTTTTTAGATTACATTTACAGGCAATTCTCAAGGAATTGGGAATCTAAGGATAATTTGAGCAAGGAATAGGCTAAGAATGAGAGGCAACAAGTTGGGCAAAAATGGCTCTGGGAAATTTTGTTTAAATAAGGCCTATCACCACAAATAAAGTCTTACCAAACATAAGTATTTGGGATCCCACGATTTATTTGCAGGTCAGAATAAGAAATAGAGAATGCATAAGGTTGGCAGGAGTGGTGTTATTTGTTGGAGGTTAATCTGTCTCTTTTACAACTATGAATGCAAAACACAAAACTCTGTAACATTATGCAGGAAATCACAATATTATGTTACTGCGTTAGTTTAAATAATGCAGGAAATGCTGAATGTTTTCACAATGGCAGCATGATGGGAGCAGATTCCTAAAGAAATATTTAGGTTCTATTAATTTGTAATTTGGATATATATATATATATAGCTCAAAAAATCTCTCATTCTATTATATATACCTTATCTTATAGTCTGGACTGGGAAAGGGATCTTTAGTCTCAGAGGGTATCAGACTTAGGATCATTATAAATACTGAGTTTCATGTGTCCACATTTTTCTGTATATCGCACCTTTGACAAAGAAGTCTTGGAGATACATGTCATTTTGAATGTCAACAAATATCATTTCATTGCCATGAGGGGTAATTTCCTGTGGGTTTTTTTTTTTTAATTTCAATTGTTTTCCAGTCTGAACTGGCTTTTTTTTTTTTAAGTTTCCATCCAATAAAAGTGGCTACACACTTGACCAATACATTTTTACTTTGGTCTTCTCACACTTTTTTTTTGTGTGTATCCTTATCTCAACTAGATAGTTTAAAAAAAATTTTTTTGACCCTTTGTCTTATTAATTTCCTCTAAAAGCCTAACTTACTACTTCTGAGCCATTTATATGAATATAATTATCATTAGCAATTTCTTTGCCCCAGGGACAGTTTACACATTGTCTATACCAGAAGATGCTTTTGCAGAGTTTGCCACTTCAAAGCAATTTTTCAGATCACTCAGTGATATTCAGAATGACGATGATGGTATTGCCAACCTTGATATATTTGAAGTAGGTGTCCAAATAGATTATTTGTCTACTTTAAGCAACTATTTATAGAGAAGGGAGAGAAAAAAAGAAGACAGAAATTGGTTTGGTGATAATTAAGCATCATGAGCCTAGCATTAAATATGAAATATTGCAGTATTTCATTTTTGTTATTACCTTCTCTCTAACCTTTTGTCTCATTCTCATTTTTTATTTCCAAAACTCCTCTCCACTATCATACCTCATTTTTGCTCCCATCCCTTCTCTATGTAGCTTTTACCTTTCCCTCTGAGTTGAAATTATTTGCAATCATTAATGAAAATTGAAGTAATGTCTTCCAGAATTGAAAAAAGAAAATAAACAGTGGTATGCTATTCAGGTTGGAGCGAAAAACATATTTCAAGTAGCTTTCTTTTTTTAAGTAGGAGACTGGAAACATAGAATATGACCTAGTTATTTTTAGGTGAGTTTAATAAATTCAAAGAAAATGTGAATATATTCATTGATTGGTGTAATTTATTTTTCATTTTATTCTGAGATCTGCATTAATTGAGAGGAATGAAAAGAGCCTCCTTTCCTCTCTGGTCAAAGAAATTGATTTTTGGCCATTCCACATAACTGACTAAACGTTTAATTAAAGAATGTTAAAATAATTTTTTCAACTCTACATCAACAGTTTTTAATTATTTGTATGCTGAGTATAAGGTAAAGAACCTTCACCTTCTCTGAAAATCAGCAAAGTTTTTATAGAACTGCCTTTTTTTTTTAAGTAAAACAATTGCGACAGTAAATGAACATCAGGCTATTATTAAAAATCTACACCTTCCATACTAAAACACTTTTCTATTAATTATGCTTAATCAATCAAAAGATTTTAATTACGAATGTTGTTTAACATAGAAAACAAGAAAATCATAGAAACTTTGTATTTATTTCACTTTAAAGCGATATGACATCAAAAAAAAAAAAACGTCAATAAAATAACAATTACATGTATAGCAACTAATGTAACATTCTTTTAACCGAAAGTTATGAACTGCAAAAATTAGTTTAGAAGTGTTACACTGAACTGAATTGAGACATTTTTGTGTAAAATTATCTTTCTCTTCAAGACAGTCTTTGTTACTTGTATTATTTAAAACTAAAAAATTGTCAATTCTTGTACATAATAGTAGGAAAGTTAATACATATTATTGGATGCTGAGTAAGGTGAACTCGGCAGAAAAATGCAGTTTTTTTTTATAAATTCTGATAAATTTTGCAATGGACAGACACTCTTTGTACTTCTTGGCATCATGACTTCAAAGTTTAAAATCTGTTACCATTGGAATTTTAAAAAATATTTTTAAAAGTAATCAAATGAGAGGGATAAAAAAAAATTTGTTTCATGTACTCTGCCAAATTCATTCAGTCCAGGCCAGATCTAGATTTGGTCTACGTTGGTCACTGAGGGTGACACAGGCAGAAAACATCATCTTTGATCTTCGTCAACATGTTTGCTTCGATAAGGCATTGACTTTGGTGTCAGGTGCACTCTGTTCCTTGTGTAGATTCCACAAGATCTCGATAATGTAAAATCTGTTGCCTATCTTCCTCTCTACTCCTCTTGGCTTCAAACCATCAATATTCAGGCTTAACAAGTAGACAGGCTAAGTCTGGTTGAGGGGTTTCAACTTATTCAAATCTCTTACGCTCTTATTGAATTGCTCTTTGGTTTTCCACATTCTCCTCGGCTTGCGTGGACTGAAATCCGATCTCATTGATTTCGGGAATGGTGAGAGTAAGGTGTTTGGCTCTCTTTGAAACATCTGTGTGGCAGGGCTAGGCTCCTTCTGTCTCAGTATGTTTCTCAATCTGGCTAATCTTTTCTACTGATCTTCATGATTGTTTCATCGTATTTTTAATTGTCTTAACAACTGCTTTTGCTTTCATTTTTTCTTGATAATGATAGGGTTATGACTTCTTGTGAATGATCCCACATTCTTCCAATGAAGAGTTGGAAATTTCTTGAGGTGTATTGTGAACCAACAGTCCGAGATAAGGACTTAAGATACCTGTACACCAAGTCGACGGAAATGGGAAGTATTTAGTTCAATTTATGCTTTTGAAATAATCCACAAGTACCAGGTAGTGCCCCCCCTTGTGTTACAAATAGGTTACTCCCTACTTTCTTCCATTTTTTTTTTGTTTTGTCTTTTTGATTCTCCGGTTTGTTTCCTTGGCATGTTTGGCAGGCATTTGCCATTCTTTCATCTTGGGTGATATTCCCAGTCAAAATACATACTGTCTTGCCTGTCTCAGCATGCTATCCTGTGCTAGAGTGAATAATTTTAAACAACATCTGTAAGGTCTGGTCATTCTTAGTCTCTGTTTTCAACTTTTCCAACATTGGATCAGGGATACTATTTCTTGGTGGTCATGGTATATTTCCTCCACTATCATTTCTGATACTGTGATAGGGGCCGTGGACAAAGTATCTGCAATCAGTAATGAACTTCCTATAGCCCATTTAAACTCAAAACCGTACGGCTGGCTTCTCTTGATGAGGTTTTGAAGTCGTCACAGAGCTCCACTTGTGGCTTTTTGTTGATCGTTTCCAAGAACTTGTGGTCTGTTATCACCAGGACTTTTCTGCCAAATGTATATTTATCAAATCGCTCCAGGCCATAGGCAACTGCAAGTACTTGCTTTTTGATTTGCACCCTCCTTCTTTATTATTGACACAAATTTAATGGGTTGGCCTAATTGCATCAATGCAATTCCCAGTCCATCTTTGCTATTGTTGAATTGTACCTCTAGACTTTTCTGGGTCACACAAAATTGTAGCACTGGAGTTTTTGTAATCATGTTCTTGACTTGTTGGAAGGCAATTTCGTACACAGCTGACTAACAACAAAAGTTATATCTTTCTTTTTGAGTTTTCCCAATGGTTGCAGCTTGTCTGACAGTCCAAAAACTTTGATAAGTATTGGACAGTACTACAGAAACTGCTCACTTCATGGACTTCTAGGGGTAATGGCATCTTCTGAATCGCCTCTATTTTCTTTGAGTCCAGTTCAATTCCATTTTGACTCACTTAAAATCACTTGCTTTTTGCCTTTCTTTTGCTTTTGCATCATTCAGCTCGATGCCGTTATCTTTGTTTGAAAGTCTTATATTTTTGCTCATTGTCTCTTGTTGCTTCTGCATCATTCTTCCCAATCCCAATGTCTAGCAGGTCATCAGCCACATTGATGATTCCTTCAAGTTCCTCTTTGTGTCAAATTTCAAGATGGCTAAGAAGGTTGTATGACAGGCATTTACCAAAAAAAAACAACAATGGCTGCAGTGTTAAATATGCGCAAGAGCAAACATTAAACAATTAACTTCATATCTGTAAAATAAAATTCACCCATTAGATATTTTTGTGGACAAAACTTAGGTTCTTCCCAGCACTAAATGCTAATTTTTAATGCTTATTTTTTCTCTGTAGTGCTCTCAAGAAGAGGAAACAAGAAATATAATCATATCTGAAAGACTGTGATGAAGTGAAAAAAGGCAACGAACAAATCCATTAAAAGGGCTTTGTTCGAGGCCCGGAAACAAGCCTCAACTTCAAAGAATGGAGGGATGATTTTTTTTTGACACTGAATCTTTTTCAAATGCAATCAGTATTCATTATGAAAATAAATCTGGAATATTGATATTAACTATCATGTATGGAGTCTGCTTAATTAAAAAAGTGAGTTCCATCTTCAGCAGATATTTTGACACGCTGAACACCTTATCAGGATAAGTCGAAGATTCTGGTTTTCTTGGGCTTTTGAATTCACTACCTGAATGCAAGAGCCTTGTTGATAAAGAAATATGCCATAGGAACTATAAGACCTATGTTTTTTTATGCTACTCCTGTGCTATGAATTTGAACAAATTTTTATATGTATCTGTGTATTATTAATTTAGTTGTTTTCATTACCTTCAAACTGACTAGGCACTTTTATTGAAGGTAAAGTGAAAGCAAGAGAGAGACCCAAATATTTGTTTATTTTTGTTTCAACTGTTCAGTTCCTTTTCGACAGGAAACCATTGCACATGTTTGTGTAAATGCCATTATACTTGTGAATCAAAGACTTTTTTTCACTTCAGTCAGAATTTCTTTTAATACTTGGCTTTTGTACTCATTTGCATTTTTGAGACGATATGATGTATACAGAAAAGAACATTACATATGTACACTCTAGTCCAAATAGCCCTAATTTAAATCCAGACATTTTGAATTCATAGTCAATTTTAAGTTGGGTAATTTTGTGGATTATTCAAAATATCTGTTTGATATAACTTTTATAAGTTTGAGGAATAGATTCTGTTATTTTAGGTAATAGATAGGCCTATAGATATTATTTTTTTTTCTGCTGAAAAGCAATGTTCCTGGTTATAGAAAATGTAATGGCATTCTCTTACTCTTTTGTCTTAGTGATAAGTGTTTTGGTTGTGTCTGTATGTGCTCTGCTGGCCTACTTCACAGAGAAGAGTCTTCAGCATTTTTTGGTTGTGAATTATATTTGGCCTGCAAAAGGGTTGAACTTTAGAAGTGGTGCATGCACTCAGGAATTCGCCTCTCAGACTCAGATTGAAAGAAGGCCTATTTTACACAGCACAATGTAAGCTGTCTGCAGCTTTGATGGTTGACTCACTAGTGTGTACGGTGAGTTTAGAAAGCATTGTTGTGTATGGCAAGTACAGAAAGTACTGGTGGTATGGTCCTTGTATGACATGATACATTTAGGTTTTACATACTGTATAACTGTTTTCTCTCCCTTTTTCTTGGATCTTCAATTTTAATTGATATGAAGTCAAATTTTTTTATTTAAAAATTTTGAAATACCTGGACTGGACTGTTCTTACTATCAATGCTTGCTGTTTGCATGGAGCATTTTTATTAATATTAATTTCATACAACTGGATAGCTAAAAGAAAAGCTTCTTCTAATGTACTTGTACTATGGAGTGAATGTTATTTACTGCATTTGAAAAGATGAAGTTGGCATCTTGAAAATTGTGTACAACTTGACTTATAATAAAATACCTTTGATATTTTTAATGTACAACCCCTCCAAATCAAAAGGATTTTCGGCTTCCCTGTTTTTGTTTGCAGGTTTCTTGTTTTTGTCTATAATACTTTTTCAATTTAACTAAACTGGTTTAGAGACATTTTAGTGAATCTCTGAAGAAGAATCACAGCAAAGATATCTTAGATTACTAAATGAAGTTGAACAAAGAACTTGATCAAAACTGTCAATAATAGGCCTTATAGATTCACCACAGTTTTACCATGTTCAGTCAAGCTCACATTAAAGGGCCTACCAATGACCATCATTTATTTGTCTTCTCACTTTGTAAAAGTCCACTTTTTTCTTTAAATTTTCTTCATATGATGGAAAGAAAAAGGAAGACCATTGGGAAGATGGTTGGTATAAGAAAGTCCATCTCTTGATGATTTACAAGAGTCAAGATTAACACTTTTGAACAAATTTTATGGCCAGACAGAACTATCTAGAGTCATGCCTTTACCATGCTTCTAGGTACCAGTATTCATTGATTTATTACAAAATTGGAGCTTTACTAAAGTCATTTTGTTGTGCACTGTTTTTTTCAGTTTTTTTGCTTTTATTTTATTTTGTTGCATAGTATAAGTAAAGTTATAAAGTTTAATCGTTAAATTTAATATAGTTATAAGTTTTTCTTAATTCTTTGTATAAGGAGTCAAAATCTGCATTTTTACGAAACTGTTTTTAGGTCCAAACTTGGGCCTGCATTTGCTCGATTTTCACAAAACACATATAAATATCAATATAAGAGGCTTTAAAAGTGCTTTAAAATTATACTAAATTCACATTTTATTTTAATTTTTGTATGCATATGTATTTATATTTGTCTTTGGATCCTGCTTCTTTCACAAGTATAAGTCTAGATATATATATATAGATCTTTCTTAATCATTTTTCACTATCATCTCTGCCTTAATCAGAAGTATTTCAAGAACTAGAGTTTTATTCGTCACAATCCATCCGCTTTCTGATTGTTTTTTCCGCTTCAGACTTTTATTGAATAAGAATGTATTAGTCTGTGAGCTACACTTTGTGATGATCCATAAAAATGGTACTTTTTTACCTGCCACACAGTGCGGTGAGCTAGATACGATTACAAAGAGCTAACTTTTCCCAATAAATTGAAGAAATCTGTCAATGGCTGTGCATATGCTAATGATAAAGATTTATTTCTTACATATATATATATACTTGGATGCTTTTGTGTTGTTTTGGTTTTGTTACTGATTCATGTGTAAGCTTATTTTAACTTTTAAGTATTTGAAAATTAATATCCTTAACTTTTATAATTTACAAGATAACAATGTACATGCAGTTCATATAGAACGAAATTGCTCTTTTATTTTATTTGTCCAATTAAATATAATGTATGAATTTCTCTATGAGTGTAGATCTCCTCACTCCTCATTGGTTCTATGTCTATATGGGAATACATGGCAGTAACAAGATTGGGGGATGACAGGTGACTGTTTCCAAGATTTGTGCATGTAGTTGTGTATGGGGGAAATTTTGCAACAGGGCCAGTAATTGAATTCTTTTTCCAAGACTGATCTAATCTGTAAAGATATGTAGCAAGTGCAATACATGTGGATTTTTCAGCATGCATGCATATTTCTTTATTTAAATTAATAGCTATATCAGTTACTTCAATATTAACCTTTTGTCTTGTACAGTGCACACCACTTATATTGACATCGCCTTCATCCACTTTTTTCTTATATCAACATGCTTTATCAAGTCCAAATTTTCCCCAATTTGCTGTCTGTAATTACAATTCTCTATATCATCACTCTCTCTCTTCTTTTCTCTTATACTGACATTGATAGCACCAAGGTAATGGGACAAAATACGCCCAGTGACAAGAAAACAACCTCATTCCCGCCTTTGTCTCTCTCAGAATGCCTCATGCTGGTGTACTACATGGCAAAGCAAGTGTCAATCCCTTTGGTACTGGAGATGTGGTGGGATGATAAGGGTGGTGCCACCACTGGGCCCGTAATGTGGTGTATCACATTTCAATAATTCACAGGGAGTCGGCCTACTGGGCTGAACGGTAGGTATGTTGGAGCTTTGAAAAGTTCAACTCCAACCAAGAGAGTGATCAGTGATGCACAGGCAGTCAGGAATAGGCTTGCACTGATCAGGCCTGGAGTACAACAATTGCCTGTACATAACCCACAGGTTGAATCTAGATCTAGGGAAGGAGAGACTGTACGTGTGCAAGAGGAAAGTCACGTGAATTTATCGAATTTTTCAAGACTGAAAGTTTACAACTCATTATTAGTTGCTCTCTCTTAAGTATAAAATCCTGTATGTACAAGTAGTGTAATTTTTTTTTTAAGGGGTATTTTAATTAAGAGATCTTTATATCGACATGGAAATTTTGGACCCTTATATATCAATATATCAGCAGTGTGCTGTAATTGTTTGTCTTTTTTCATGTCAAGAACTGTTTTATAGGCAACCACTATGTCTACTTTAGAGTGGGAGCCTGATTCCAAAAGGAAGTTGCCCATATTCATGAAATGAAAGCTGTTTAAATAAGTTTTAAGACATTACTCCTTTGTAATTGTGTCTACTGCAATACACTTGATTTGCTATATGGTCGAGTATGGATTCCTCAAATTCATTTGAAATTTTTATATGTTCGAGGAAGCCGTCTTCATTTATTCTTTTTTTTTAGCACTCAGGCTATGAACTTGGTGCTTGGGCATCACGAATATTTTGAGGTGTGTTTAACAATGTATTATTGTAAAGTTGTATAGAGGCTTCTTGTTTTCACAGTTACTTCCATAATTCCAAGCATTACGGGGATACCCGATTTATTTAATATTTCAATGTAATATCAAGTACTTTGTTTAATGTAGCCCACTTATCATCTTTTTAAATTTCAAGTCATAATGACAAGCCAGCTATACATCAATCTAGCAGGTGCTCTGCTCACTAGCATAAGTGATCATGAGCTTCAACCTTTCTCAGTCCCTCATCACTTTGAGTGCATCTGTCGCTCGTCCTACTTTTAGCCACTTTGTCTATTCAATATATTCCCCTGCTGCTTTTTTCCTTCACTTATTCCAGTTGTCACAAGATGTTCTAGTTTCTCTCTTCTCATCACATGGCCAAAAAAGGTTGCCTGGTGTTTATAATATATATATATGTGTGAGTGATCTTGTTTGCCAGCTACTTGTAACACTTTCGTTTAGTTAAAGTCCTTGAGATTCGTAGCATTTTCCGTTGGTACCACATTTTTGTTGCCTCCAGTTTCTTTTGTTACTGTTTTGAAATTATCCAAGTCTTGCATCAATCAGTGTCAGAATGGGTTCAATACAGCACTGTACTCAAGTTTTTAAATTGATATCTTCACTTATGTTGTTTTTTTCAGTTGATGTTGTTCTGTCAACATTGATTGTTTTGGCCTACTTCTAGTTCTATCTTTTTCTATCAAATTCCAACCCTTTCTTTCTTTCTTCAACATGGTTCTAATACTCGCATAATCATTTTACTGTAGAAGAGAAAGCATACATCCTTGTCTGGTACCACACTTCATTTTTTTAAATGAGCTGATTTCCCCATCCACTCGTATCACTGCTTTCTGTTCCAAATCCATGGGTTTTTTTTTTATCACCTGTAGATTTTTTGGCCATCTGTTACTAACACTGTTAGTGTTAGTCGTGTGATTATCTCATTATGTTGTATCTGTCAAATGCCTTGGTGTACCGTAATTAGTGAAGGACAGTAACCCGTTCTTGTAATACTAATAGCTGCACTTCCAGAGCTCATTCAATATTAGTTCAAAGTACATTGTGCAATTTAAATGTGTACATGTAGATTGCATAAATTTTGTTGTACTTTTTCCCTCCACAAAGACCCATTGTTCCTCAAGTATTTCTCGTCTGATTCTGTTTCTGACTCGCTTCATAATTATTCTTAAATAAGTATTTTGGTGATATGGTTCATAAGAGGATTTTTCTATTTCATTCATAGTGACATACTCTGTAAATATAGATGGAAAAACACATTTTATGGACATGAGAAACTTATCTTTTTTTTTAAATTACCTGGTACTTTCACATATTTGTACCTAGTAAATATTATGTCATAATGTATTATGCGATAATTGTCAATCTTTACGCCTGGATTAGTCTGTCAAATGTACTAAAGCCCAGCTATATATCCTTTTAGTTTTATATTCCAATACCAAAAAACAAAACTAGATATTGTATGACATTGACAAGCCCATTATGCCTTTTACGAGACTTTGTTTCTTTAATTATGTTTTTTGTACCTTCTAAGTTTTACTGTATAATTATGCAATATTTATTCATAATATTAAAATACATGTATGCAGACTGTCTTTGCATTCAACCCACCCTTTACTGTGTTAGCCTGGCTTGGTTAGAGCACACCTCAGGAGTTAAAAAAAATAAAAATTCTGTTTACTTTTTACTGATTTTCTTAGGAAACTTGTGTTTTGAGAACACAAAATGCATCTGTCTAGATATGAAGGGGGCCAAGTATGATGACTCATTTTATAATTCAATTCTTTCTTTTTATATCATACTCATAGCATATGTAACAAACCTAAGCACTCAACAGCAAACTTGCCCTACATATAACTCAAATTTCAACCATAATTTACTTTTAATAATATGTACAACTTGAAAGCACCAAGTATTGTAGTGCCAGTAACACATGTAATTACAGTCGAGTCCGGATATTTCGAAGTCATTGGGATAAAAAAGGGACTTCGAATTATCAGGATACATAAAGAAATAGAGTTTAGAAAAATGTGGGTGTCAGATCAGGAATGTTGTATTTGTGTGTGCAGTAATAGAGATGTCCATTTAATTTCCAATTTAGTTCCTTTGATTTGAGAAGCTATAAAAAGTGGCCCCTTGTAAAATGACAACATTAATTAAAAAAAATAAGGCCCGCAAGTGAGATGACTGTCAGTGAAACAAAGCCAGGTCGATATAGATCTAAACTTAGTGATGACAACAGGCATACAGAGATCTATACTGTCAAAATGACATTATATAGAGCTTTGTGCAAGCAGGCTACATCGCACACACTGATCACGTGCAGAGTTCAATCACCTCATGTGGCATCAACACTCCCCTCCTCTTCCAGTCTATGAAGCATTCACACCTGGTCCTTGGGCCTAACCCCCTTTCCCCTTTCCTTCTCTTAGCCTTATTGCATGCTGACTCTTGCTTGTAGAGTAGGTGGGCAGAACATACATACACCAGAATCGTTTGCCGCATGGAACATAGCATTATTTTCTCTGTTTCACAAGCCAGGAAAAGTGCTTTCAGAATCGAAAAAACCGGCCACGATGTCTTCGAATTAACCGGATCTTTATTTCAAACTTCAAAATAACCGATGTTTTTTTAATAAAGCTTAAAGAGAAAAATATTTGGTACAACTAAATGACTTCGAAATATCCAAGAATTTGAACTATCCGGATTCAAATTATTTGGACTCGACTGTAATAGCACCACACAACCAGAATATATGCTCTAAAAAGGCAGACCAAAAAATTAGATGTACAGGTATCAAAAAAATAATTTCCCTACATTCAGCAATTTTTTTCTTTTTGCCTTAATATAAGTATTTAGAAAGAATTGCTTGAATAAGTATAAAATTTTGTTGAATCTTTTAAAAAAAATTACGTTCATCTCAAAACTGCATTTTTTTGTCCTATCAACAATTGTTTTTTTTTATTGAAACTTGGCTTGGACGAAGCTTATATAAAATAAAAAGATTGTACAATACCTTTTGGAGAGAAATTTAAAATTGAGTAACTTATAATCCATTATAATTTTACATGTATGTAACTTTTGTAAGTAGGCCTAATAGAAAGCACAAAATGTTAACTCTATTTTCAAGCAGGATATTGAAAATTTTTAAATGATATAAAATTGCTTTATATGCCAAGTACCAAATTAATTCGCTAAAGTAATGCAAAAAAGCCATAGCATTTTGAAATAATTTGCATGCATGTATGCATTTTCAATGTAGAGCCATTTCCATAACATTGACAATAATCATATAAAATAAGAAAAAAAAATGAATCAATTTACGTATATTTTTTTTTCACTTTTTGAGAACTACCATTAGTACATGTACAATGGAAACCTCATAATTCAAATTGTATGGGAATTGATTAAATCTTCAAATTAAGAGTATTCGAATTACAAAAATGGGTATAACAGAGTCTAAGACTCATTGAGTGAGTGTGTACTGAGCCTGCAACGAACATCCCTCCCCTTCCCCCGTTGCTATCAGTATCAGTACAGACTTGCTACTGGCACTTAATTGTTAATGCATCTGCTCCCTTCTTGATTTGTTAGTGCACTGACCAGCCTTTCTTGGGCAGTGATTGGCATTGCTTGCTGCTTGAGAGATGCATGTAGGACTTTTGTGATGCCTTATGAGGTGGTATCGACTTTGAATTACGAGAAGCAAATCAGAAATACTTCGAAATATGAGTCCGATTCTAACAAAGCCAAAGAGAAAAAAAACCCTATCATCTTGCAAAATTCAGTTTATGAGAAATTCGAATAAGCAGACTTCCGCTTTTGAGGTTTCCGCTGTATTACTGATACCCTAGTACCAGAACAGTATTTTTGTTTTTTGATAAATAGACCTATAATTTTGATTTAAAAATGTGGGCTTCAAGTGTCAGTCTAACCTCAATCCCAGTATCTGTGCTAGACCAATGTGTAAGCAATGAGGCTCCAAGGCAGAGGCTGCAGCTCTTGGTCTCGTATTACATGATGCATAAAAATAAAATATTGTTAGGAGTTCGCCAGCATGCCTCTTTGGAAAGTCAATCTCTTAAAGCACCTTCTCAATTTCTTAAGAAATCACATCTTCATCAAATTCGACTTTCTCTTTGACCTGACAGTAACTAAGACTAAGAGAGTCAGAGCCCATGTTTCAAAGAACAAATTGCATTTTATGCATGCCTATCAGATGGTTATTCAATTATTGACATGTGTGAAGAACCTGTTTCTGTTGCATGCAGCCTACTTGTTACTGGGACAGAAGAGCAATCAAAATCAATAGAGTATTTAGATAAAAGTTTTAATACATATTGTATGATAAATGTTTTAATACATATTCTATGGTACCACATGGCCCTACCCTTCCCCCTTACTCACCCACACCACAATCTTCACCCGCAGTTTTGACAAGAGTATAATAATCACTGCCTCAGTCTTCCTCAAATCACTTGCAGCTAGAAGTGGTGTTGGATTTTAAGTAACATGAATGGCCAATTTTTGTACATGTAACATCATCAAAATGTAAACTTCATGAGTTTAGAGTAATTACATCATAACATGTACATGTGTACTAATACATGTACATGTATGTAACTTTGTGTTTATAAGGTACACTACTTACTTAGGTAGGCCTACAAATCCCAGCCTTTGCTGGTGTTAGTTAATGAGCTGTTAATGGTACTAGGGAAACCATATTGTTAAGTGAGTTGTTTCCTTGATTTTCCCCTAAGACGTTTTTGAAAAAATGATTAAATTAAGCATCTGAAAGGCTCAGTAGGTAGACCTTACTTAAAGAGTACAGTTGAGTCCAAATAATTTGAATCCGGATAGTTCGAATTCTTGGATATTTTGAAGTCGTTTAATTTTACCGAATATTTCTCTATTTAAGCTTTACTAAAAAATTTCGTTTAGTTTGAATTTTGAAATAAGGATCTGTTTAATTCAAAGCGATTTTGGCGTGATTTTTTTTATTTTGACATAGTGAAAGTACTTTTCCAGGCTTGTAAAACAAAGTACATGCAGTGCTATGCTCTGCACGGCAAGTGTTTCTGGTGTGTGTATGTGTATTCCCCCCTACGTTACAGGCAAGAGTCTGCAATAAGGCTACAAGAGAGAAAGGGGTTAGGCCCACCTCCACCCCCGTGCACACTTCGAATACTCCTAATTCGCAGAATTAATCCATTCCCATACAATTTAAATTATGAAGTTTACACTGTATTCTTTCGGAAGATTTGTCTTTGAATAAGATGTCAAACTTTGTCATTAATGAAATGTGAATTTATTTAAAAAAAAAAAATAGTAGCCAAGTGCATATATACTATAATACATGTACAGTGGAAACCTCATAATTCGAATTGTATGGGAATTAAGAGTATTCGAATTACAAAAATGGGTATAACAGAGTCTAAGACTCATTGAGTGAGTGTGTACTGAGCCTACAACGAGCAACCCTCCCCTTCCTCCGTCCCACATTGCTAATGCTATCAGTATCATTACAGATTTGCTACTGGTGGTTAATTGTTAATGCATCTGCTCCCTTCTTGATTTGTTAGCGCACTGATCAGCCTTTCATGGACAGTGATTGGCATTGCTTGCTGCCTGAGAGATGCATGTAACACTTTTGTGATGCCTTATGAGGTGGTGTCGACTTTGAATTATGAGAAGCAAATCAGAAATACTTCGAAATACGAGTCCGATTCTAACAAAGCCAAAGAGAGAAAAAAAACCTATCATCTTGCAAAATTATCAGAAATTCGAATAATCAGACCTTGGTTTTTGAGGTTTCCGTTGTATAATCTAGCTCTGCACGTTCATCTCAATAAATAATCATAGAAATACATTTGTACAAGTAGTCAAATAAATGCAGTATAATCTGGATAAAATCAACACCTCAGGACTCATTAAAAATATAAAAATTAGTTGACTTCAACTAAGTGTAGAACTGCCAAACTGAGTTGACTTTAACTTAAAGCAAGAGTTTCCCTTGTTATAATGTTTAAGGTGTTGCCTTTAGGTTGACTGTACATTTAGTGGAATTTATTGGTCATCAATAGACTTTTTTTTTTTTTTCATGGTACTCCAGAAATAAAGGAAAAAGTTTGATTTTCACCACTTGCAACTTGTGCAAGTCCCAAATTTTTTTTTAAACGATTTTAATTGAAGGAAACAATTTTGGTTATTAATTTTGATTGAATACATGTACAACTAGAAGCCCTAAACATTGGCTTTCAATTTTTGCCACTATGAGTATGAGTGACAAATCGTAGTTACACCAGCCCTGTCACTATGCTTCTCACTTCCACACGCAAAAAAAAATACATGTAATCTTAAAATGTTGAATAGATTCTAAATAGCTTTGAAATTTATATTGAGACAAATCAAAAGGAATCTTTTTAGAAATGTAAAAATCAAATTAGGCCTATGCCAACTAAAGTGTATTGATCTATCAATATCACCTGTATTTTTTGCCATTTTAAAAGGTCAAAATTTACCAAATTTTGAATTACATGTATTACAACTATAAAAGTCAATTTTCTTCCAAAAATTTAATGCACACATTACATCCCCACAGGAGTAAAAATATGTAGGCCCTATATTGCCTCTAAGTACACTGAAATGCACCAAATCATCAGATTCAGAATTGAAGAAACACACATAATGTACCAATCAAGACTTAAGTCAATAGATTGAGCCCCTTTTATTAATGAATCACTAACAGAAGTTAAAAAGAAATCTTTTTTGTAAGTAGGGCCTAAAATGTTGTGGTAAATTTATAGTAACATAACTGTGTGTTGATAAATACTGTAGTGCTTCAGGAAAACATACTGTCAGTTAGTCTCATTTGATTAAAGAATTATGCAGATTTGAAATCATCTATAGATCCTTAATCATTTAACTGTAACATTTTTGTTATACTTATATTGACATGCTTCATCATGAGCGAATTTTTTTCCCTATATACTATTTTACAGTTACAGTTCTCTATATATATTGACTCTCTTCTCTTAGTCTTAGTTAAACCGACATCAATAGCACCAAGCTAACTGGGGAAAAGAGGTCCGGTGACAAAAAAAAAAAATCTTATTTACGTCTTTGTCTCTGTCAACATGCTTCATGCTGGTGTGTTACATCGCCATATTGTGTGGCAATCCCTTTGGTACCGACACCTTTGTTGCTGGAGGTGTGGTGGGATGATAAGGGTTGGGAGGGGAGCCGTGGTGTAGTGTGACCACTGAGTCCTTAGTGTCGTGAATCATATTCAATGATTCATGAGGAGTGGAGCGGCTTAGCCTTATACTGGGCTGAATGGTAGTTGGGGCCTTTTTAAAGTTGAACTCCAAGCCAAAGAGTGATGCAGTCAGGACTAGGCTACCACTGCAGTACAACAAATTTGACCCATTGCCTGTGCAGAACCCAAAGGTTGAATCTAGGCCTAGGAGAGAAGGGGAAGGAGAATTTGTACATGTGCAACTGAAAGAGGGAATTTGCATGTATAAATTTTTCAAAACAAGGAAAATAATCGAGTTTACAAGCTAACTACGACTGTACTAGTACTAGTAGTAGTTGCTTCCCCTTTCACTTTGTCTAAATGTACAATAGGCCTACATGATGTGTAGTTTTTTAAGAAGGTACATATGTATTTTACTTAAGTTATTGAGACATCTTTATATCGACATAGAAATTTTGGACCCATATGTGTCGATATTTCCGGAGTGCTGTACATACATGTAAAACGTACATGAATCTCTTGCAAACTGTCTCTAAAATTTGTGTGTTAAGTTGAATGGGACATTTGAACAATTGAAGATAGGCAACACATTGTATGTACAGTAGAACCCATATTTGACAACACCTCGAATAGTGACAATTGCTATAAAGACAGATCTGAAAATCCCCGTTTTTTCCTTTATTTATTCAATTTATAGCCCAGTCCATATCACAGCTAGTGCTATAGTGGCACCCCTTGGTATAACACTACGCTGTATTAATAACACTTTCCCCTTTTTCTCCTATTAAACAATAGTTAAAGTTAACTGATGTATAATGGCACCTTTCTTTGTTATAACACTAACACTAGTAACAGCACTGTAGGTAGGGGGAGCTGTTAACTATATATAGTAACCAGTTAAAAATGTTAATGTTATTCTCATACTCAGCGGCTAACCAAAATGCCTCTCAAGTTGGTCAGCAAACTGCTGTGCGGTCATCACAGTACCATGAATGAATTTTCTGAGTCAAGTCCCATTTCCGTAATTTTTTTTCTCTTAACAAATCAGATGCTTTTAATTATCTCTGCTATAAGCACCATTAAATAAACTCCTGCTTGAGCTGTTATAATCAGAGGTATACTGTATTTCTGCAATAACGAGTATAGATACTGCCTCACCTCTGTAATATTAATAATGGCAATTAGATCTGAGGGTACAGCTACAAAGGAAAGAAAGCACCAAATTTTTAAAAGGAAAAAAATCTTGACCATTTCATCTAGCCTGCATTGCTATGGTACTAGTAGTACTACAAACGAACAAGCCATGCAGGCTATCGTGCCTTTTCTCCATACAGTTCCCCCCCCAATAGAGCATATTTTGGCCTAATATCAGTATCACCGGAGCTCTGGTATCACACAAAGTGTGGTCTGGCGTGGTACACAAGACCTGTACATCTCGCTCACAGCAAAGATTTTCGCAAACCACTTACATCCAATTCATCACAAAATGATTCTTCTTTATTCCCTTTTGCGGTACATAATAACAGCAACCCTTGCTTTAACGATTCTTTATGAAAAGATCAAGAGATGTTATTCCTGAGTTCCATAATTTTGAGACTTTTAAAGATTTCTTGAAGAAAGTTTCTATTCTGACAGAAAAAAAAGGGTTACCTTGGTACCAACTACTATTGATTCGGCATCAATTTTCTCATAGAATTTTATGAAAATTTTTCATTTCATTTTGTGTCAATTTTACTTTAAAATAACTTATCTCAGAAATGAAGTGGATAAGACATTATTGCTTCAGGTAGTCTAGATTTAGACTTTGATTAAACTGCTTCTAGAGTTTATGTAAAATGGTAAACTAAAAATACCGGAACAATACATGAAATTGTTATGACAGCATGTAGGCCTATACCTACAGATTTAATTTAGAGAATTATTAAATTGTCCAATATAATATTAGTGGACCTATCTGCCCAGAAATTTCGTCTTTTGTTCTTCATAATTATAATAAGAAATATGAACATTTTGCAAACAATTTCTAAAACAAGCATGTAAACTTGAATGGGACATTTGAAGTCTATCTTTATCATGTGCCAACAAACTTTTGCTTCACATGTGACTTGTTTAGAATAAAACTGGAAGTGAGAAAGAATTTTTTTTTTTTTTTTTCAAGTACATGACCAGACTGCTCATTGAGATAACTATAGATGATCCAGATTCCTGGATTATGCCAAAAGATATTAAATGTTTCATTCCTTTGTCTTACTCATAATAAATATTACTCACAAAACAACTCAAGTTCAAAGTGCCTCCAAAACATCCCATTTTGAGGACACAATATGAAGATAAGATAGGCTGCACATACAGAAAGTCATTCGCCACTTACTACTTGTCATTAAAGAACATACTACAGGATGAGCAGACTGTCAGCCACATATGAAATTCATATTCCGCTACCGCACAGCACAAGCAGCCGAAAAAAATCGGTTACACCAAAATAGTTACTTGACATTCACTATTGACCCTGCCGACAAGATCAAATGAGGTAATTTAAATATCGCTCAAACATCCTTGTAAGTCGCACATAATGTAATGCACTTCTTATTTAATTGTCTTCCATTTGCTGTTTTTGATACATGTACATTGGAAACCGCTTAAAGTCAACACCTTGGGACCAAAAAAAAAGTGTTGACATTAAGCAAGGTTGCCTTTATCAATTTCCAGGATACAAGTCCAAAAACCCACGTTATAAAAAAAAAAAGATTGTCTCCCCTTGCAGTGTCTCCATTTATAGCTATCGTTATCGTGTTGTAAATGTATACATGTACAGATTATGTACGCAAACAGAAAACCACTGCCTGAAAAGGGGTTTATTTAATTTTTAAACGACATGTACTACACACAAACACAAAATATGTGCATATAGCTAAAATTCTTGTTTATAATTTTTTTCAGCTTTACACTCTGTTATCATGGGTTTTGTACCATCATTACATTTGTTTTGTTTTCACCAAAATGAAAAAAAAATTATGGCGCGATTAAAAAAATGCTTAGAATGCTATGTTAAGACGAGTGGCAGTTGGCAGTGGGGAGAAAACAATGCACTGCTTTCCACAAATAATGCGAGCCAACGATAAGTTAGGTCTAGATCTAGACACACAGACTCCATCACACTCACGTATCCTTACGCACCCTCTTTGCTACTGTCTCAACCGCGTAAGACCACACTAACTTGGCTAAGCCATGTAATAATGTTAGGCATGCTATTGTCGTATTGATACATAGATCTAGTGACTTACTGGCTGTATAGGGTTACAAAGGTCCCATGCATCCCTACATCCCCTCTTTTATGGGTTTCACCCTTTCCCATCCATCGCGAGGTGATGACTTTAAGCAAAAAAGGCCCCCAAGCCATTGACTTTATCAGAAAACCAGTTAGTTAAACAAACAATGAAAAAAACTGACCGCAGTTTGTTGTGGACTTCAATTTTTTCAAGCGGATTTCACTGTATGTGTCAACATATTTGACCCTGGTTGTTTTCAGTACCAAATTTTTATTTTATTTTCAACTGTGGCCACTGACAAAATATCGCAAGGGCTTAGATCAGATTAATTTCTTAATCCAAAACAAAGATTGTACTCTCCTTCAGAGAGTGAGGTTACTACAGCTTCCTATATTAAAGTCTGTCGATGGTGAAAATAAATTTTTTACCAGTTGCCTAATCTTAGGTGCATTTTTTTTTATCATTTTCCTAATAAATTGAATCAATATTACTTACAAAAATAAAGACGAGTCTGTATTTTACATATTACCACAAATAGAGAACTTCCCAAGAAGCATAAATTGGCCGCAACATTGCTGATGCTGATGCTATTATTACACATTGATGTTTCTGTGTGACTACTAGCAGTTGTACATGGTATAACTTTTTATTGTTGAATGACATGCGGTGTGTGCCTTAAATGTCATCTTTGTCCCAGGACAGGGTACAAAAATTGAAGTAAGCAAGTTGCTATGTGATGAATAATGTATGGCTATGGCCTTTTCTATGTGTTAATAGATTGATTAGATCACTAGTAGTATTTTCAGTATTATCCTATCCAAAATCACCACAAAGACTTAAATTTGTGGGCCATTTTGATGGGGGTAGGGGGAGGGAGGTCAATAAGTGATGTTTGTAGATGTAATGGCCTATAAATCACTTTTACGAAGCTTTATTCTCCATTCTATCCAGTTAATTTATTTAAAAAATCTTATGCTCTCAATGAAATTGACACCACGAAATGTGTATACTATGATTGTCAGGTTTTTATAGATTCAGTGATAGTGCCAGCAGTTTATTGATCACGAGCTGTATATGTCTTATCAACACAAACACAAGCTACCACTTTGAAGATTTCACATAAGGTTAGCATCGCTGCATGTAAAATTGGCGAAAGTAGATCTGCACCCTCCCCCTCTTCCAACAGATTCATTAGATGTTTGTTTCTAAATATTTAGGCTACAAGAAGTAGAATGAAAATGCGGTACATTTAATGATCATGTTAATTTAGAAAAAAAAAATTAAAGACAAAAGATTATTGTACAAAAACAGATTAAGCTGATAAAAAGAGAAAACAAATCCATTAAAAAATTTATCACTGTATTATTATATTGGTAACAACCAAATCTGTGTGCAACCAACTGACACTAAATGTTCAAAGCAAACATTCTTATAGTGATAATTCATTTACACAACATCCCTCACTTGCTAATGGAAAAGATTTGCAGATAAATTTGCAACGTTCAAAAATTTGCCTCTACATTTCCAGCGTTTTAAAATTGAACCTAAAAAAAAAAGTTTTGAGGATAGATAAACTGAGTACAATTATAAATAATACCGTATTCATTAATGTACATAGGTGATGCTACAGATAGACGAGTACACATAGCACACAATCATACTAAAAATATGCTTTCTCAATGACCTGCATCATTACCATTCATCCAAGCCATCAATTTATCACCATGACAATGCCTGCAGTGGCAGCACTATAGCTACAAAATATTTGGTAACTCGCATCTAACACACCCTAGAATGTGAAAGTTAAGAGCCATTCACTGATTTAGCATCTATGATTGCATGCTTAAACGCCAGTTAAGGTAAAGCTCCTTGAACTTGTCGAAACCAGCCAGCACACCAGCACCAGCAACACCTCTGAGGATGTTGGCACCAGCTCCTTTCATAAGGGACATGAAGCCTTCATTCTTAACGATCTGGACAGCACAGTCCATGGAGCCCTTGTACTTGACAGCTTGTCCAGAGGTCATCATCATACGCCGACGGATGGTATCAATGGGGTAAGACAGCAGGCCAGATGTAACTGTGACAGTGTAACCCAAAGCAAATGCCAGGAACACGCTGGCATCCTCAGCCATCAAAATGGGTTTCAAACTGTCATAAAGACCGAAATAGAAGCCTCTGTAGACAACAATGCCCACGCAAGAAATGACAAAACCTCTGTACAGACCTACAACACCATCGGATGCAATGGTTTTGCGGTAGACATCAACAAGACCATTAAATTGACGCTCACCGCCACCCTTGCCTGCAGATTTGGCATCATTTGCCAACCTAGTACGAGCATAGTCGAGGGAGTAGACGAAGCAGAGAGACAAAGCTCCAGCAGCACCACCAGAGAAGATATTCTTGGTGAATTTCATCGCATATGCCTCATTAGGTGCAGACTTAAACATGGCCTTGATGGTATCTTTGAAAGCAAAGTTAAGAGCTTGTGTGGGGAAATACCTCAAACAGTTGGCCAAGTTGCCTCTCCAAAATGGCAGAAGACCCTCCGTTCTGAATGTGCGGACAGTACAATCAACGACACCCTTGTAAGGTTCAGTCAGCCGGCCAGCCTTGATCATTTCATCTTGGTTCTGTACAAGGAGCTTAATTCTCTCAATAGGAGCAGCTGCTGTTTTGGAGATCACAGCAGCAGCACCAGAGAGGGCGAAGTTCTCAGCAAATCCTAATTTGACCTTCTTATCAGGCATCTGAGGTAAAGAGAAATTTGCATGTAATATATCAATTGTTCTGCTATTAAGTGACTCATTCATATTGGTACATATTCACACTTTGTGTGACCTAAAAGAAGTTACAGCCGATACTTTTTGATCTGTCAAAATCAACAGCACTGATGTACAAACAATGCCAATTAACACAAAGGCAATTTCTATTTTAAGTGAGATGTGCCGTTGTCTGTAAAACATACCTAACATAAGTTTAATGATAGCATTAGTTTGTTAAAGTCAGCTGCAGCAGTACAACAAAAAGATTACTAAAGGAGCACTGGGTAATTTCAATGCCTGCGATTACCTTTTGCTTGCATGCCCCACTAATTTAATCTAAGCAGTCTCTGAGTCCACAATTGATCAATATTTCTAAGGATAGGGAGATAACTCCAATGTTTTGTAAAAGATATTCTTGACATGCTTTAAAAAAAAATAGCACCAATTAAAAAAATCAACTCAACTAAACAAACCCATTGGAGAAAAATCCTTAAAAAAATGGAATGACTACAAGGTTTTTTAGTAAAATTATAGTGTGGTATATAGATGTAGCAATATTTTTTTTTGTTGGTGAAAAATGTTTAAAATAAATGGTGCTTTAGAAACAAAAGCCTTAGCAAAGACATTTGGTAAGTTTTGCTGCTTAAACTCGGTAGCAATCAGCGTCTTGGATGGGATATTTCTCACCAGATTTATAGGGGGGGGGGAGGATTGCATTTCAGCATGAAGATTATTTTGCTCTAATACTTGAGGAGAGAAGAGATTAGATTGAAGAGTATAAAAGACCAGGTAAATCACACCTCAGGTCAGTATATCCAACAAACTAAACATCTTGAATGTCTGATCCAAGGGAATGCACTGTGGCAGCTGTTTTGGTTCATTACATTAGAATTGGCCCTTCGGGGGAATTTATTAATACTGCACTTATGATTTTAGCAGCTCATATTTACTTTGAATCTCAAAACAAGTAAAATTAAACCTACAGCCTCTGCTCCCTCAACCCCCTTTTCCCCCAAATACTGGTATAACCTGTCTCTTCCACTGCCTCCCCTTCCCACAGATATCCGTAAAGCTCAATCCTGCTGTATCCAAGTTCAGGCCTTTCCTTGTCCTGCTAAACTGCAGCACAGATGACAGTTTACACAACGAAAAAAAGAAGTGGGATACTGGTATGGTCCCAGATGCTACTATAGTCATGTTCTTTCTCTACTGTATAAATTTGATTTATTTTATAAACAAAAAACTTTTGCATGACTTCCAATTTGGTAGGTTTTAATATATTAACACTTTATCACCTAAATTATTTACGAGTTTGTTTTTTTCTTAAATCCTGACTTTTTGTTCATCTCTATGTAGATTTGTGATAATTGTAAGAAAAAAAGTTATTAAAAAAAACTAAAAAAAAAAAAAACAGCTGCCAAATTCATTTAAATTTCAAACAAATGCACAAAAATAAATTTGCAAACAGGAAAGCCATTCCTATTGTTGGTCCATTCATTAAAAATTGTCTCCAATAGGGCCTCGAGTTTCTTTACCTAGACCAGGGGTCAGCAACCTTTACCACCCATAGAGCCTTTTGGACATGTTTCTCACAGTAAAGAAAACATTCGGAGCCATCAAATCCTTTAGACATTTTTAATGAAATAACAAGGCATTTAATCTGAGCTACAATGTTTTTAACACATTTTATTTAGATTTTACAAGATCACCGTAACTGTCAAATTTTGAATTACATTTTCAAAAGAAACAAACTAAAATAAATACAAATAATAAGCTACATATTAACCATTTTCAAAAGCGACAGGGAGCTGCATCAGAGAGATGAAAGGGCCACAGGTTGCAGAACCTGGCCTAGATCTAGGCCTAAAGGTTTAACTAATTCTATTGAATGTGAATCGTGACTGTACTCAGAGATTTGTATTTCAATATCTATGCCTAATGCCTCATCATCATTTATTTCATTGATCAAAGTTTTCATGAAATCTTTAGGATCATTAGACAGGGCCTGCCTAGCGGTGATCATAGAATCGAAAGTTACCCTAAGTCTGTGAAGTAAAAAAATGCCTATAAAATCATGTTTCACAGACAAAATCAAACCGGTGGCATCATAAGCAAAATAGCAAAAATCCACTGCCTATTCATACGAATACACTAATACAGCAATCTTGTATTATATAGGGTAATTGTAAGGACTTCCGAATCAGCACAGTGCACTATCATACCAAAGATGACTTAGTTTGAAATGGAGGACTAATCGTATAATGAGCTGAGAATACTCTGGACTCAAAATTTCAACAGGCCAATATTTGACAGATAAAAACAAACTTATTAATGCCTGAAGTAAGTGTAAATCATTTTCATAAAATGAATTAACCAATAAAAAAAAACTACAGCATCATAATATCCGATATATCTTGATACATCAAATCAACATACCCAATCGGAAGTCCTAACGGCTATTTATATGAGCAGTACAGGGAAAAAAAAAGGAGCAAGAGTTAAATGGGTCAGGGGATTAAAGATTAAGATATGATATATATATATATATATATAATGCTAAAAACTTTCTATTCTAAAGGATTTAAATTTCTGGGAGGACTTCCGGTTGGGTATGTAGGCTTCGTATAAATCAATCTATGATGAAGAATATATGATGCTGCAGTTTTCCTTTAATGATAATTCTTTGTTAGAAAACGGTTTATACTGAATGAGGCATTAATAAGTTCTATAAATGGCCTGATTAAACGAAGCTCTCTTTAGTATGATAGAGGTACCATACTCATTGGGAAGTCTGATATTTCTTGATTCTTTATTACCAGAGGTGCCTACCCCAACCTATGCCTTTCAGGGAAACCACCCACCAAAATCAGGGACAAAGCGCAATGATGTGAATTTTAAAAAAAGACATCAGTTTTTGTTTCCTTCACTTAAAGCACTGATAAAATCCATACAGCTGTTGGAAACAAATAAGCAAGGAATGAAGTGAAAAAGGAATAATAATACTAGGGATGAGAACTGAACACACAATTTTTTTACTAAATTTTAAAATCAGTTACTGCTAGCGGCTTAGGTAGGAGCATTCTCTCTCTCACCCCCCTCTTTACATGGAAACAATAGGAATGTCTAAAGAGCCGTGATTGTGGAGCATTTTTTTTTTCTGACTTGGCTGGGGGAGGGGGGTTGAGCTCAGACTAAGAGGTTGAATGATCTGTTGTAGCTCATCTACAGCTGTGTTCCCCAAATGTTAGTTGTTACTGCTTTCTGTACATGTATTTTATTCGCTCAAGTGAGGCGCCATAAAAGCTTACTCATCAGAGTATACATAAAGGCTTATATTGTGGCTTAAATATTGAGCACTGCTCTCCTTATCTTTATCATTCAAGACATTTGAGCTGAATATGATAAATATCGATTAGGTCTAGAACGTCTCACTAAGGTCCACCTGGTCGTGTAAAAAAGAAAATAATCTGACGTTTAGATCTAGACATAATTATATACCTTGAAATGAAAATCAACTCTTTCTTTTTCTGGGGAAAAAAAAAAATAAAAATTGTAAATCATGTACTTTAATAATAGTCTCATATCAAGCCCGGTTTTGGTTATCTATCTTCATCTAGCTCTACCGGTTTAGGATTTCCCAATCGATCTTAATACTCGACAAGATTTAGAATGTATCTTGACAAAAAGAAACTGCCTAGTCGCATTAACTATAGCCAGATGAAGAGATCAGAAAGATTCTTTGTTGGACATAACGACAAGGTCTGGGTGTGAAGCTGTGGAGAATGTTTTTCGGACGAATGTACGATAAGTAAACAAATAGAACAACCTGATGGGATCAATATCAAGGATAGTTTCAACTATAATACAAATCTCGATATTGGAATTGAAAATATAAATAAACAAAAATACATGATATCGATATATATTGCCCACTTTTATACTTTCGCACAAATTGATACTCGATGACGGAAAATTCTCGTTCGTAGAGTTATATTTATATATTGTTTTTTTCGTAAGATTGCTGGGCCATGATAATCCTGAAGCAAAAACGAAAATAACCAATTATAATTGTTTACTTTGAGTCGGTCTAAATGCTGAATCAAAACAAAAAAATCCGGGATTTTGCTGGGAAAACCGGGTTTCCAGGATACAACAACAAATCCGCAAGTTTCTCAGATTTTTCAGGACCCTAGGCACCTCTACATTACCCATTCAAAAACCAAGCCCAATTTTTTTATGGCCCTATCAAATGAAGCCCTATTTAGTATGATAGAGGTACAACACCCATTCGTAAGTCCTATACATTTTCCCTGTCCACAATGCCAAGGTTCAAAGTACAAATCAATAGCTAACCAGCCTCTACTGAGCATTCCTACATTTCATGCTAAGCAAAGAAAGCAAACACTAAGTAAGAGTCTGCTCTCATCTTGTCCCTTCCATGTGTATCTGAGACATGCGGAATCTTATTACTTTTATAGAAAAAAAAGAACTAGAATCTAGATCTAGATCTAATTTTACAGTGATAGGCTTATATTTCGGAAACCTATACCTAGATTTTCATTATTTCCCTAAAAAATTCGTTGTAATTTCTAGGAAAGAAAAATTCATACAATCCTGTTTTATATAGGCCTATGGAATAAAACATCGCACATTTTCTACCTATCCCCAAACAGATGGCACTTTTTGGCAGTAATTTCTACTTTGTCTACATTCATTTCTACATAGAAGCCTACATTGCAATGATGCACAATTGATTTTTATACTTGATATGCAACGGCTTATTTTGAGCTATAGATTATTTCCTACACTAGAGTCAGTTGAACAGGCAGCTTCTAATAATTGACTAATTGAAAAAAGGAAGTAGGCCTAGGATATTTAACATGGTCTTTGATTTTAAAATACATTCCGCAGATTTAATGCACCCATGGGTTGAAAAATTACCTGCTCATTGCACATCTCAGTAAAAAGAAACGGCTTGTTTGATGTACCTACTATTATACTTACATTCTCGTCTAGATCTAGGCCTACAGTCTGTATTAGTGGGATCTATTGAGTATCATTCAGAATCAACGCCTTTTCATTTGAAAAACAATAAAGCTTTTCAACTTGCAGTCTATAAGTGAGGACAGGTAAACCTAGAACTTTGAAGGGTTTCAGAATAACCACGAATTCACATTTATGTTATTTTTCTTCGTTTGACCGGAATGAACTTGAACATATTCTATGAAGTCTAAGCCCTTCTTCTGAATAGACATCGACCGGGGCTTTATTTTAAGTCCTATCAACTAAATAATATGGTTACAATTAATACTCTAAATAGGGAAGAATACTAATTTACCAATACCGAAGAATTTTAAATATAATTACCTTGAATTTTGGAGTGTTCTTACAAAATAAATAGAATTGGCCGGCTGCGAGAACCAGATGTTACTCCACGTTGTAATGGAGGTGGACTAAGAGAAAGAATGTGGAAACGAGGTTGGTAACCCACGGAAGGAAATCGCAATACAGTGGGCGTCGTAAACTTCTGTTATCGATATTACTTTATTTCATTTTAGCAATAGTTGTCATGCTTGTTATCATGACAGGATTTTTTTTCAAGAGTTGAAACAAATAAGCAAACAAAAATTCGATGTCCGTTATAGTTTTGTTTTTGTTATGCCAGCTACAGAATGTTATTGCTTTGGTTTCCGACAAAAATACTTTTGGAAATATCTTTCCAATATAAAAATGTACCAGTCGCAAAGTGTAGTCCTAGGAAACAACTGACTTAAAATTCATTTCATGAACTTATTCATTCTGATATCAGAAAATACGGATAGATTTAAAAAAAAATAATTAGTATCGAACCAACGTTGTATTTTCAGGTATTGTGCTTCAAATATTAAGATGCAGGAAACTTACGAGGTGCAAATTTTCGCTGAATTCTTTTCGGAGGCAATTTTCTTTTTTTTTTTTTTATTTCAAATTTTCTTCTTTTTTTCTCTTTGAAATTTGTTTATTTTTCTATCATCGCCTTGAATACCAAAATCCAGATTGACTGACCAGTGCCGCCTGTCGCCCTTTTTTAAGGGAAAAGGGGGGAGGGACGGGGTGGGATGGATATGTTGAATAAGAACATATACCTATATGTATATATATATATATATATATATATATAACCTTTTTTACTCTTGCAGTAGGGTTAGTATGGTCGCGTTCTAGCGTCAGTCCAAATATAACTTCTACTTCCCAAAGAGTTGGTACAACTTCTAAATGAGGCAGCATACGCATTTAACACCTCGTCAATTTATGCGTTTAAGTGATTATTATACATTGCATCGGTGTGTCAATTCTGTCAAATGTTATATCAAGACTTTGGATGATAAAGGTTAATCTTTGTCTTTTTCTTATTTCTTCCTTACACACTTAAATTAGTTTAAATTGATTATAACCCAATAACTGCTTTTCTGCCGGAACCTATTGAGGAGAAATGTAAGAAACTGTTTTCAATCTCGTCTAAACATAAGACGTTGCAACGTACAATGTACTACTCACTTAATTATGCGTGGTTCTTTTAAATAAAGAGGTGAAGTCACCTTTTGCTTTTGCATGCCATTTTTTTTACGATTCTGTCATAATTTTTTTTTACTCTTTCAGTCTAGTTACCTTTTTAGTTTTTTTTTGCTTTTTTTTTAATTGCTGCTGAGGTAGTTATCTTTGTTGTTACTGATTTTTTGTATACATTTGTGTAATATAGTGAGCGAGCGAGACCGTTTTACAATTCTGCGGATAAACGAAAGATCTCATCGGGTCAAGTTTATGCTGCCTAACAGATCTATGTGTAATTGGTGCGCTTACATGATGATACATTTTAAGTCTATAAAAGGAATAATATAAACAATCAATCAAGCACGTTTAATAAGACGCCAATTCTTTATCTTGTTATTATCTAATGAAGCTGCCTAACAGATGTGTATTTGGGGTGCTCACCTGATGATAACTTTTAAGTCGATTAATTCAAAAATATTAAAATCAATCAACCATGTTTATTAAGTTGCTAATTTTTTCTCTTGTTTTTATCTAATAAATATGTTGCTTTCTTAATGATTTAAAGGCAAATGTCTTCTTAAAACTTTTCACACTTTTGTACCGGTACTTAACATTGTGCGTGAGCCTAGTCTAAAACATTTTTATGCATATTCTGAGTTATAAAAGACATAGAAAATGATTTTTGAGTTAAAAATCGGGCGCAATTTCTAACTCTCCGCCATAAAAGACTCACTCTTTCTAACCTGGGTGAAAATGAAATGTTACAAAATGACAATTTTTTTTTATTTTATTTTTTTTTTTAGTATCTCCGGATATTTCCTAAAAATGAGGATGCAAAATAAATGAGAATGAGCGTGGTGAGTGCTTTGAATGAAAATAAGTGAAATATTGTTAGACTTCAAGACAGTCAGTTGCATTAATTTCTCTTTTCTTTTCGATAATGCCTATGTTTGCGTCGCTCCCAATGTGTGATAAATCACTCAATGACTCATACTCATAGGCTAATGAACAAAAATCAACTGTTTTGATTTACCGGAAATGGATAGCTTGATTATATCTATCGATAAACATATCGAAAATCCTTACTGTCCATAAAATTGTCACGTGCAGCAGCTAGATGTTGGATTGGCTGTCACACATGAAGGTCACTAGGACGAGCAGGGCACTGTCGATTAGGCTGATTTGTGGAGCCCTGCCTGGGTCACTCATTAGCACATATATATACATATGTATATTACGGGCATTTTTTCAATGCCTTTTTTTAAACCATGGCATTCACACCCTTTCTCTTAAGGACGAACATAATTATATGCGATACTACGAGAGATTAAAGAAAAAAAAAAAAAACAAAGGAAGAAGGAAAGTACAATTTGACATTGACTTTTTCATTTATCCTTGTCCATAACAAAAGTGAAACCCGAGTTTTGTAGACTGAATGCCTTCAATACTAGCACACAGTATATTGCGGTACGTTTTAAGTTTGAAGCTTATGTTTTTCACGACTGAGCTAGACACAGCTACTTTGAATTCACGGCCTATTGTTGATCACTTTCCAGGACAAGACAACATCAACCTCCTCAATAAAGCAACTCACTGGATTCATACGCTAGAAATATAAGAACATTTCCTATATCTTTGCTTCTCACGTAAAGTACACTTTAAGCTTTTACTAGATTTTAATAAATAACTGTGCGGCTAGAGGCACATTGCTACCCTCATTATTATTATTATTATTATTATTATTATTATTATTATTATTATTATTATTATTATTATTATTATTATTATTATTATATTATTATTATACGCAAAGCGTTATTTGTATAAAGTTAGAGAGAAAGAGAGATTGAGAGGGAGGAAGAAAGAAAGAGAAGAGAGGATATGTGAGAAAGAACGTCCTATGAAAATTGGTCTAAAATTTGAAGTGAAAAAGAAAATTATAGAATGGATGCATGAAAAATTTGACCTTTTAACGGAACTTAAGTTTTCAACAAAAAGAAATCACATTCATGATTCCCCATTATTTGTAATGTCACTAGTCTATACTGATGAAGCCAATTTTTAGGCGAAACGTTTAAATTAAATTTTGAATTTGGTACTCTTTGTCCATATAAGTGCAAGTTGGGTGATTGTTTACACCGTTCACTACATCATCCAGATCTATTCCAGACGGTTTTAGATCTGCCGCCTACGTTGTGTGCGTACATCTCTGCCCAGCTGTGCTTACAGGAAATAACTAGCACATTCGCCTTTTTCTGTTAAGAAAATAATAATCACATTTTTGCCTTTAATTTTCAAAAAGTACTATTTTGCTGTAAAATACTATTACTGCTCCAATCTTTAAGGCAATTAATAACTTTATGCCAAATTTGACGTTCCTAAGTGGTCTAGAAATGCTCGCTTAGATTGTCCTCAATTTTTGCCTAGCTCCATAGATTATTATTATTATTATTATTATTATTATTATTATTATTATTATTATTATTATTATTATTATTATTATTATTCGTTGAAGCAGCAGCAGCAGCAGCAGCAGTAGTAGTAGTAGCAGCAAAAGCAGCAGCAGCAGCAGCAGCAGTAGTAGTAGTAGTAGTAGTAGTAGTAGTAGTAGTAGTAGTAGCAGCAGCAGCAGCAGCAGCAGCAGCAGCAGCAGCGGCAACAGTACCTATCAATGGTAGGTGGGTTCAGGGTTTCATCTTTTCTATCCCGCCCTACCTGATGATGGCTTAATATCACAACGTTGACAATTTCCAGTTCCAATGTTCTCTTTCTCCCTCTTCCTCCCTCTTCCTTCTACTTCACCGACTCCTCTTGTTGAGAGATAGATAGATGGACAGAAAAGGGAGGCAGACGCGGACAAGAACACAAAAGTTGAACACCTTTTAACCATAAAAGATTCCATGCATTTCTTATATCCACTTTGCACCCCCCGAGAGAGAGAGAGAGAGAGAGAGAGAGAGAGAGAGAGAGAGAGAGAGAGAGAGAGAGAGAGAGAGAGAGAGAGAGAGAGAGAGAGAGAGAGATTTTAAAAAGCATACAGAGACAGCAAGGTATGTCCACAATTAGGGTAACCACACGTAGGTCTACTTATTGCACAAGTGGTTTTAGATGCTGCTACTGGCGCTGCAGCAGATTGATGGTAAAACAACCCGAAATCCTGGTTTATAAACTGGATTTAATTTGAAACGTGTTCAGAACAAAATCTCCTAATCATTTAATGGTCTTATTCTACTTGTATGCAACAAAGAGACGTGCTTTAATTGCTTGCGTTAATAGTAGTTATCACTAATGATAAACAAAAGTGATCTGAACTGCTTGTTGTGACCTGTGTGCAAAGAAATTGTCATGCCGTAGTTTTCCAAACTTTTTTTCTCATCAATTTGGACAGCAAACCCAAAACGTAATCTCCTGAACCGATTAGTCCATTTTCCACATGGTCAGTCATAATAATACGTTCAAAATCCGACAATCAATACAACACGACCTTTTTGTTTCGAGGACATTTATTTTATCACCATAAACTTGAACCATTTCCTGAAATATACCATGAATAGATTTTCCTTGAAAGTGTGAAAACTTGATAACCGAGCGATATTCAACCGGCTCTGTGACACAGCTATAGGAAAAAAAAAAAACAACAAACAGACCGAAAAACTTTTTTTTAAAACTTTAGTTCCATGAGAAGCGCTAACAAATGCCTAATTACCGTCGGATTTTCTCGAAAATTTTCATCTTGCGTTTCAAAGAAATGACTTGAATCCTGACATGATTTCAATATCGGTACTCTACGATTCCTTCCTACTCTGACAAAAGACTTTTTGAACTTCCCTTGTAGTTCTAATGTTTTTCTTTTGAAAAAGAGTGATTTTGAGGTCTTTTGTTGAAGTTGATTGTGAATTCCAAAGAGGAAGTGTAAGGTCTTCATCCTGGTTACCTCTTTACATTTCACGACATTTCGGATCAATCCTGAAAAAAAAAATTAGAATCTGAAGCTTTATGGGGCACAAACTGTGTTCATAGCTGACCTATGATTTTAACTCACATGGAAATGAGTGTTTGAAAGGATCTATAAATAGATTGAGATTTTCTCAAAATTGACTAAAAATTCTCAATGCAGTTGCGCATTTATTTGATCTGTATACAATGTAATGAACGTTTTTAAAAAAAAAAAAATTGTACCAAATTTATTACCCTGGGATTTTACAAAATTTTAACATTTTTTTAATGAGTACAGGTATATTAAACTCAAAGCAATTTTGGTCACTGTTTTTCAGATATCAAATCCCATCCATAGCTTTAGCTCTCCATGAAATCCATACCTCTACATAAAATTTCTGTGAATTTCAACGATTCGACGGCAGGCGCAGTGAAACGTTGAAATGAGCAAATCGTCCCAGCTACACGTATTTCTATCCTTCCATAGCATGAAACTGACACAAACTCTGTACGTAAAATACATGTAGTGGTAATACCGGGCATCCCCGTGCGAGGTGAGCAACCCGTACTGGGCTACTCACCACGGGCATGCACTGATGCAGTCAGTGCGCGCTGAGCAACCATTAAAATGAGCTGAGCTTTTTGACTAAGTTATGCAGCCACTGCATCTAAGTTGACGAGTAAAGACCAAAGAACAAGTCAGAAGAGTTACATGTATGTAATTGTTCATAGTTTCAATGTTGCAAAAAGAGTTCATGTGTTTCCTCATTACATTTTACATGTAGTTTGCTTGAATAGCAAAGCAATTTATTTTTATTTAGTAAATTATTTGCTTTTGCACTGCTGTCAGCCCTACTCCTAGTAAGTGCAAATAAATCTGACCATGAAAATCTCAGAAAAAAAAATCAAGGCTAATTAGTTTAATCCATAAGATAAAAGATCTTGCTTTGCTTTACTGACTATCTCTAGGATGCTCTAAAGTTGTAGTAAAGTGTTTTTCTCTCCACACCATACAGTATATTGGTTGGGCTAGCGTCCTAACCTGGCTCTATTCAAATTAAAACTTGCTTAAGGCTTTTTGCGAACTAAACTGAAACTGTTCATATCAAGACTTTCTTAAGGTTCTTAGCGAACAAACCTGGATCTGTTCATATCAAGACTTTCTTAAGGCTTTTAGCGAACTAACCTGGAACGGTTCATACCAAGACTTGCTTAAGGCTTTTAGAGAACTAACCTGGATCTGTTATAAAGACTTGCCTCAGGCTTTTTTCGAGCTAACTTGGACATTTTCATATCAAGACTTGCTTCAGGCTTTTAGCGATCTAGCTTGGACATATTCATACGAACTTGCTTCAGGCTTTAAGCGTCCTAGCCCGACACTGTTCATATAGACCTGCTTAAAGGGTCCTGACACTGTTCATATAGATTTGTTTCAGGCTTTAAGCGTCCTACCTTGACACCGTTCATATAGATTTTCTCAAGGCTTTTAGTATCCTAATCTGGAGCTGCCACATAATGATATAGTCTTGCTTAAGGTTTTAAGCGTCCTAACCTAACGCTGTTCATATAGACTCACTTAAAGCTTTAAGCGTCCTAACCTGACACTGTTCATGTAGTCTTGCTTAAGGTTTTAAGCGTCTTAACCTGACACTGTTCATATAGATTCGTTTAAGGCTTTAAGCGTCCTAACCTGACACTGTTCATATAGACTTGCTTAAGGCTTTAAGCGTCCTAACTTGACACTGTTCATATAGATTTGCTTAAGGCTTTAAGCCTCCTAACCCACACTGTTCATATAGACTTGCTTAAGGCTTAAGTGTCCTAACCTGACACTGTTCATACAGCCTTGCTTAAGGCTTAAGTGTCCTGATCTGACACTGTTCATACAGACTTGCTTAAGGCTTAAGTGTCCTAAACTGACACTGTTCATACAGCCTTGCTTAAGGCTTAAGTGTCCTAATCTGACACTGTTCATACAGACTTGCTTGAGGCTTAAGTGTCCTAACCTGACACTGTTCATAAAGACTTGCTTAAGGCTTGAACTGTAGAGATGCTGATTGCAACTTTAGAATGCCTTAATAGTCAGTGAGAATAGGTCTGCAAGTGCAATATACTATTTTTTTCCCAAAAATGTCAAAACACAGAAAACATTCTGAAAGAGAGGCTGCCATTTGCTGTTTGCTGAAAAAACCGTTAAACTTACAGTAATTATCTTAATCATCCCTCAAGAACATACATGATGATCAAAGTCCAAATTCACACAAACAATACAAACAAAAAATTGAAGTCACTGAACATTTGACAATATTTTATTCGAGCCCCCTGAAACTACACGCAGAGAAATGTACATTAAGTCATAAATAGTAATAACCTTAATTAGAAGAATAATAGTACAGATTCAAAACAATACATTTTACGGACTTAAAACAACCTGATACATACATAACTTTTTAAAATTTTTTTTTTTCCTGCACACATACTATTATTTCAGCAAAATAACTTCAACACAGAAAAAAATGTAAAACTACACTCAAAGTAAAAGGCTACCTATATGTAAGATGAAATGTACAGCTTCCACTTGGAGTTGTCACCCCTTACCACATCCCTCCCTTCCAAAAGTATTCATGCATCAACAAGATTTCTTTAATTATGGAAACTTCTTACAAATTTTTAAAGAAATAAAAAAAAAAGATCAAAAGGTGAGCAATAATAAATATTAATTACAGACACAAAATGTACAATCTTGAGATGCATCAATGAAAATAATAAAAGGACTCCAAATATGTTATGTAAGGAACGACTAATATCTTGTGTGTAACTTTGCAAGAAGTGAATTAAGAAAAGTCTGAGCACAAACAGCCTGGATCAGCCTGTGAGAAGGTTTACAGACAGTAGAACTCTTGACTTTTATAAAATGCTTCAGATTGTCAAAACCGCATAGCTCAGCCGAAAAAGTCTGATTGACAACTTTTACTTCCACACATTCTTTTAATGTCATCACAAAAGTTTTGAAATATATGGTACACTTTTTCTTTAAAAAAGAGTTGAGTGCATATAATATACAAAATAAAAAGTCCGACTTAATAAATAGTAGAAGTAATAACTACAATTTTATAAATCATTTTTCAAACTTTTTCAAAGAGAAAAATAAAATAAGTCACCTAAATATTCTGACAGTGTTTCAATTTCCTATTCAGTACAGGTAACCTACTATTTCTGCATCTTTTGAACAAAATGAAAATAATCTTATAATAAAATGGATAAACACAAGAGTACTCAAGCATAGCAAAGACATAATAAATAAAACAGATAAAAGGTACGATACATGAATATTATATTGCCATTTGTGTTTTGATTGTGGTTTACAGATAATTCAGACCAATTGAAATAAACATAATTTTTATCTTACGTAAAGGAGACTATCTCTTATGCATCAAGGAGCTCCACTAAAGTGAATTAACTAAACTGGCCTGAATCATGATTTTATGAGCTGTGCAAGCATCGTTGTGTTTTGTTGTTAGTTTTTTTCTTCCCTAAGAGATCCACCCCTGCTCCCCCCCCCCCACCCAAAAAAAAAAAAAAGGAAAGCAAAGAAATTTATACCCTTCCTTAAAATATTCAACAGAAGTTTTACAAATACCTACAGGGATAATGTAAACAAGTGTAGTTCAGGAGAGCTCATTTATTAAAAAAAAATATAATTAAAAGACGCCCAAATATACTTTTTCGTCTTTACAAATAATTCTTTTGTTATAACAAGTACAAATACATTTATATCTACAAGATGACAGTGAACATTAGCAAGAAAAAAAATATTGGACCACATACTAAGTAAAAATTTCATCAATTTGAGTTGAAAATTAAAATCATGATGAAAAGAAAACTTGAGGACACATGCACCTTACAGAATTGAAATGCAGTTGAATTCTTTCCAATGCAGGAAGCAAAGCAAAAGAGCATGAGAAACAAAGAAAATGTATCAAAACTAACACTGGATAAGTATCATTTGAAGGCAAGTTGTCCTATGAAAATATCATACAACACAGAGGAAAAATTAATTCCATCTGATACGGTAAGGTCTGTGTATCAAACTTCTACAACTCAGCAAAAAACACTTCTTTTGAAAACCAACAATGAACTCAATAAATTGATGTGTAATATTTCACATTATTAAATTTTTGAAAGATCTTTACATGAACGCAAGATAAAAATAAAAACAACTAAAAATAAAACAGAAAAAAATCATTTAAGACACTCACAATGGATGAAATGATCAGTACAGTTCTCAAAGTAACAAAATGAAGGTAAGAGTTGAGTGGTTGATAAGCTAGCAGTTCACTATAAAACAGTGATTGGTGGAACCAACACATTTATTCAACAATAAAATAATAATCAGTCAATGACATTCAATGCAAACAATTGTATAAATCAAAGCTTCTCTTCCATGAAAATGAAAATTGATGATTGATTGAAGTTGAGGCCCTCTGACACATTGAAGATTTGACGTATCCTGTACACATGAGGCAATCTGAGGTCATTCATAGAGTTCAAAACTGAATACAAATCCATAATTCCAACACTAACCTTGCTTCCCACTACAATTGTCTCAGTCTCAATTTCAGTCATGCTCACACATTACAAACACAAATGGTGCCAGAGTACATATTGACAGTTCACCTCAAAAACAAATGAAAACTAAAATTTTTACAAAGAATCCCTTTAAAAATTCTGAAAATGTGAAAGAAAAATTTAAATTTAGAATGAAGTAAAATTTAAAAAAAAAAACTTTTAGGGTCATTTATTTGACTCAAAACATTTCTTTTGAACTTGCCTAGAAACAAAACTAAACTAAATAGATGCCAGATACATACAAGCTAGCATTGCCATAGCTCATCTTAACGTAAATACCACCATTAAAAGATAAGGTCTACAAAGAATTTCGTAATATAGAATTTTAATTGAAGAAAATCTCTTGCGAAAGAAAAACAAATCTAAAATTTTCATTTAAATTGCATAATTTGCAGGACTGAAAATTATTTTCTCAGCTACATGGGAAAACGGGGCTTTAAATATATACCTTAACACACATCAACAAAAGGATAACCATACAGCATGTTTGGCATACCACTATGTCAATAAGTCATCAAAATTATTTTACCGAGATGAAAGACATGGTCCAGCAAACCACTGGGGCCGTAACCTATTACAAAATCAGAGGAACCTCTGGACCCATTTTAATGAGGAGCTGAAATCTGGCCCTAATATTATCCCGTCTAACCAGCTCAACCCCCCCTTACCTCCTACAGTTTTCAAAAAGAGAAGATGAAAGAAAACTTTTTGGACATCATATCGTCTCTTACATTATATAAAACAAAGAAAATCAGGGGCACGAAAAAACAAAACAAGATAGAAAAACAAAAATTGTGTAAGACAATTTTCTTAATATGAGTTCATAAATGAGCAATAAGAATAGGATTGCAGATGAAGTACATTTTTAAGAGAAAAGAGGAGACCACATTATTATCATGACAGACAAAAAAAAAACTAACAATCTCATTGGTTTCCTAACAACCCCATCTCCCCTTCCAAAGAAGTGAAATCACAGCCTTTCAGATACTTAGGTCTGTAAGGAGAAATATCAACTCACAAGAAAAATAAAAATCATTTAGCTCAGCAAGCCATTTTCTACATCACACCACAATTCACAATTCAGTTTATGTCTGGCACAGGAATTTTCTTTTGTGCTGAAAACGAACACATTTTCACCATTCAGAATGTAAACAACTTAAATCTTCAAACATCTCCAACCACTTAGACAAAAATCATATCTGCACAGAGGAAAAAACATACAATAACTCAACGTACACAATCTAATATTGTAATAAATAATAATGTCTGCATTTTTCCATCCACTTGTGCAATAAAAACCATAATTTTTAATCAAAATAAAGGATACAATAAATCATTTTTTTTTTAATTCTGAGAACTGAAAACATTTCACTAACCAGGTATTCTCAAAAGGCAATGTAATATGAATTTCAAAGTAAATCACTCCGAGAAATGAGCATTTTGAGATTTTGAACTTTTACATGCAGTATTCTAAATAATACTTTACTCATACTTGTTCCTACTTGCAGTCTTCATGTATCAACAGTCTATTATCACATTTTTTTAATTCTTTAGTTCTAAATGATTTCACCTTGTTGGTTACATGTATTCCTGAGGTAAAAAAAATATCACCTCATGGCCGCATTTGCCTTCGGTCTCTGGTTGTTAGTCATGGTTTTCCATTTCATACTGAATCATGACCCAATCAGCCAATAAACTGAGGGATTATAAGCAATATCTTCAGTTTATTCTTTCAGATCATGCGCCTTGGGGGGGGAGGGAGGGAGAGAGAGAGAGAGAGAGAGAGAGAGAGAGAGAGAGAGAGAGAGAGAGAGAGAGAGAGAGAGAGAGGGAGTTGGGAGGAAGGGAGGGGGGGAAGGATATTTAAGCTTTTCCTTCCCTTGCAAAGCAAGAGTTGGATAAAACAAAAACGAAAAAAAAAAAAAAAGAAAAAACAAAAAAATGAAAGGGATGGGCACTTTTGGGTGCAACATAGTTTATGGTTCTTCTATTGTAACTCTATGCTTCCAGATTTAAAAAAAGACTACAATCTAAAATATAAAAAAATTCTTTACAAAATTGTTTCGGGAAGTTGAGACATTTCAAGAACTGTGCTTTCACTTGAAGGAAAATATATATTTTTTTTTTTAACGTTTCTTTACATCATTTATTAAAAGAAAAAAATAACATGACAAGTATTTCAGTGAAACTTATATCTACAACTAGTTTAAAATCTTGGCATTCACTTTTTGGTGAAACATTTGAAGCAGCCTATCTCAGTATACTTTGGCACTATATTTTATGACTTAAGTTGTAACAACATTCAGAGACTTATATGAGAAAATTTTTTTTTAGCAATTTTTAAATTTTTCAAAAGCTAATTTTGAAGATAATATATTAATACTTTGAAGATGTGAGGAGCCAAGATGAGACAGAAGACAACAGTCAAAAGTGTTCACATCAAAACGTAAAGCACGCACAAACAACACATATAACCATATTTTACGGCCACAACATGTGAAAAAGATGTGTTTATCTGTCTCTGTGCTGAAGCTGTTAGTTGAAGAGATTTAAAAACTGAAAAGACAGAAAAAACTTTACCTTCCCATACATTTTTTTTTTTATAGCTTTGCAACTTTGATTTTTTAAAAGTGTGAATTTTTTTTTAATTCATTTTTATCCAAAATAAGATTATTAAACCAAGAAAAATATAACGGAAGCTTTAAGTACTTTTTGTGTTGCATTTTCTTCAACCAAGAGTTTTGAGCTGTTTTGATGGAAAAGCCACCATATCACAGTCAAATGCAAAACCATATGACCGTAGCACAGACCAGAGATCTATAGCAACTGCCGCCAAGGTAAGTTGAATCTAACGGAGTAAAACTATCACCATAAAGTGAAATTTATCTTTGAAACCTATTACAGCATGCACATTTCTTAAATTTTTGCAAGAGAACATCATCCTAACATTTATTTTCTCTGTTTTTGACAAGAGCAAAAAAAAAACTAAAAAACAAAAAAAAAAACAAAACAAAAAAAACAACCTAAAAGCCATATGTATTTTACTTTTAGCCATATGCTAACAGCCTTCACATTGATGATTTCCACAATTTGTTTATCACTGAATGAAAGTAATGATTCTAGGAAGGAAGGCGAGCAAGGGAAGGGAATGGGCACAACCAGATTCTTTTAAATAGGGATGGGGAGTTGGGAGCACTGGGGATTTGGAAAGTTGCCACATGTCAGAGTGAAACAACTTGTAATATGTTCAAATTAAGATGATGCAAATGTTTGCTAATTTTGGCAAAATATAAATTTTTACAATAAAACTAAGAAAAAGCGTATTCTATGGGTGAACCTAAAGCTACCCCCTTTTCTTGCGCCTTGAAACGAGTGATGATATGCAAACAGTTTAAAAAAGAGAGAGAAATAAAGAGAAAGAGAGAGAGAGAGAGAGAGAGAGAGAGAGAGAGAGAGAGAGAGAGAGAGAGAGAGAGAGAGAGAGAGAGAGAGAGAGAGAGAGAGAGAGAGAGAGAGAGAGAGACAGACAGACAGACGGACGTATGATTGTAAGGCAAAGAAACAAAAAAAAAATGTTTTGAATGCTCCCATCAATTATGAAAACTTACAATTCACCAAAGCAAATCATGGAGGGAGACCAATATCCCAAGGTGTTTTTTCTATACTTTGTGAAAAGATAGGGGTAAAGAGATTTGAAGAAAACATGAAAAGAAAAGCATATTAGGTCACCACATAATTATGTGAAGCATTTGCGTGAACAAATGGACTACGTAGGATCCCACAATTTGTAAGGGTCCATAAAAAGATATGAAAAAAGAAGTAAAAAAAAACTATAAGGAGAAAATCAACAACGTGCAGTAGATTTAAAGAAAACAAAAAAATACAGAGCAGCATAGAATAAACACCTGGGTGAAAGCGAGACAAAGAAAGTTAGCACAGCTTTAGAACACATGTTGACTGAAGTACTACTTTGATTAAAAAAAAAACAAAAAGAAAAAAAAAACAACCATAAAAAATGTGAAATGAGAGAAATTCCCGCAGTCTGAACTGTTAATGTTAATGAAGCGTAAATAATTATTTTCGGACTAGGCTGATTTGAGTAAAAAAAAAATTAAACAAATAAAAGAGACTTTGAGAAGACAAGTTGGAAAGCAGGAGTAACCAAGCAACAAAGCGATCACCCTCTCGTTTTAAGCACTGAAAGCATTTATCTTTTGTATTTCAAGGAAGATTTTGCTTTAAATTCAAATATTTGGCCATCAAGTGGTTCCCTCAAAGGATAGGAAAATTAGGCAGTAGTGAGTATTGGCTGAAAACAGTTTGGTCCAAAGGTGTTGGTAAATTTTGGGTTATGGAGGAACTGGTACTGACTTGGAGAAGCTTGGAAGACAGTAGTTTTTAATACGAGATAATTTCTTCTTCAAAATGTAATGAAATTCTTACAAACACAAAAGCCTTGACTAATGTCAATACCCCCAATCCCCTTAGAACACCTTATAACTTCATTTTGAACCACTAAGATACTATAAATGTACAAATGGCTTTCAGATTATTTTTTCCTGCCACAAGGTGAAAAAATTCAACCAAAGACGAGCTTTAGATTAAGATATTACAATCAGGCAAAAAACAAAATTCAATACAATATTATAAACTTGTTCTCAATGTACAAACAACACAGCAACGAGGATGTAAAAAATAAAGGAAGAGCCGCTTTTTGTAACGAAATATAACAAATACTTCTTTGCTTGTTCAATAATAATAATAATAATAATGATGATGATAGCAAAAAAATTCTTGAACTGCATGGGACCCATTAATCTTACTAGTCTTCCTACATAAATCTCCACTTTTGCACCCATTTTCATTAGCCAGCTTCTTTCTCTGGTTACTATGTTGCTATGCTTTTGTCTTTGCTCCAGGGCCGCACACTAAGATCTAAATTGGATTAAAATTTTGCCTTGTCCAGGGGTGGTTGTACGAAATTCAAAGTTTTAAGCTTACCGGGTAAAAAATTACCAGGATAATTAATGCAATGAAATTGCATGACATGCACTGGACATTTTTTTTTAATCTTTTTATTTCTTTTCCAACACTTCCCTTTAACCATCCCAGCAAATGAAATTTACATGGAAGGAAAAAGGGGGCTGGGAAGAGATGACTGATGGGTTGGGGAGTGGGAAGCATAGTGCTAAAAATATTAAGGGTTGGACAAAACAAACAAATGCCCTTTGTGACTATTACAGACTAGGTAAAAAGAAGAGTCATGCTTTGACTACAAGGCAATGATTTAAAAATAAAAGGAGAAACTGAGGCGAGTGAAGCAAAGACTACTGACATGGCAACAAAAATAACAGAACAATTTGACAAGGTCAGAATCTGTCTAGACACAACTTTGGCCATAATGAAATTGTTTGCTTCTGTTGATGACACTTCCAGGCAATGCTGACTACTTTTCTTAATTTTTTTCCCCAACAAACCCTTCCAGTAATTTAAGATGAGAGCAACATAAAGGAAAATAAAAACTAAAAAGGTGGAGCTGCAATGCCATCAGCAGAGTGCTTGGCATTCTGTCACACTGATATCGCAGATAAGTGATAAGTTCATTTTTTAAACACCCTACCTAAATAGTACACCGGGTCCATATCTTATCTATAGAACAACCTATCAATTACTTTTGCCCACCCTGATCTAAAATTTAAGAAATATATAAATATAAACATTCTATTTTATAACAATACGTTGACAATTGCTCAAGCTTTTTTGTATGATTATGACTATCATGTGAATTAAAAAAATACAATTAAATTCTCTGAGGTTGCTAGGATTGCATGAAGAATTCATTGGACTCCTTGTTTTCAAACTGTTTAGCCTCCTCCTGCATGGACTCCTTAATCTTTAGGATTGCAGCAGACTCGTTATTTTCCTGAAAATTTTAAACATTTTGTCAACGTATTGGAGCAAACAGTGAAGGCCTCAGATAAAAAAGCAGCAGAGGAGAAATAAAAAGCACAAAGTGAATTACTCTCACATAGACAAGAAATGGAAAAAAAGGTGAAATATATCCCTTTATAGACCAAAAAAATAATCCCATTAAAATAAAATTAAATGCATGACCTACGATAAAAGAAAGCCAACTTGTTAAAATAGTCTAATAAAATACATGCTCCAATGCAAAGTCAGTAGCTTCATCTCTTTATCATTGAGTTTGTTTGAACACTAACTTTTTTTTCCCTAAGTTCTGCGATTAATAAATAGGAAGGAAAGAAAATGTAAAAGGAAGGGAGATTAAATGACAGGGAAAAAAAGAGTTGATGATACTGTCTAGTTCTATGAAAGAAAATTGTGAACTGATGGATGTATATGAGCTTAAAACTAGTCTTTGAAACTTGCCATAAAGCAATAATGAAAACAAGCTGAAAGAAAAAGGGTGTTTGACCGCTGAAATTTCAATAGTGTTATAGAAAATGCTTGTATCTTCCTGTCTGTTTCCATCTTTTCTCCTCAAAAAAAATTTATTTCATAGTCACTGCAGCTTTGTTAAGTGTACATGCAACTTTTCTAATATCAATTTGACCACGCACCAAGAAGCCATAAAGAAAAAAAAAAAAATCCTGAAAGAGTCAATAATTGTGGTGGTGTTTGTGAATAGCTGAAGAGTAATTAACTTTGAATTTTATCATTGGAGGAAAAAGAGTTATTCACACAAAAAAAGTAGTCCATGATTTGGCAAGAAAAAAAAAAACCCAAAAAAAAAAACAAAGAAAAATGATGTAAGTTCAATGCTTTATTCAGTTCTATGTGAAATCTCCAATAACTCATGCACATCAAATTATCATATAGAAAAAAGAATCAAGTATTCAAGGATTTTGTTGTGATAAGATTGCAAACAAATAATAATTCTACATTTCTTTTTTCTTGTCTTCAAATGATATTTTTTTGGACATCTCACAACAGAGAGCTCATCAAAAACTTCTAGCCTTTCCAATTTTAGGGAAAAGAGAAAGAAAAGTAAAGGGTCCAAACCAGAGACATGTAACTGAACATAAAGTGATATAGTAAGCAGGTGGGTTAGCAACAATACTTCATGCACACAACAACTAAAGCGAGCTGATGTTAGCAGACTCCCCATTACCCTCCCAACGTTAACACCTATATCACATCTTGAGTCTAATGCTTTTAGATTTCCCCCCATCTCCCAAATTTTCTTTCCTTTACACAAGTATTTCAACAATTAAGTATTTAATGATTATCTGTAAATTTTTGGACGTCTTTTACCCATTGAGAATTGCCATTAAGTCTGAACTTAATTCCAATGGAGACAGCTGCACTTAAGAGACATTGGCTTATCAAGCAAACACTCAAGATTTCAACGAATTAATAAAAAAAAAGAAAGAAAAGAAAAAAGAAATGAAAAGGAAAATTAAAATAAGACCAAATGTGGATTAAAATTTCATGAAACAAAAGAAAATTAAATATGAATATATGATATGCATTTAGAGGTAGGGGAAGAATTCAAAATTTCAAATAATCAAACAGGCAGGAATGACTGTGAAAAAAAGTATCGAGTAAAATAAAACGTGATAGAAAAAAGAAACTAGTGATAAGCATAAAATTCAAAGTTTGGTTTTTTGAAAAATTGAACCAGTGATGTGTCAAAAGAAAAAAAAAAGGAGTGGCTGGACAAAAGAGAGGAGAGGTGGGCAAGAGGCAGCAAGCTTGGAGTAGATTTTACAAGAACTAAGAGGATTGGGGGGGGGAAAGAGGGGAGTCAATTGTCAAACTGATGAAAAAATGAAAGCATCAGAAATGAGGGCAAAAGGAGATTGTCAAAGCTTTATGTGAAATGTTCTATTGCAGATCAATTTGAGGAGTGTGATCAACTTGTCTTTCTTCCTTGTATCTGACATTCCTATGGTATAATGCTCACTCTCAGGATCATAGAAAAAATGTAGCATACTGCATCCACCATTTGAGAATACCAGAAAAGAATATCATTTTTCCCTTAAAAAAAATCAATTGAAGTTTCTTTTCAAAAAGCAAAGGCATGAATGTGACATTATATTCTATGTTAAGAAAAAAAAAACCAAGCCATAAAATAACCATTGGTCTTCATTTCCATACACATTTGTTTTGAGGAGGCACTCTTTGTCTCTTCGTAGCTCACTCAGAGTTCACAGCAATGTAACATGTTTACACAGTTAAAAAAAAACCACATGGACCAAAACAACAGTCTACAAGATGAAAGAATGAATTTGAAAAAAGTAAACTTTGTGGTCTTTACACTTTGTACAGTTATCATTATGCTTATAATTGCAACAGCATTTTTCAAACTTTTGAGCAAAATCTGTTGTGGCTGTGATGAGTTAGTTCCCTTGTTGGCTCCATTGATATAGGTAAACATTTATGTCCATAGACAATAAAGAAGAAAAAAAAAAACAAAAAACAAAAAAACAACCAAAACCAAATGACTAGGTCAACGTTTATTAAGGGCAAGCCTCTTTCTATGATGAAATTGCTAGACGAATCATATCAACCTGGATCTTTTCAACAAATGCGTAGTAAAAAGCCTGCACTCTTAGTTCACACTTAAAATCATTTGAATTTGATGCACTTTTGGAGAAATGGCATGATTTCATGGTACTTGGTAGATGATCTGTTTGACATGATTGTTGCCTGAAATCAAATTAACCTGCTCTTCTCACATGGTAGTTTTGTCAACTTATTGTATTCTTTTATCTGACTCAGGAAACCTTAGAAAACACTTGACATATTTTTATTGGTCCTTCTCTTTTTTCATCACTTAGTTTTCAGCAAAGACTTAAGAGAATGTCAAACACCATCATCACACTGAAGAACACGGTAGTGATATACAAATTAAAAATTGTTCAAGATAAGGAATGAGCTCAGCAAAACAGGACATGTTTGAGAAAAGAATGATAAAAGAAGACACATTCATTTATGGTTTTACATACAAAATAAAACATTCCAAAGAAAAAAAACAAACAATGCAACAACAGGTAACAGTCTTTGGATACCGACAAATTTTCTTTGCTCCTTGGTAAACCATTAGTCTCAATTTTTATTCTGTATTTTGCAAAACATTATTTTCACTGCCGTGTGAAAAACAACAATGCAGCATTATCTCAAATGTTCCATAACTTATTTCTTCAAATTTTCATACTGATACTGAAATTTGTAAATATGTTATACTATGTTCTGAATTTTTTTTTGTCCTCTTATCTCTGAAATTTGACATTTGATGAAAATCAAAGAAAATTAAATATACATATGGTGGCAGCATAGTATTGATACAATGGAACTCCTTGAGCTTTAGGCCAATAAATACAAAGAGGGGGGGGGGGGTAGTAGGAAAAAAGGAAGGGACTGCAAACAGCACAGCACACAAGGGAATTTAGGCCAAGTCTTCAAGAAACAAGAAACTAACACAAAACTATAAAGTCTGCATTTCTGATGAATTCAAACTCAAACTGGTTTGCTCATATTAGAATCAACCATTAAAGTTTAGAACAGCTTAAGCACTTGATTGGTTGATCTGTCTAGTTTTGTTCCAAGTCATGTTTACTGAAGCATTCAAGGTATTTATCGCACCACGAACACGCAAGTTAAAAGCAAAGAATGAAGTAAAATCATCCAAATCTATGCTTTACCTCAAGACTGAAATCCCACCTCAAATTAAAAAAAAAAGAAAAAGGAAAGACAGAATCGTTTTTTGAGTCCCATAAACTGTGAATGAAGGCAGATCATGTTGGGGTAATACTAACACTTTTATTATGATGGTAGAGGCAAACTGTTCTATGTCTTTTCAGCAGTTTTAGCAAACGAATATGTTGACTGTTTTATTTAGCCTAACTTAGCAAAAGACAAGATGTCAGAGAGAAGACCAAGGGAATGATGATTGGCACTGGCTCATAGCCTGGTGCCTTACGACACTATTGGCGCAGGTGTTGGGAGAGTTTGTGACTTAGAGAAACAAGGTGGGGGAGAAGAGATGAAAGGGCCACTATGATGTTTGTGAGAAGGCCAAAATAGATGGTTAATAACCATATAAGAAAACATTGATGCGGCCAAGAGATCAAGAACTAATGCATGAGGCATGATGGGCAGGCAGAACATGATCGAGTGCAGGCCAAAGAATGAATACGAAATTTGGAGATGGTGGTGGTGGCTGTTACAGAAATAATGATGAAGATGACCAGAGCAAACGAGCAACATGGCCAACTGTATGTTGTATATGGGCAGCACAAAGGGGTGAAGGTATGGGGGTGGGGGCTCACATAAGCAGGCCCTGACTCACACTGTCTTGATAGCTCCCTAGCCCGTAGGGTCCCATGTCCCCTGTACCTCCCCCTCCTCCCCCGCTACTCACTGGGGGCATATCTTCTCTTGGTGTGCCTCGTCCGTTGGCTGGAGAGTTTTTCATGCCATCCATGTCACCTGAGGAAATAATTTGGAAGAATCAAGATCTGAGTGTATTGGTTGGTATACTTGTATGAAAGAAGCAAAGTTTAAAAAAAAGGGTTCTATGGATAAATATAACCAATGAGTTATTTGAATGAGTGTGTGGGGAATGTATGTGTGTAGATCGCTGAAAATTTAAGTGATGTATTCTTTGTGTTCTCAGGACAAAGACCAGATAATCTGAAGTGTATGTTATGAAAAAGCAAAATTAAAAGTAATATGTCATATAAAGAGGCTAAAAAATTTGTATTGTTTACAAACATTTTAGGATTGGCAACTGCATAATGAGTCCCTGCATAATGTTGAGATAACTGAGGCTAACATATATGATAGACACTGTGAACCAATGTGATAACGCGAGAGCCACTCAGAATTGAATATTTTATTTCACCTTTATTGTAGTACAACAAATCATGGTAGCAAGGTTATCTCCTTGCACTACATATAATATCCTTATTAAGCACAAACTGATATTATTGGTACTAATAGTGGTGAGGCTTGGTGAATTTTCCAAATTCACACGTTTAGTGATTTCCTTCACACTTAAAGATTCATAACGGAGAAGATATTGCAAAATTATGGCCTTTGAAGCAAAACTTTGAGAAAGGTTTGTTAGCTTGAACAAATTTAAGGACCCTCTGTCAAACAGAAAATGGCTCAAACACTGAGATCCCAATTTTATACACAGCCACTGAAAATCACTGTGGGTATAAAATTACAAGTGTATTATTCCTCCAGTCCCAAGTAATTCACAAAATATTAAAACATCACATTTTATAAGTTTAAATAAGTCTGGCTCTAATAAATCTTCAACTAATGTCGTGTTATCTCTAAGAAAAACTACAACTGATTGAGCTGTGTTACCATTCATGACTTGTGGCATGTCACCGGGCCCCATTGGTCCCATTGGTCCTTCTGGCCCTGTCATCGGGAACTGCTTGACACCACAAAAAAAATTTTTTTTTAAATAGGGAAATACATTTCTACATTATTCAACATCTCTTTCAAAAGTCTTGGTAGGGGATCAAAGGATCCATACGATTATTTCGTAAATTTTGCAATTTTAAACCTAAAGGTATGATTAACTCTTTTAGGTAGAAATTAGTTCAATATAATGCAATGCCTGAGAAATATAGCAATGGTTGGATACAACTATATAATCCAGACTCTTCAAAGTCAAATCAGAATATTGTTATGAATAACAAAAACATGAATAATAAAAACAGGCAGTGCTGAAATAAAAGAACAGAATAAACCCATTCATTGCTACCTATACAGCCAGAATCTGCCTTTAGAATCGTTCATTCAAATAATATTTGCCACCTGGTCAATTGGTACATTAGTCTGAATCGTAAAGCTTCAAATAAATCTCTTGATCACATAAACATGACAAAGCAAACACTTTGGTTTTATTTCCACATTACATCGATTACTTTGTCAATAAAGAAAAATCCTGGAGCAGGTAAAATTTAAAGCATTTAAATGGACACTGCCGACATTTCTTGTGCATGTATTTTCAATGAAGAATTAAAAAACATTGGTATATGCACATTTAACAATTATCCTTTCACTTTCACCTGAAAAATGTTCACACATGTTTTTTAGATAATTTTTCTCCCCCAAGTTTAAATGCAAGGTACTTTGGCACAGCAGACTAGTTGATAAAAGAGGTGTAACTGACCTAAAAAGACCTGAGCTCAAATCTCCTATCTTTAAAGGGCTACTTTATATACCTTTACAAGCTTTTAAATTTATTTTCTTTCTTTTTTATTGAAAAAAAATAAAGGTGAAAAACAAGAAGTGGGCCTGATCAATAAAACATTTCATAAAAATCGCGTGAGAGCTAAGTAAAACTTAAGAAGCAGAAAAGGTGAACCCATCAATGAGGTTAATACAAACATGGCAGAGGTCAAGTCAAATCAAGTAAATCCCTGTCTGTCAACCATGACTAAGCTGATTACACCATACCTGCCACACCAGCAGGATAGGAAGTTGAGGGAGGGGCGAGAAGAAGAAGAAGAAGAGAGAGAGAGAGAGAGAGAGAGAGAGAGAGAGAGAGAGAGAGAGAGAGAGAGAGAGAGAGAGAGAGAGAGAGAGAGAGAGAGAGAGAGAGAGAGAGAGAGAGAGAGAGAGAGAGAGAGGGGTACATATAGAGTGACAGGGATAGAGATAGCATAGAGACGACAAAGATAGAAACAAAAAAGAAAGAAAAAGATAAAATATAAGGACCAAGACACGACTGACAGAAAGAGAAGAGAGAAAGGTCAAATTCAGGAAACTGAAACTTGTACCAGCTGCACTGCTTTATGGACTTGCTCTGCATTAACCCTTTTTTTATTAGTCATTCTCAAAGCATGGTTAACTGAGCCTGCATCCTCACCTGAAGACACAGAAGGGTTAAATATAAGTCTCAAAACTCCCTGCTCTTAAGCTAAAGCTACCAAAGGGATTAACTATACATCAAAAGCTGCTGAGCCAGCTTTTGCTGTAATCTAGGTCCAGCCACACTGTACTCTCTCTATGCATAATATTTACTCCATGCTGTAACTAATCTGCAATCCCTTTCAAAAGCTTCTGGTCTCCAGGTGGTGTAAGTCTACGTAATAGTTTCAGACACTCATCAAGAAAACATGTTTATTTCGTTTACTTCTCTGACTCAGATATATCAAATAAGAAGGTAAGGCGCAAAAAAAAGAGAGAGAGAGAGAGAGAGAGAGAGAGAGAGAGAGAGAGAGAGAGAGAGAGAGAGAGAGAGAGAGAGAGAGAGAGAGAGAGAGAGAGAGAGAGGGAGGGAGGGGGAGGGAGAGAGAGAGAGAGAGAGAGAGAGAGAGAGAGAGAGAGAGAGAGAGAGAGAGAGAGAGAGAGAGAGAGAGAGAGAGAGAGAGAGACAGAGAGAGAGAGAGAGAGAGAGAGTGTGGGGATTGGAGTCCATTTATGGTCATCAACAGTGACATGTAAATGGAACAAAAATGATGCATCAATGTAAATAGCTCATACAAATAACACATGCAGATCAGAAGGACTTGGGAGATACTGCTACAGTGAAACTTACCCCTTGCATCCCACCCATGCCTGGAGGTCCTTGTTTCATCATGTACATCGGATCGCCTGGACCACCAGAATCTAGTGGGAGAAGAGCGATAACTAACAACTTGCGTTATATTTCTTTCAAATATACCCAAACCATCACCACTGAAAACTAACAGTTCAAAATGAGCTTAGTTCCAAAAACAGAATAGTCAGACGAAGTTGAGACACTTTCTCGAACAAAAAAACAATAAGAGGAAATCTACAAATTTGGGACATGTCTTGATAGTAGGATTACTCCAGGCTCGTCCACTGGACCTCATGTGAAGCCTAAAAAGATGTGTAATAAACATGTAAGATCAAGGAAGGCAAACACAAAAAAAAAAAACATGGAAAGCAAACAAACTACTTGATACAGCTTCCTCTCTCCTTAAGTAAACTGTCAGAAGCTAGAACTAAAATAAAAACTCCCATATACATATGATATAACCTTTCTGTCATTGTAAGACAACGCGGAAAAAAATCAACGATAACAATTTGAAAGACATCGTCTACGACCAGGGCTCTGAATGGAATAGGCAATTTGCTAATATTCAAGAGCCAGGTAACACCTGATATGCAAACTCAGATTGCTCAGAATTCATCTTCTGGGATACTAGTTTGTCAGATGATAATCACAAAGTTAAATAAGTTTATATGGCAGACATATTGTCTTCAAGATACTTTGGGACACAAACGAGTCCAAGCCTAATCGCAGTGACTTCAAGAAGTCAAGTTCCTAATTTCTTCAGCAAAAACAAGTTTCAAGTTTATGGCTGGAGGTTACTGTGTACAGCAACTTTAACTTCGACCACTCTAGCCTAAACCTATTGGCAATATGTTATTTGGTCAGAAGCTGCAGTGACTATAAGGCAATGCTTTAGGACTATTTTAATGGAACAAAGTCATTAGGGAGAGGCAATTTGATCAAGAAATGAGTTTAATTGGAAAAGATATTGAAACAGGAATACCACAATTTTTTAAACTAAAGAAAATAACAATCCAACGAATTTTTTCCCCTTTTCTATTAGGTTTAAATAATCATTAGCAGCCCAGTTTCTTTGAACTTCTAATAATCAGTTCAGAGTGGTAAACTCACTAAACTCAAACTAAAACCGTCAATAATAAGGAGTAAAAGGACTAATTGTTTGATCTCCAAAGATATTAAGATTATAAATTTAAATTTCATCACTTTATGTATAACTTAAGATGGTGCCAACTTTTGCTTGTTCAACATACGGGCAGTGGCACTCCAGTGTCTTCAGATACATTTATTAAAAGATTAAGAATCTCTTGGACTGAGACAGTCCTGGCACATTCACTAACACTGGAATTTCCACTTTTAAAATAACTTAAGGGGCAGATAATGACTTAACACAGGAAAACAGTTACAGCTTGAGCTACAAAGAAAAAGAAGAAAGAGCCCTAAACTTTAACAGCAAAGTAATAGGTGCATCACAAATTGTAAATGCGCTACAAAGTTCAGCATGAGATATACCATTTTGAACTTCAGGACATATGTGTGGGCGCACGAGAAAACCCTTCGGATATTGCTAGGTCTAGCTTTGCGCTAGATCTATTTCAAGTCGATTTCCAAGTCCAAGTCCAAAATGGAAATTTAATTTCTTTATCTTTTCATTATGCTTAGTTAAATTTGTTTCTGAAATATCTAACCTTTTGAAATAAATGATTTTGGGAAACCACTTCAGATCAGATTTGTAGTGTTAACAGGTTCAGTGAAAAAAGTATGTTCAATTTTAAAGGCCATTTAGTTAAAACAACACTTTCTCAACTGGGTCATTTCAAGACTTTACTTTTGATCTAAAAATGCTAGACCCTTTAAATAAAAAGTAAAATACTCAGGATTGTTTGCAAAATCTAAAACTAAGCTCATCTAATTTTATTAACTCTGGACCCATGTGAAGGGTTTTCCCGTGCACCCACACAAATGACAAATTCAACCAGAGCAGTTTACAATTTACAAAGCCCAGAATCCAAACTGCAAATATATACATGCCTCTCACTGAATGTTTTATGTTGTGCGATGTTGATTGCAGGTGGGAACAGTGATCAACTTAGCAAAATTTTATTTATGAGAAATCACAATATTTACACAAAGAAAATTCTAGGGAAGCTTGCTTTGTCAGCATTCTGGTCTTAATTTATATAAAAAAATCTTTTGATTCAACACGAGTTTTTATGATGCCAAATAGTTTGTTAACATATAAGCACTTTTATCGATTTGTGCCATTTTATGCAAAAACCCTTAATCTTAATAAGTGTTCAGTTTGATATAACCTGCCTGCTCTCATATATGCTCTCAGGCTTTTTGCATGTGAGTGAATATTGAGTTGCAATAATCACCGATGCTGTTTTTCTCAAAAGGCAAGAGAAATTAAACTATCTTTATTTTACTATACATTTATATTATAATTTAAGTTTTTATTTTACCCTACAAGTAGTGGGATTGAAATCTTCATTTTACCTTATAGAAATTTTAATATGAACATGTATTTCACTCTTCATTTGTAGAGGTGAAACCAAAGCTCAATTCAGACAAAAATCATACTAGGATCACATACCATGTATGACAGGACTGTAGGAGGTTGGGGTGCGTCTCATTTCACCTTGTGGACTAGGCATGATTGGAGTGCCAGGCGGACCACCAGCCTGGGGAGGGCCCTGAGGCACATAGTCCTGGGAACACAAGAAAAACAGGGCCGTTACAAATATATGTTTCAACTAACACATATGTGTGAGCACAAGGTGTGTGTGTGTGTGTATGAGAAAGAGAGAAAGAGAGAATGAGAGAGAGAGATAGTGATGAAAAGTCAGTTGATAATTAACTTCTACCAGTCTCCCTGAGGGCAGGAATATAAAATTAGACTATCAACCACTGATTCAGAGCATGGTGGTTTCATCAGAAAAGCATTTTAATTCAGTCAATATTCAAGGTCTTTACCGTTAAAAAAAAAAAAAAAAGCAGAAGCCATACTTTGTGTGAGAGTTAAAAAAAAGATGTTAAAAAACTATTAAAAAAAAAACAAAGCTTAAAAGCAGGCAAGATCAAGAAAAAAACCAACAAAATTAAAAATAAAATCCACCAAATTGCAGGACGAAAATGATACAAAACGAACCAAAACCAAAACAAAACATAATGAATCATATATTTTAATGTGGCACCTCATTATACTCTCAGAAATAAGGATCTTTAGTAAATAATGTGTTAGATGATGAAAAAGAGGAATGGTATAAGGGAGTGCGTCAAAATGGACACTTAACCCACAATTCTAAGTGGGAGGTGGGCACGGAAATCAAGCCTATTCTCTAAAGGTAAATTATCATTTACTGTGAACTTTCCAAAACTTGCTTTTGTAAAGAAGCTCTCATTAAACCCAAAAGTAAATGAGATTCAATATTTATTTATTTCTCTTAGCAGGGCTTAACAAGGCCAAATTTGCTTAAAATTTTATATTTGAAATACATATCACAAAAATTGATATAGCCTTAGTCTCTATAGAATTTCTTATGTAGGATTGATCTGATACTATTTATGTAAAAAGGTATTTGAAAGTAGCTTAGATTTGTAACCTTGAAACAAAAAAGATGCCCAATGTGTCATAAACTGATTGAATAAACAATAAAGTTTTCATAACGCAGAATGAATTTTCTTAGGGCAATGATAGACAAAGCGAAGACAAGAATTGAATTATAATTGTAAAGGTGAAATGGCATTTGATGAATTTATTTTCATTGGCACAGGCAATAAGAGGAGAGGAGGGAAACAATCAAAAAGAGTTGGATTTTGAAGACAGCATTTTGAAAATGTAAAGAGATACCAGGTTTCAATTCTTCCGTATCACTGAACGAAGCAAATGCAGTACACAGTTGTTAAAGGTCCCTGACACTAGTGCACAGGGGAAGTGTTTCACTGAACCTCCATGCATATCTCATAAAACTAACTGTGGAGCTAAAAGAGGAGAGCAGAAGCTTTCCTAATTTTTAGTGTCCTTAAGTAATTATATATTAAAACATATCTATGAAAGTTTTTTTTACAACATTTATATGACTTGCATTGAGTACTATGTTGCCCTTTGGCAATTGTTTAGTTCACTGCATTTTTTCTAATTTTTTTTTCAATGGTCAAAGTTGCAATTAATACTCCTTGGACAGATGTTAAATCTTGTTCACAGCTTTTTCAGTGCTATCTCTATCTTCATCCAAATGCCATTTTTCAAAATCCATATGATCTGGATGAGGCTCATTAAGAGAGGCCAGAGACAAATAATAAAATAGTTTGAACAGCAAATATAAACATATAAAAATGAAGAAATGAAAATAGTCCAGGAAAAAAAATAATCTATTTTGTTTCTTGTTAAAAAATATCAAACAAAAGGAAGTGTACAGCGGTTTGTTTTGAAATCAGTAATGTCTTGCAGCTAGGGCAGAAATAGGACTATGATCAGTCCTATCTGCAGGTGAGTAGGATTTGAGCTAGATGGGATTGAATGCAAACATCAGATTCTCTACAAAGCAGTGCTGCACAAGTGTATGGCATTCCTGTTGGTAAGTTACTGAAACACTTCAAACTGTGATTTTTTGCACACATTGTACAAAATTCAGTATTTCAGTCATGACAACATGAATTTCAACAAAATATTTCAATCAGGTTATAGTGCATAAATGACATTCGTGCGGGGACATACAGCAACATAATGAAAGAAAACTAAAACTTTAAATAATAGAATATTCTAGAGAGCATTATTCTCCATTACAAGCTGTTGTTCACGTATGCAGACTTTAATATTCCCATTACATTTCACTTCACTTTATAAAAAAGTACACAAAAGGTAAAAGGTAAGTCTAAGGGCATGCTTTTGATGGTTTGAGCCCATTAAAATTGCAGATCATATAATTGGTTTGGGCAGTGTAGTCTCATAATTTAGATGATATGATAAATACATACAGCTTGATTTTTTGAAGGAGAAAAATGCCCATATTTTAACTTCCCAGATTTATGTTCCCTTATGTAAAATGAATAGTAAGCGGCTGCAGGAATTTAAAACAAAATTAATATTCAAATTTAGAAGTATTCTGCAGACTATACACACGAAAATTTTGCGGAAAATTTAATGCAAATATAGAAGAGTTTTCTGAAAAAGAATGTTCTTATAAGAATGATTTCATATTGAAATTCTTCAGTCCAATAGACCTTAATAATGAGCAGACTGGATATAGTTGCAGTCTTTTGGCTAATTCTTCAAATGCAAGTTGTGCTTAAATAAGGAGTTGAAACAAGGAGCAAATGTACCAGAAAAATGGGAAGAAAAAAAAACCAGAGAAGACAGTTCCAGAAAAGTAAGTGATGTGTTTGCATAGGTGTGTATGTGTATGTATGGTAGACAAGTCAGTCGTATAAAGGGAGGGCTGCTTCCAATGTTACATGCAATGAGTGTAATAGGATTCCTGATACTCATCTTCTAAAACAATAGGCTGCGTGCACAGCTAGACATAGGATGTGGTTTGACTTCTAACAAGTTGTAAATTTCAACAATATGTTTATTCCCAAGCATAAGAAGATTTTGTTAGATGTTTGTCAAATAAGCCTGCTATACTGCTTTCAATGTAAATGTATCATAAAATTTTAATTTTTTTTTTAGGTTTACACTTGACATGTACTACACTAGAACTAAGGTGGTGAATGAGAGGCATGGATGTTACAATCTTGATACTAATTGCTGAAGAAAAGATCATTAGACTCAACTTGTACACTTTTTTTTTTTCTAATCTTTTCCTCACATAATAATAAATTGGAATGGTTAGTGAGAATCCATTGACCACACAATGGTAGACTATGTGCTTGAAATGGTGGCAGGAACAGAGAAAGCTCATACCCTCAGCCAAAGTTATCACATTGTTGCCTTCCCTTTCAGCTTTTGCAAATTTTTCCTTTTGCAGATCTTTATTCAATAAGGTTGACACAAAAATAAATTTAATCTATCTATGAAATCTGTAAGCAACAACACACCTAAAAGGAAAAGTTTAAAATGTAGAAAGGAAAAAAAAGGAGTAATAAATTTTTTTACAGGTAGTTTACAATAACTTGACAAAATTTGTTAAGCAGATTCACAACTTAAGCTCAGTTGTGACCCAGATGTAGTTTTAAAAAAATTCTGTCATCAAAGTTACCTCAATTGAAATACAAATGTAATGTTTGCATAATGCTTAATTCCGTTACATGCACATCTAGTAATATCTTTCCTACTAAGTTTGGGCCACAACAAGGCACACCTATAAAATATAGGATTTTCTGAAAGAGGATATTTCTGTATGCCACTTAGGGTGGAAACACTTGAAAAAATTTGTGAACACAGACAAAAATGTAAACTAACATTGAAGTTTCCTCATACTTGTAAAGAGACACTCTTGGGTCTCACAGTTAAAGTAAATAAATAGCTTTTGAAATGCTATCAGTAGAAGACGTAACATCAGATACTTTTCTTCAGTGCAAAACAATCAATGTTGGCATGAGAGATAGATCTTACATAACAAAGGGTGAAAAGAAACAGAAAAAAACTAGGTGCACATAGCAATGCTTGGATTAAGGATTTCTGTGATGTGATTGCCCTCGAAACTTTAAATAAAGAATTAACTGTAATTGAAAGAATGCAACTCCACCACAACAACCAATAAAAACATCACATTTTGAATATTTCACTAGCTAAATAGAAGTGGAATCTACCTTACAAGCAAAGACAATTTAGAAAACCTAAAAAAAATGGACTTCCAAGAAAATGATTGGAAACATTTGTGCAGGATGTGAAAGGAAGGCAGAGATTGGGTCTCGGCAGCATAACATCTAAAAACCTTTTTATTTTCTCCCCTTTCCTTGAGAACTCTTACTTACATTGAAATTTGCTGGTGATGTACAATTTATCTGCAAGTAAAAGAACCAAACATATTTTCACCAGGCATTTTTTTTTTAATTAAAAAAATTATAAAAATGTTTGGGTTGAAAACAGCCTACAGATAATTAAGGACCAAAATAACATATATCACTTTCTTGAGAATTAAACTACATTTCTTTTGGTTATTTATGAACTAAAATTTTTCCCAGTATACCAAACACCTTTCCCTCATGCTTTCTCAAACAGTTACTTACACTGAAATTCGCTGGTGACGTGCAATTCATCTGCAAGTAAAAGAGACCCAAAGGCACTATCATTACATCTGTACTCAGACTCTCAGGACAATATTGGTGAGAAACAACTTTTTACAGGATAATGAAAAAATTAACTTTTTAGCACAATTTTCAGCAGTGGCTAATGGCTATGATCCCATTAGAGTCTGAGGGAGACTAAGGGGACGTAAGAATTTAGAAATACCAGTTTTATTGATACTGAAATAGATGATATATAGTTTATTACTTTGAAATTCAATTCTACAAGGAAACAATGTATTTTGCATATTTGATAAATAAAATAAAAGTTTGGGCGTACATATATAATTTTACATGAATGGTTTGCTATGACTGTGAGCTACTCTTTGTTTCATTGCCAGTAATGCAACTAAAGAATTTGTTGAAAATCTTTTCTAACCATTGACTTATATAGTATCTGATATGTTGATCTAAATATCAAATACAGGTTAAAAAAAAAGGTAATATCACAAAATTTATGTTTTGGTGATTACCCATTAGGTGGAAAAAAAAATTTCCCAAACTTACACTCCTGCACTTCATGTTATCAAATCTACTAAATATAGAGCTTGTTGGAGGTTGAAGAACCAACAAGGCCACAATACAACACTTTTATTTCCAAATCATAAATGTTCTTTTTCCCCTTCAAATTTTTTAAACCGTGGACAAGATATTTTTATAACTTCATTTTGTTTTTTTGTTCTTTTCCTGTTCTTCCCCAGCCCCAGATGCTGCAGCAACAGGAAAACTTCAGCTGATAGCCAAAGCATAGGATGAAAACAATAAAAAAAGCAAATGAGGTGTGGATATAGGGCTTGCATCTATTCTATTAAACACACAAGCAGTTCAATGAAGGTGAAAAAGGGCTTGCACTGTTTCCAGCTGGACTTCTTCCCCTTCACCTTCACTGACTCTGAATGGACACAAGCGGCTCTAGTCTACAGCCTAGGGCACACATCTCTCCAGAGCTTTCTCTTTCTCTATCTCTCTCTCTCTCCCAAGTTCATTTCACAGAGAACACTTACGGTATAATTTGCAGGTGATGCACAATTCATCTGGAATGGAAAATTACACCAACGATTGTTTGCTTTGTCTAAAAAAATTCTGAATTTATTAAGAACTTAAGATAGGGCAGTCAGATACAAAAATTTGCATGATGGTAGAGAGTGGCAGAGAGAGGGACAATCGCAAGATCTCAAAATATTAAAAGAAAATTATCACTTAATATTGATTTTCAGTTTATTATGAATGTTCATGACACAAATCACAAAAAACACATGGTTGGTTTGGAGCATGGCAAAGTAAAATAAAAGACAATTTAATATCAGGACTGTATGTCCCTTTACGTCAAAATCATGTTTCACAAGGAGACCAATGGACTGATTGATCAAGACAGGTAATAGAACAAAAGTCAATCACAAAATTATGTCAAGTGTATATCATCTTAAGTCCAAAATCTTAAAATTACATTTAAGACTTTTATCCCTGGGGCAGCAATATGCAGACCATAGAAGAAATAAAAAAAAGGCTAGATTGAATAATAATTGCCCTCAAATGACAATAACTTTATATGTAATTGATTTCAGTGCAAAAATGCAAATGTCTTGGAACCAAGCAACAGCTGAGTTGAAGAACAAATTAAAAGGAGAAGAAAAAATTTAAAGGTATTTGAAAAATTTTGAGGCCTTTATAGTACAGAAGATGATGCAGTAAATACTCCACTGAAAGTATTGAGTTTACAGTATTCTCAACTCAGAGCTCCATGGTAAGACATAGAACAGAAACTCTAAGGGAATTAACCCACCCAAAGCAAGAAATCAGACCAAGCTGCAAGTTTTGGAAGCATGTGAGGTTATGTAGATGATCTATTAAAACAAAACAAAAATCGTCATAGAAATATCAAATGCATAGATTTGGTTGCAAAATGCGGTTCATTCAATCTGACCACTAGACAGAAAAGTCAATTTTTACAGGGCTGTTTGTTTGGTGTTTTTTTATCTTTTTTTTTTTCTTGTTTGACTCTGCTTTGAAACATCTCGTACACTAACATGACTGTCTATTTTTCACAAACTCTCTATTGATTTATAAAATGATTGCCTATCAACTCTGAGGAAATGCACAAACTTTCATCCACAAACACCACAAAAAAAATATCTAGGTGTAGAGCAACTTTGACAAGATTATATCTCCAATCACCTAAGCTAAGTCACTCAAGAGTTATGTGAACCTCGTTTTGCAACCTAATCCTTCATTATCCTACAGTTGCATCAAAGATTTCGTTGTTCACTTACAGATGATGATGTAGGCGGCCACCTGTTCTGTGGGCCGGGACCGCCAGGCCTGAAAAAAAAGCAGCATTGCTAAAAATAAACATAATTGAAAAACAAAACCTCTTAGCATAAAGCCACAATTCTATTCCAAAGATCTTTACAGGAACAAAGTTATATTAAAATATAACGTAAGGTAAACATGACAGCAACACACTACAGAAACTGTCATGCCCTTTTCAAGATTTAAATAGACTTAGGCATTCAAAGGGAACAAGGATGAAAATAATGGGCACAGGTGTCAAACCTCCACACAACAGAGTCAGAATTGATAGGTCATTAGTCTACAATTTCTGCACTAGGTAAAATGATTTAAGTTTTTTGTTCTAAATTATATAGTGGGGTTGTTAAAAAATGGTTATCTGGATTGAAAGACTTCAATCTGATATATATTAAATGGTTTACAGTCATGTAATAGCCTCTCTCAACATAATTTCTGTTGAAATTTGAAAATCAATGCTAAGTGGCACTTGATTCATTACTTACCAATTTTTTTCATATCAATTTATAATGCACACCCATGGAAAATTGAAGTAAAACATGTAACTGCCCAACAAGCTTGGATACAATGACTTTTTTATAATTTTTTTCTCAAATCAACTTAGAGGTTTTCAAGGACTAAGAATATGTGAGTGTTCCATTGAGAATCAGCAGTGTGTGTGTGTGTGAGAGAGAGAGAGAGAGAGAGAGAGAGAGAGAGAGAGAGAGAGAGAGAGAGAGAGAGAGAGACAGACAGACAGACAGACAGAACAAAGACACAGAGACAGACAGACAAGTGGATAGCAGTTGTGGAAATGAAATTCAAATAATCATTAAAAAAAAATCTCATCGATTCTAAAATCACAAACACTCCAAGCAAGCCCAACTCACATTGACAATGGAGGCATTCCCCCCGGACCCATGTTGGAATTGGGTGGTGGAGGACCTCGGACACCATAGTTCTGTAGGGAGTCATACATCTGGGGACGGATATATTGATAGACATTAAATATCAATAATTAGCATAACTAATAGCAGAAACACCAGAAAATAATTCAACAGCGTTGAGAGGAATTTTGGCTGCTCTTCTTGAAGGCATCATTTTGATCAGACTAAGCAAAAACAAGAAGAAAAGCTTCTAGATACCATTTCAACAGTGTTTAGGACTGAGGGTGTTTTTTTTTTTTTTACCTTTTCAAACAAACATTTCCATACTGACTATCAATGCGTAAAGAGAATAACAAATAACTCTGAGAAAATGTCTAAGCTTTGAGATTCAGAACACATGTGACACACCCTTGCTATTGCACAGTCAAGATTTCTAGCCAGAAAAAAAGAAAAACAACTACAGGTACTCTCTGAGCCCTTTTTTTCTTTAATTTAATTTGAGATTCAAACTTGAAAGAAGAAAAAACAATTTCTCAGATTAGTGCTTTACAAACCAACATAGGAAATCTTTACCAAGGGCAGTAACGCAGTTAAAAAACCCCTACATTATTATCATGAAAATTACTTTCACTTATGTCTCTTGCTTATAAAAAAAATGTCGGCTCATACTTTAGTTAACAAGTTTAAAACTTTCTCTCCGAACAAACTCTGTAATCGAATTTTCCTTTACTAAGGTTCTCAAAAACAAAACAAAAAAACTCTTTACCACAAAGTTCCTATGACGATGAGAACACTTAGAACTCTTGCAGTTTGTGAACCTGTAATTAAATCCCACACATGTGTTATAGCTTTAAGATATATCTGTGCATTTCATAAGTCCCATCATGGTTTAAGAAAAGCATTTACCCTTCACCTTTTTTAGTGTCTAAGTAGAGCTTACTGCATATTTTGAAAATATGCAAGATACCTTTCGCACAATATTTTTCACTAATGTCATAATCTACTGCTACCGAACTAGAGAGGCTGCTGTTAAGATAGAAGAAAAAAAGTTGTGTACCGGGTTCATGGGTCCTGGCATTCTTCCACCAGGGTGGTTCATTCTCTGCATGGGGCCCATCCCAGGGTGACCTGAGGAAACAAACGCACATCACTGGTAAACAATTTGCTAATTTTCGAGGCTTGGGCATGTTTGACACTCATTTCATACAAACTAATGACAAAAAATTAAGTGATATATCTTTAAACTACGCAATGCGCTCTCTCTCTCTCTCTCTCTCTCTCTCTCTCTCTCTCTCTCTCTCTCTCTCTCTCTCTCTCTCTCTCTCTCTCTCTCTCTCTCTCTCTCTCTCTCTCACACACACACATACACACAAACACAAAACACATTTTACGCTTGTTAGGGCCTGTTCGAGACAACGGTGTGAACTTCCAGTGCTGAGGATAATTTCTAAAAAAAAAAAAAAAAAAAAAAGAAGTTGAATGCCTCCAAATATCTCCTCTCAGCTGGACGAGACTAGCTAGACATACAGGCGACAACTCCATGGCGGAAGGACAAGACAACCGTTTCCATTTCTCTCTCCGGGCTATAAAATCCAAATCTTTGCCCCAGTTTCGAACAACCCAAGCCTCTCTCTATCCCGAACAGAGACACACACGCGCGCGGATAGTCCCATTTCCACAATGAAAGTGAGCAGCGCCACCATAAATCTAGTCGCGTTAGTTGAAAATTTAATGATTAAAGCAGTTCTGTCTGCCTTGTCTGCAGACATAGTGGAACCAAGCATGTAATGGTAAGGAATGACTTTCGCGGAGTGGTATGCTTCGTTGGGTAGATAAGAAAGACTAGCGCAATGAAAAGATGGGGCATGTTCCCTAACAAACTTTTCCATCCAATGAAATCAATCTGTGATCTTCATGTCAATCGCGGCGAGAATTGTTTGGAACCGACTGCAAAAATGAAGTAAGCAGAGAACTTGATCTGTTTAAACCCTCCCTCTAATACTGTTCTGGTAAAATTTCATGTAATTTTCTTTTTGTCTTTCTAACTGTTTCGGCGTGGGAACCTCTGATAAGCTTTTCCAACTCTTCCTCAATTTGTATGACAGAACCAAGCACTCTGAGCAGAGGACCAAAGAACTGTACCGCCGGCACGAAATGTCAACAGATAGCAGTTGTTGCCAGGCTGGGTAATACAAGAAGCTTGAACAGGGGAACTACCCAGTGTTGTCTGCGAACTTACTTGCAGGCATCTGCTTCACTTCCTCTTCATGTTTAACAATCGGAAGGCTCAAGGGCAGGGTAGGATATATATATAGTTATGTTCAAGTATATACAATTATACAATTAGTGTGTATATCAATGCCCTCATACCCTTATTCTTTCCCCATTTTCACCATCAAAACTACCACAACTTCTACCGATGCAGTTGTTCCTACAACAAAAGCAGAAACAACCCCTCTTCCTACACTTCCTACTTTTATAAATACTACTGCTACTACTATACAACAACAACAACGACGACTTCTACAACAAGCAAATATATCTCTCCTCCTCCTCCTCCTCCTCCTACCACTACCACTACCACTACCACTACCACTACCACTACTACTACTACTACTACTACTACTACTACTACTACTACTACTACTACTACTACTACTACTACTACTGTTTCGGCCGCTACTGCTTTAATACAAATACTACTACTGCTTAAGCTTCTGAAATGTCAGCCTCGTTCCCAAGTTTACTTTGTATCAAAATTTAATGTGCCATCATCCTGTGTAAGTCCTCTGAGAGTTCTGCAGAATAGGACGAACTTGTCTAATAAGTAATATACTTTATATATAAATTGTCATGGTTTCCCCTGGAGCGTTAATATCCTTTGTCCATAATGAGTATGGAATCTAGTATAAGAGACGTGCCTGGATGAAGCGACCATAAAGCTCTCCAGCCGACGGTGCTCGGACCTGCTCAAAATGAAAACGATCTATACATTCTGTACTTAGCTCATCTCTAAAGTTGCGGTTCTAAGCTATGCACTGGCTTTAAATAAATAGAGCAAATGTTTAGAAAGTAAAACTTAACTTATCACTCCAGGCAAAGGATACTCTCGAATTGATTAAGTGTAGTAAAGGAGGATGTGTGTGTGTGTGTGTGTGCATTACCTACTTTAGTTTGATTACCGGTCGCGATGGAAAAATGTGAAACGTCTGAATGGTCAATTGATATGTAAACATTATCTCCAAGATCTCCATTGACTTTACACAAAACAACAGATTATCTTCACATTCTGCGATTTCTCTTCAACTTTCTCTCCTCCTCGCCTGTCCCCTCCTCCCCCCCCCCACACACACACACATTGCTTTCTGTCTGTCTGTCTGTGTGTGTGTGTGTCTCTCTCTCTCTTGTACCCTTATGTCTCTTTCAATGATACAGCCACTTTCTAACCATATCGCCCATACAGTTTCTTTCCGTTTTTCTCTGTCAAAACTCCACCCAACTATTTTTATCACTGAATTAAATGGCGGCGAGTTTAGATCATTTAGGGGTTCCGATCCACGGTGTCACAAACAGATGCACACGAAATCCGGCGGTTCCTTGAGGTGAGCTTGATAATTCCACCCCATCCCCTACCCGCGCGATCCCATATTCATTTTAGATAGGAATCTATGATCATAAAGGAAAGAAATGAACAATGTTCATATCCCCAGCAGGACTTTGGAGCCCGAGGCTCTACTGATTTCAATAGAGACGAGATATCCGTGTAGGTCCAAATCTAGTTAGTCTGTCGGCACGGAAGTGGTGAGATTGAAAAACGAAAACTGTGAAGAATTTTTTTAATTATTTTGAGAGAGAGAGAGAGAGAGAGAGGGGGGGGGGGGGAGATCATATTTTAAACAAAGGTCAAGAAAGATGCGCAGTCCGATATGTTGCAGAGGCCCTTAGTCTGTGTGTGTGTGTGTGTGCGCGCGCGCGTGTGCTTCTCTTTCATAAGTATCATAAAAAAAAGCACTTCCAAGGAATTCGAAAACCGTTTTTTCACAATGCTCGGTGGATCTATTCAAGCAAAGTTATATAAGCTGGAAAAGCAATCAATTTCTTCAGGCCAAAATCCGTCGAGGAAACTACAAAGTTAGCGACCGAATAACGTGTAAGCAACATCAACATGATGTATGACGTAGCTCTTTATGGTCACTGAGCAAACATACATG